>JARHVA010005851.1:445000-640000 GCA_037957365.1 Torreya grandis
TTAAATATGGGAACACCTATTGCAAGGTGGTAAAGATCTTGGTTTGGCCTGAGATGAGACATGTCATTTTTGCTTGGTTTGATATATTTTTGGTGCAAGATAGATCCTCTCTTCCATTTTAAGGTTCTCATTTTTTTGGTTTGATTTCACTCCCTATTTTTATAGATTTGGAAACCAAGTATGTGAAATTGCATAGTTTATTTTTGAATGTGTTAGAGGGGCATGTAGGTGACTTGGAGATAACTTATTGCTTATATGATTTCTTAGATCCTATGACCTATTTATAGATAATATTGGTAAATTTTTATCCAAATAAGTTGGTGTTAGCACCACATTTTCTCATGGACTTATACCACGATAGACGAATAGAGTCTGTAATGTAGGATATGAATGGTAGGTGAGTTGGGGGTGATTTTTCTTCCAAACTAGTCACTTATTATATGGTATTTATCCACATATAGAGGTGATTAAATTCTATGGTGGATTCTATTAGACTTGGAAAAGTATTTACCCCAACAAAAAGGACTTATGAAGAAGGCAAATAGTCATTGATGGGTGGAGGCTCAGATCATAAATGAACCCTCTAGGAAAACATTTTCACATGTTCTAATTTAGGGAAGTGTTAGGCTTGGTACCAATGAGAGGATTGGATGTAGTTAGATTTTATCTTTTGGGTAGATGCAGGGGGTGGACAATCATGAGGTGGGTGTCATATTAGCTGTAAGGGCTTAACCCTATCTATGATATTAATTACAACTATTTTGTATATCTCATTTTTTTTTAATGGGGATGGGGTTTTATATTTTGTTTTTTGGTGTTGTGCCATATCAGTTGGCTCTTTGTATTTTTTTTTGTTAGTCTCCTTACAAGGTTTGTTCCCTAGTATTAGTAGGCTACACTTTGTTTTGGGATAAGCTTTTGGTTGTAATGGTTTAGTTTGTAATCCTAACCTTATTTTTTTCTTGAAGTTTATATATGTATGGGTGAGGGCCCCTTTTTAACCCTAAAAACAAAAATATATTTTATATATATATATATATATATATATATATATATATATATATATATTATGTATCATTTCATACTATTTTCTATTAGTATAAATGAATTTTAATAAATATATTATATATATTATTATATAATAATATTTATATTATGAACAATCAAAATGAAATTAAAATACTAAATTTGATAATGTAGCAATGGTGAATGGTGATGGCAGATACAACGATGGTGAGTGTAGCCTTAGGGAGCTTAGATGATAGTTGGTGGTAAGCATTGAGCATAAACTCAAAGGTAGTAGGAGAGGATCAGATGTTGTGGATCTTGAGGGTGACAACAAGGATACAAGGATGGGTTTTAGACTAGGAGATGTAGGTGAATTAGGGTTGTATGGTGTAGTAGTGACTTCCTTAAAGGCCTCAAGTGATAGGAACAAGGTGTTTTAAGAATGTCAAAACATTTTCAACCCATTTCATTCATGTGGTGACATTTTTAAATCCTTGATCACCCGATTAAACCCTTATCCACTATTGGTCCATTCAACTACTCATTTTTTTGAAGTAAATAAAGATATCATGGTGGGGGATTTGTCCACTACAAACTTAGTTTAAAAGTTAGTTTCTTATAAGCTAACCTATCCTAAACTTGAGCCATCCTTATTTGTAAATATCTCATTATTTTTTCTAACACCCCTTCTATTTTAGAGATCAATGACGAGGACATTTCATCCATTGACAAGGAATCTAGCTATGGAACTATTATTTGTAGATATTTGGGAAAAAACCCATCTTGGGAGGATATCCTTTATTGGATTAAATTATTATGGCCTGATATTTCAAAAGTTTCCAAGATTTATTTACTCTCTAATGGTTTTTTTGTGTTCCTTTTTCAATCTATGGGAAAGAGGTATTTTGTGTGGGATATGGATCTTAGTTGGTGGGCAAGTTTGGTGTGTTTATGTGCCCCTGGGATCTTTTCTTTTCACTGACTTATTTAGTTATCATGAAGGTTATGATATGGGTTTCCTCTAGCCATGAGAGAGTTAGGATTTATTTAAAAATTGGTTAATAATATTTGGGTTTTTGTTAGATTTGATAAGGACTTAGTAGATTAACAAAGGTTTATGAGGGTTTTTATTATGGTTGATTTATTAAAACCCTTTCATCACTCCATTTTGATCTAGTCTTCCCATAGCTCCTAGACATAATTTTTTAACTTATAAGGGATGCCTTTCATATGTTTTAAAAGTAACCAAGTTGGTCACAAATTGGTAGCCTATCCTTTTAAGCTTTGTGCAGGGTCTAATTCCCCTTACTATAAAAATAGGTGTGAATGATTTGATTCCCTTACTTTTATATTATGAATAGAATTAAGAAATTTGTATCTTATTTTGTCCTTTTAACATTTTATGTCTCAAATCCCTAGGTTGAATCCTTATTTGTAGATAATTTTTCAGCTCAGGGTGTTTATTTTCCATGTGTAATTAGGAAGGAGTCTCTTTTGGTCATTGTTCTTTCTTCACTAAAAGGTTTGGAGTCTGTTGGCCAATAATGCCCCATCTCAAGGGATTTTGGGTACCAAAACTCATCATGGGATTTAATAAATCAATTATAAGCAGCATATTCCCTTCATAAAGTAAGGGATTTTGGCTTTCCAGAGTTTTGAGGGGGTATCATTTTTGAATAGGTGGTCACCTATTTGTAATACAGGTTCAATATATCTTCAGAGGCAAGTTGTTTTACCTTTAGAGGAAGAAATATCTTTGTAGGAATATGGTTAAAAAGTTTTTTACACCTCCTCTTAATTATAATAATATGATATGTCTAGTTCTAGAGAGGTGTGGAATATTACTCAGTTTAATTGTATGCTTTCCAAACTAAATGTTAACAAAAAAAGGCAAGAGAGGTAGAAAGACAATGACTAAACATTTGTAATTAGACACTTTGAGGTCCATTGATGGAGTTAATCCATGGATTATGGAAACCCTTATTTCCAATATGGTAATAAAAATGTGTGTGGCTATTGGCTAAGGGTTCAGTTTACAGTAAGCCTAATCTCTTAGTTTTTGAAACATTTATGAGATCTCACTCATCTTTTCTCTGAATTGTTTCATTTTTTAAGTTTTCCTTGGTCTGGTAGGGTTATTTAATTGTTCATTTCTATGTTTTGTCTTATTCCTTTGTTTTGTAGTCTATATTTATTGTTTGGATCCTTTTGGTTTCAAGGGACTAGGCCCTCTTTTGTGTCATAAATATGGTTATTTTTCCAGCCAAAATAGTTTCTTTATCCAATAAAAATAAAAATTATATTATATATTTTCTTCTATGTAATACACACACACACACACACACACACACACACACACACACACACACACACACACACACACACACACACACACACACACACACACACACACACACACACACACACACATGTCTTGAGACTTAATAACCCTATACCATGTTTATTATGTATTTATTTTTTCCTAACATCATTTAAACATTGATTTTTGTAACTAAGTTTCCTTTGAAGTTTGGAAAAAATTAAACATTTATTTGGAAAGCATATATATTCATTTTGGAAATTACAACAACAATAATAATAATAATTATGATGATAATAATACTTTATAATTTTTACTTATTTAAAAATAAATAATAATGTATTTTGGTGCAAGCAAAAAAAATAAAAATATTTTTTGTAAATGCAGTGTTCAGTATATGCGGTGCCTTTGGGTCAAATTTATGCTTAAAGTCATCATGTCTTAAATATTGCATCTAATGTATAACATAGATGAAACACTAATGTTTGAGGATTTGACCCTATAAATTAAAGGGGTGAAATAAGGATAAAATATTCATTTTCCCATTTCCATTTGTTACCCATTCATTTATATTGTTAGATATAAAATATTTAAAGTAAGAAATTATGATTATACAAGGAAGTTTTATACACATTTAATAATTTATTTCTAAGTACATGTCATTGATATAATGAATCATTTTTATGTACTACCTAAGTATCACATATCAATCTCCTCTCACATGCTTTCACATCTCTTTCACAAACCATAGGTATATTGAAAGGATGGGATTCTTCCACATTCTACAAAGTATACACCTAAAGTGAAATCATAATGAGATATTTGGTAGATCATTTTGGTGGTATGTAGAAATGGAAACCTATTCTAGTTATAAGGAATGAAATCAACCTCCCCTTGATATAGACATGCATTAAATCAAAAAAATAGTTACCATAACACTCATCAAGAATGACCTATTTAACCATAAATTTGATTTAGTGCAAGGGTAAATTAGGGTTAAGACTATATAAAATAATAATCACAATGGTGATAAATATATCTATAACAAGGAAATTAATTTTCAAACTCAGATAAATAATATTCTGAATTTATAATACTAATATATGCCAAAAATAGAAATTGTAGATATTGATTGATATTGTAATAAATTAAAAATAAGAGTTCTTAGTTGCTTCATTATGCATATGTAGATTTAGGTTAGAATAGGTTGGAATTATACTGGATTAGGATTCTATAATAGTCATCATATTCTATAAGTTTCCATTCTATGCCCTTAAACATTTATGACATATCTAGATGGTTGTGTTGACATTGGTGTCTAATTTGGATATAGGTGTCTAGTATGAAATAGTGATTAGATATAAATTTGACCATCTATATATTTCTTGGTTTTTTTTGCCTTTTTTATGGTGTGCTCATATAGCATGCATAAGATATTTCTCTTTTTCAAATGATCAAACCCTAGCTTTTTGTCCCATGGAGTGACTCAAAAAAATGAGTTAATGGGCACATGGTGTCAAGCTACCATAAGGCCCCTTCTATAAATGGGTGTTTCTCACATAGGAAATACTCTAAGAGGTATTTATACTTATTTATTTATACCCTACATGTTGGTTGGTGTGTGCATAAGGATAAAATTTTTAATAAGAAAGTACATATAGTGACCTAGCTTGTAATTCGGAAAATGTGGATCATGGAATGCTCATTAAATAATTTGGACCTATAAGGATACTTATCCTATGCCTGATATGGAAATAGAGATGAATAGAACATATTGTCTTACTTGAATTCTTGATTGTGTGCTCTTGGTAAGTTATCTTGTGATTTCGTAGGGTTTGCTAGGTCTTTTCTTGGTTAGGAATGAATGGGGGTTGATCTTGTATATATACCAATATCTTTTGAAAATATATCTCACTAAACCACTTAGGACAACCTTTAAGATAAATTTAATTTACAAATTGAATGATGTTTTGCCATTGAACACTTAAACATAGGCATCTAGCTAGGACACAATTGTCCAAGAAGCTATAAAATAGGTATAGGTTCAAAACTAACATAAGAGAATAATTATCAATTTTATAACATTTTTAATAGTATAGAAGGCTTGGTCACTAGAATAATAGTGGTCAGACTAAGAGGTAGGAAACTTCGCATAAAGAGGTAGTAAACACAAGCCTTTTGGTAGTTATTAAGTCTTAGAACTAAAGGTTACGATCATGATAAGTATTTTCCAAGTGTATAGTAATGAGGTGCTATATAATTCATATTTCATATACATTCCCCTCCCCCAAATCCAGTAATGAGCTTGTAAGTTTAAAGGAAAAGAAATGCATGTTTGGGTGTGTATAACACACCTTGTCTTTGTGGGAGTCCCACTTGATTTATTTGTTAGTGATTTACCTATAACCAAAAACATGTTATGATATATAATATGTTTATAAAATCTAGAATTTTAAATAATTTAAAATGCTTGAAAGTAGAGAGAGTAAGGTTAGGAGTACACTAGGTATTATTGTAACCATTTTACCTTTTGTCAATTTGATTTGAAGAGATTATTTATTATGAATCCTAGGAGATGAGATTAGGATAATTTGGAAACACACACACACACACACACACACACACACACACACACACACACACACATATTGGAGGATACCATGCCCGTAACCTTGGAAAAAAGGTGAGTTGCCACACAACCATTGAGCTTATCTCAATTATGTAACCCAATCATACTTATAACTTGGTAAGTGTAAGTGATCCAATCAAATAACAATATATATCAGGTGAGGGTAGATGATTGAATCACTCCATCCTATAAATATAGTGAATTTAGATGGTTTAATCAAGTCTAGATTATAAACTTGATAAGAATGAGTGATTTAATCACCCCAACCTTGACAAAAGGTGAACCAAGTACTTAAATATATTATCTCAATAAAGTTCATAAAATTCCTTCTTGTGTATGGTTACAATCCATAGTAGTATTTGAAATCTAAAAGTTGATTTGATTTTGTAATTAAAGGTGCTCTCTGGCATGGCCTGTGCACATCATATATGTCTTAAGCTAAAATCTAGGTATAAAAATGGTACTAATGTATAAAATGTTTCCAAAAATGTGTATTTAAATAATATAACTATGAAATTTGTAAAATTTGATTTTTTTTCAAGTGTGGAAGACATATTCCCATGACATGCCACCATTGAATCTAGAGAATCTAGGAAATATGTAAGTGTGGAGAACATGCTTCCATAACATGCCTCCATTATAATATTAAACTATAAAAATGTGGAAGCCATGCCTATATAACATGACCCTATTGATTATCACTCCCTTTTGAGTTGAGAGGAAGTATAAACTAGTAGTTACCTTACCTCAAAAGGCTAAGATAACTATATAATATATGTATGGATCATTTATCATATATGAGTAACATCTCTAGGTAAATATAACAAAGAGGAACATAGCATATGATCACATCAAGTCCTACTATAAAATCAAATAAAAATAAAATCACTAAACACACACCTATATCCTAGACACTAGGGAGAACATAGGTAACAAGCATACATATGAAACACAATGAAAACATAAAAGAAAACCTTCTTCTACCTTCTTTATAGATCCAAATGGCCTATATAAATGGTTCACTTAGCTTGAGCATCAATAAATATTCATCAATGGATCTTTATTGGTTTCATCTTCCTTGGAACCTTGGTTTGGCTACTTGGCTCATGAATTTGGCATGGTAACATTACATGCAAAGCTTCTTTGCATCTATTTGTGAATGATAACATTATACCAAGATAGATTTTTAACATCAATGGGTATGGCCTTATATCTATAGCCTTGAGAATTAGCACTCACCCAAGGTGATTTAAGGTTAGGTTGAGACTAACTCCAGTTGAGTTAAAAAAATTCATGTAATTATGAATTTTATTTACTATTCATAGTTCTTAAATTAGATATTTTGGGATATTTTGATAACTCATAAAGGTAATGATGAAAGGATTGATATTTTTATTTTTTAAATTTCCATTTTTGGATATTCATTAATTATAAATGGATAATTAAACTAAGCATTTAATCTTGTTTAATTAATTAATTGATTTTGATTAGACTTTTTATTCTTTTAAGATTTGATAAAGTGCACCACTCAATGGGTCCATAGGCTAAATTGACATTTATTGCATCACAAGGTGACTGGGGATGAATCCATGTGAGATTATTGTTTCATATGGGATACTACCCAAAATAGGGATGCCTCAACACAATTCTAATCTTTGATGAATTATGCATTGCCAAATTTGTGATGTTCAGTGATTCTTAGTCTTAATTTTCAATTCTTGGTACGAATTGGTCTGAAGTTCAGTTGAAAGCCAGTTATGGCCATATTTGGGTGTCTGTAGTTTTCCCTTATCTAGGAAAGCATTGAAATATATAGGCATAGTAACGTATTATCAAATATTAAAAATTCCATTAAGAACAAAATAAGATAATGATTTGAAGAAGAAGCTCCAAATAATGTTTGGGAAACTTATAATGATGCCCCCTCAAGGGAGTGGCTGACACATAATATTGATGGATGGTCCCTTGAAAATAAAAAAGAAGAAGAATGAAATTAAGCCATGGGTGAGATTAATCCAATCAAGATAAAGTCTACACACATCGATTTAAAAAGTAATGATTTTCCCAAAGGTGGTTATAATCAGCAGCAAAGGTTGAGACACTGATTTGCCCAAAGGCATTTATAATCATTGGCACAGGCACATGCCCCAATAATTTGGATGAGTTAAAATAATGATCTACCCACATGTGATTATAATAATTAAGATGAACTGGATTGAAAAATGATTTTTTATTATGCCCTAGTAGAATAGATTGGCAAGCGTAACTCATGGATATAATATGTCATAAAGATTAAAGATGAGAAGGTGTAAACATAGATGCAATAGCCTAATAACTAAAGAAGCCACAAATAAACAAGAACATGAGTATGCACAAAGTGTTGAAATAGATTATTAGAATAATTAAGATGGCCAAGCTAACTTGAGATACATCATGTATCCAAGCACTGCCTACATAGTCAAAATGGACCTCAAGCCAATGTAGTTCATACAAATGTGGGAAAAAATGGAATGAAGGATAGAATAGAAGAATAATAATTAATTAATTTGAATGGTTCAATCATACCTACAAATGCATAGATGATAGTACTTATTAGTATTGATACAACTAAAATGGTCAATCGGTTTGATCAAAGAGGGTGGGAGGATTTTCCAAGGTTACTAAGGATAAGTTCCAATGGCTCTATTTCTTGTAATATTTCTTGATCTAAGTTTTTTTGTAGCACATGATGGTATATATCATGATATAAAACACCATGATAACTTAGCCATAGTGTACACAAGAACTGACACATGATCCAATAAATAATTTAAAATAATGAAAAAATGATAAAAACTATTATGATAATATTGATGTATGAATATAGATAGACTCAAGAATAATTCTCAAGGAATCACCCAATGAACACATACATACTGAGTCAAGCCACAATAATGAAAATAAACAAACAACTAAGCAAACAAACACATAAAAATATTGAAAGAAAATAACAAAAAACATCTTATCATCAACTAAATCAATTGTAATGAAATTACTTAGATATTCACATAGAATGAATTTATATTGCACAAAATAAGAAAATATGAGAGATCACATGGTGATAATTAATAGAAGAATAGAATACTGGATAATATAGCAAAGCCACTTTGAGAGGGCAACCTCCACATCAATACACTAATAGCAAAATATTTAACATAATGAACAAAGACTAACCACTACCTCCTATATATAGTCTACTTATCCAAGGTTATTCCATAGGCCAACCTATCTAAGAACATAAAGAAATGTAATAAGTAAATAAAATAGGTATGTAAGCCATAAGTCGGTCACACATATCCCTAGACACACCAAGTTGGCATACTTACTAAGATGATCTATAATAACCATGATAACATTTTGACCATCAAATTTTGGTAACCCTATAATGAAATGCATAGATACCACTTCCAAATGTTGGCTAAGGATGGATAAAGGCTATAAAATATAAGGGGTTTTGATGGTTTCACCTTTGTTTTGTTGATATATCATACATTCAGCCACATATTTTTAGACCTTCCCAAAAAACTATTGCTTGATTTTGTGATAGGTTTTAAAATATCTTGAACGACCCCAAATTGGAGTTGCATAAAGTTCTTAAGGGATTTTTGTTTAAGAAGATACTTCTTACATAGGTACAATCTATCTTTATACCATAATGCATTACCTTTCCATGTGAATTTTTTAAATCCACCTAAACCTTGCTAAAGATTTTGAATCAAATCATGGGAATCACTATCATGTTCCCATTATAATCATGTTTCCTATATCCAATCTACTTGAAAAATGGTTATGACACATAGCAATGCCTCAACTGATTCATCCTTTTTGGATAGTGCATTTTCCACCACATTGTCCTTGCCTTTTTTGTAGACTATTTCAAAATCATAGACTAACATCTTAGTTACCCATTTCTATTGTTCTTCAATTGACAACTTTTGTTCTAAAAAATATTTGAGACTATCATGATTATTATTTACCTGAAAGTGATGACCCCTCAAATAAGGTCTCCATTGTTTGACTGCATGCAAAATGGCCATCATTCCCTTCTCATAGATGGGCCTATGTTGATTTTTACCCTTTAGTTGATGACTTTCAAATGCAAGTGGTCTACCTTATTGCATGAGTACAGCACCCATACCATACCTATATGTATCACATTCAACCATAAAAGTCTTACAAAAATTAGGAGTGGCCAATACTGGAGTAGTGCACATAGAAAATTTTAATTTTTCAAATACTCAGGTAGGTACATCAGTCCACTAAAAGGAGTATTTCTTTAAAAAAGAGGTGAGTAAGGATGCAATACTATCATAATTTTTGACAAACTATGATAGTAATCAGTAAGCCCCAAAAATCCCTAGAGTTGCTTGAGTGTCTTAGGAATTGGCCAATCCACCATTGCTTGTATTTTTAGGATACACTTTCACTCCTTCATAAGACACCAGATGACCCAAATATTTAACCTCACCAGTGCCAAAAGTACATTTGGAAGGTTTGGCATATAATTAATTTTGACCCAAAATGGAGAGTGCATATTTCATATGTTACAAATGGTCTTCCCAATTTTTACTATAAATGAGGATATCATCAAAGAATACTAAAACAAATTTCCTCAAAAATGGCTTAAAAATAGTGTTCATCAAACTCTAAAAAGTAGATGGTGCATTTGTTAGAACAAAAGGCATAACCAAAAACTCATAATGGCTCTCATGAGTCCTCAAAGTAGTTTTGGGTATGTCTTCATCATGGATCTAGATTTGATGATACCTAGAACACAAATCTAACTTAGTAAAATAAAGAGCACCATTCAATTCATCTAGTAAATCATCAATGATAGGAATCAGAAACTTATCTTTGATAGTGTACTTGTTAAGTTATCTATAGTCAGGGCACATCCTTTACGTGTCATCTTTCTTTCTCACCATGAAAAATTATGAAGAGTATTCACTTTGGCTATGGTGAATGATTATTGCATCCAACATCTCTTGTACCATATTTTCAATTTTACTTTTATGGGCATAGAGATACCTGTATGGCCTGATGTTGGGTTGTGTACTACTAGGAATAAGTGTGATAGCATGATCATGTGTGTGGCTAGGTGGAAGTCCTTTTGTCATGTCTCCAAAAATAATAGAATTATCATCAATTATTTGTTGCAAATCAAGCGGTGGAGATGGCTACGTTGGTTGTACTTCTATAGAAAACAAGCAAGCTACAAATCCCTTAGCACCCTTATGAAGAATCTTTGTCATTTGATGGGAGCTAACAAGTTGTGGAGATTTTACTTTAATCCCTTTACCTCAAATTTCCTTTATTCATAATGAAGACACATGAATAATTCCTAAAAATTCATCTCAATAGTGCCCAAAGTGGTGACCCACTAGACTCCCAGAACAATATCAGTTCCACCCATGGGAATAACAAACATAGGATAATCCAATAAGTAGTCTCCCATGGCCAACTTAATACTATGAAATTATCCTAAATAGATAACAGTACCACCATATATAATCATAACCTAAAATTATGGAGATATATAAATGAAATAGTTCAAATGAGTAGCCAGCTTATTGTGGATGATGTTGTGTGTGCTCCTAGAATCAATCAAGATAGTGACCTTTTATTTCTTAAGGAAACCCATCACCTTATGATTTTGGGGAGTACTAATACTTTAAAGGGAATGAAAATAAATAGTAGGCTGAGAGTCTTCAAATTCCTCCTTATAAACTTTTGCATCCTCATCATGTACTTCTACATCATCTTCACCATCATTAGCACCTTTAATGTAAAATAGCTTATTTTCAGCACAATGATGATCTTTGGTCCATTTTATATCATAACCATAACAAAACCCTTTGTCTTTATTCTTCTCAATTTATTATTGTGTTAATCTGGTGGGCTATGGAAATGATGGTGCTAGAAAGTTGTGATCATGACTAATAGTGAAAGTTTTCCTTTTGACCATCTCTTTTTCTTCTATCATGCATGATTTAGGGATAACTTCTGATATAGATGTTGGGTTAAAAATTCAAACCTCAAATTGGATGATATCTTTGAGTCCACCCAAAAATATATCAATCAAATTTTCCTCAGTGATATCTTCCACTCATAAAGAGAGATTCTAAAACTGATGAATATAATCCTTCATAGTTCTTATTTACCACAACTCAACTATTTACCTGAAATAGTTCTTAGATACATTATTATGATAATGAATTGAAAACTCCTTAGTTATAATATTCCATGTAACAAGAGAACCATTATTTTTATTTTAAACACATAACCAATGATAACAAATGAATTGTTCAGGTTCCAGATATAGGGATGCCACTATCACCCTTTGAGAACTAGGGGTTTGATGTAGCTCAAATAAATTCTCAATTTGGGTAATCTAAGTGAGAAGATCCTTACCATTGAACTTATGCATGTCCACTTTTGGAAACATTAGTTTCATACCAGTATGGGAGTTGTTAAGAGGAGGATTTGAATGCTGAAGTCGAGGGTTGTTAGGTTGAAACAGAGATATAAGGTCAGCCAATTACATAGTGATATGTTGAAAGTCATTATGAACCCCATTAATATCTTTTTGTATCATTAAAACATCAGCTTAGATTGAAACAAATTCATCATGCCTCACCAAGTTCTTTATGTCTGCTTGAAGCTAAGAAATCACTGGATCTCAAGTTCTAGATTCCATGTCATCAGTAGGAGTCTTATGAGTTTCTTTCCCCCCTTTTATTCCTTGAGTACCTAAACCTACCATATAAAAACCCTAGGAGGGTTTTGACCTCAAAAAATGTGTACCAAGAAATGGTACCATTATGATCACCTCATCGAGATGAATCCAATGACTGTAATTGTGCAAAGGAAAAACATTTCCTTGACTTTTTTTTAATTATTTTTTTCAAAAAAACTTTTAAAGAAATATTGTCCTGATGAAAAAAATTAATTCTTCTCAGATTGCAAGTTATGTTTTTTTGTTCTCACTACTCCCAAAAGCCACGCCTCCCCAAATCCAAAAAAAACATCATAGGAAACTTGCCCAAATCGAAGCTCTGATACCACTTTTAATGAAATTACTTAGATATTTGTATAGAATGAATTTATATTGCATAGAATAAGTAAATATGAGAATAATCAAATATGAGAGATCATATAATGATAATTGATAGTAGAATACAATACTGGATAATATATCAAAGCCAATTTGAGGGGGTAACCTCCACATCAATGCATTAATAGCAAAAGACTTAACAGAATGAATAAATACTAACCACTACCTCCAATATATAGTCTACTTAGCCAAGGTTATTCCATAGCCTGACCTATTTAAGAACATAGAGAAATGTAATAAATAAATTAAAGAGGTATGTAAGCCACAAGTCAGCCACACATATCCCTAGACACATAAATGGTTAAGGATGTAAGATCAATATCTATGTGTGAAGGTTCAATAGAATGATAAATGGGTTGTACCTCCAAGTAAGGATACATGCAAAGGGAAGGTCACACTCCTAATGGTAATGAAATGAATCAAAACTAAAAATATATTTGCTCCAATAGGGGAGATTGAGGATGATTGGCTAAGTTTAAATAGGATGTTTATAAATGTTGAATATTTATATCTTTCAAGGATATTGTAAACTAGTTTGATAATTTTTAAAAAATTTAAATATTTTTGAATTTTTTTGGAATTTTTTATATATCTCAACTTGATTGAGAATTACAAGATAGAGAATGGTCCAAATCTCAAAATGGTGACAGTGTGGCCTAGGTTGCTTAGAAAATGGTGAGAGCATTGGAAAAGGGGTGATAGGGCTGATCATAATAGGAATCAGGCACTGAATGCATAATCCCATTTAGACCTCATGTTACTATAGGCCTACCAACACAAAAGGTGATGAGATCTAACTCAGTAACAACAAGCTCTCAAATTTAGGCAAATAACAAAGAAAATGATAATAGTAATGCTAAGGTGATTCATCAATACATGATAAGAGGTGTTGTTCCTAATTTTCCCATAGGCATCTATAACTAAGAAATAATGGCATAGGTCAGTGACATTAATTTGCCCATAGGTAGTTATAATTAGTAACACCAAGTGAAATATTGATTTGCCTATAGGTGGTTATGATCAAAAACACCATTCAAGTGTAAATAAAATATGTAATTGCCATATCCATTATCATACTACTATCATATATGGCCATTTAAACATAAAATTCTAAAACTATTGAAAATAGATTGGAATCCCCTCGTAGAAGGTATTTGAAGAACCAAGGGAACCAAAGTGAAAAAGGGGTAGGTAGGGAAGTTAAAAACAAGTTTGGTCAATAATGAAGGTATGGTAGGATGTTACATGATATGCCATTATTCAAGGATGGTGATGTTATAATGGTAATAGGGTTTCCCCCAAGTGATAAGGTAAGGTAAATAATAGGGTCTGAAATAATAGAAAGATGAATGAAAAATGAAAACAAAATGGTAAATGGCAATAAAAAGATATGGTTCTATTGTTCTTGGTGATGTGGAGATGCACATCATGGTTAGGATATGATTTAAATAGAATAGTCAACTATGTAAATTTTTATCCCACACCTCTTATACATATCCACTCTATTAATAACTTGCTACAGATTTGGACTCCAATAATGTTGTTGTGATCTTGATTGGTTGTTGATTATATTTCCTTCAAATGTCAAGATAAGATGTCTTCATAGATTTTGTAAAGGAAAATATGGCTAGGGATGGTAAATAGGGATCAATATTAGATGATAGGTCTAATTTGGAAATGGAGAGATGGAATATAATAGAATGTGTAATGGTTTGGAAATAAATGAAGTTTTGAATTTTTAGGCATACACAATGTTGTTGATTCTAGATTTGACATAATTTTAGTTATGGTAAGGTCAACGACTTATGAATATACTATAGATAGGACCAATATATTTTTTTGTTGTTTGGGCTTGAGATTATTTACCATTTGATTATGTTGTAGATGGGAAGTTGTATTGATGTTATCTTTAATAATGTCTTCATCAAGTGGTGAAAATTATTGTGCTCAACTATTGGCACATCAAAGAGGTTTTCACAAATAAAGTTATCTTGATTATCTCATAGTGCCTCCAAGAAGGTTTCACTAAAGAACACTGACATTTGACTTTGATTGTCTTCTAGCACCTCTAAAAAGGTTTCACTAGAAGATGTTAATTTTTGACTTTGATTGTCTCTTAGCACCTTTGAAAAGGTTTCACTAGGAGATTTCTCTTCTTCTACATGAATGTGGTCTTGGCCCCCTTGATATTCTTCAAATGATATCTTTCCATGGATGTAGTTCAACAAGGTGTGATTCTGTTTATCCTAATTGACACTTGTGGGAAGTAGAATGTCAATATAATGGCTAGGTTGGTTGGTGTTAATGGCATGTAGAATGATAATGGAATGGAAAGAGGTATCACAATCCTTGTATAAGATACTAGGAAAACTTATGTCTACACTAAGTTAATCATCCTCAAAAATAGTATAAGGATCATAAAATATTCAAATTGGTCTACAAGTCATGCATAACCAATATTATAACAACCTCAAATGTATTTTGATTTTGAAGTTGAGTATAATTCAAGGGACTCTGAATCTGATGTTGAATCTACTTCTAATGCTAAATCTGATGTTGGTTAAAGAATATAACCTAACTTCATTTTTTATTCTTCATTTGGTGTGGATCCTTATATAATGATGTCTTGTTTAATTTTTGGTATTGGAAAAGTAAAGGCCTGTGATGGTATAATGGTCTCTTTGAAAATAGGCTCAGCTAAGAAGGATTTCATATAGATTGGATTGCCATCTTGAGGCCCCTCAATGATGGAAAAAATGTCTAGAGACAACTCCATAGGCCTAACTTCTTAAAGGGAGGATCTTTAAAAATAAGACAATGATCAAGATAATGATTTTCCAAAAGGTGGTTATAATCATTAAGAAGTGACTCAGCAATGACTAGCTTGTCGGATTGAGACTCCTTGATAATAGGGATAGTATCAAAAATTTATTTATCATAGGTTATCTCATCATAAATAGGTGTTTCAAAAAATTCACCATGGATTGGATGGTTTTATTGGCCTTGGTTTACAAGTAATTATAAAATACTAGTTTTGAACACATCTCGATCTTCGAATGATTAGCTCTATTAGAGAGGTACTAATTGGCTCATTTGTGGATTTAAGATTGAAATCAATTTTATAAAGTGGGGTAAGGTTATAAATGGATTAATAATGTTTGGTGGTTGGGTAATGATCTCTTTTTTAATAATCTCAACTAATATGGGCTTAACAAAGACTAGTTATTAGTATAGGATAGTAACTATGACTCATCTAATCATAGTTGAAAAACCTTGTTGGGATAATGAGATACTATAACTAGAAGGGCCAAAAATGGTCATGGTAGGGTGTCATAAATCTTGGTTTATAGCACAATCCAAAGGATGAGGGGCTGGAATGGTAATGGTAGGGTATTATGGAGCTTGGTTTCTTACACAAGCTAAGGGATAAGGTCCTAGAATGGTAATGGTAGGGCATTGTGAAGCTTGGTTGTTTGCACAAGACAAAGAATGAGGTCATCAAATGGTAATGAAAGGTGTTTCAAAGATTATTTTGTGTCATGAGCCAAAACATGAGGTTTTAGAATGGTGATGATAGGGCATTATGAAGCTTGGTTACTATCACGAGCCAAAAGATGAGGGCTTGAAATGGTAATGGTAGGGCATTTCAAAATTTGGTTGTTATTGTGAGCCAAAGTATGAGGTCCTAGAATAGTAATATTTGGATGTTTTAGAGCTTGGTTTCTCACATAATCTAAATTAGGATTAATTGTATAGGTAAGGGATTGGGTACCATTAGCATTGAAAGGGTGAACTTGGTACATTAATTAGCTCAAATAACTTATCATTGCATATTGTGCTTGAGGATTTTCACTATGTTCTCTAGATTGAGTATTGCAAGGAGGATAAATATCTATCTCACAAACCACATCATGACCATAGGGGTCTTGAACAAATTCATTTTACATGACCATGTTATCATAACCAATATTGTACATAGTTCCATTATAAGTGTAATGAGACATATCCAAATCAATGATGAATGTTTTACAAAAAAGTCCTAGAGTCCTACAAACTCTAAAAAACAAGTTCCAAAGAATAAATGGTCCAAACATGGTCTAACTTGGTCTAAAGGTGGAGTTTTATCTCCAAAATTGGCCATATTAAAACTTGGTCTAAAGCAATCTAATAGCAAATGTCTAATGTCAAATGTCTTACACAAAAAGGTCAAGTGGATGAAATAAAAACCAGAATGCCAAACTTAGTTATAAAGTATTCCAGACAAATTTAATCTAGGTTTAAAGAAGCAAAGGTTGCCAAGTATTTTGGAAAATAAGGCATAAAATCTAGGCTCAAATAGGTATTGCTAGGTCTTTTGGAAAAGGCACAAAATCTAGACTTTAAACAAAAAAGGGTCCAAAAGGAAAGAGATTTAATCTAAAAATTTTGAAAAAAATTAACACAAACAAGGAATTTAGATTTAGACACACACTTGATCATTTGGAAAAAGACATGGAACTTTAGACATATGGAAGATAGACCACTTCCCCAAATCTAGGCACAAAAATAGTCCTTAAATGGAGAAAGAAATTAACCTTAAGTTACACAACCAAAAGTGAAAGATCAATGTCTTGGCCAAAATTACATGAGGCATATGAAAAAATCAATCAATGTTTGAATTTGAACTTGTAAAGACTAATTTTAAACTTAATTTAGAAGAGTAGGATTTTAAAAATAGACAACAAGTTATACAAGAATGGATGGCATTATGGTACTAGGCATAAATACAAAAGGTATGCATGGTTTTAAAAATTTGAACTTTTAGACACAAGGAAACAAGTCTTTGAAATGATTTGAGAAGGGTGATGATGTTATCATGACCTAAAGGTATGGTAAAAAGGTTTTTGTTTCAAGACTCAAATGTACATGGCTTGGAATGATTTTGGTAGCATAACGACACCCTTTATAAATAAGTGACACACACATAAAAGTTTGATAAAAGACTAAGGCAAAATGTGTGATGTCAAATGGATGTCATAATGCCTTTTCAAATAAAGGAGTGACGTATAACAAGACTTGTTTTGACATGGTATGATAAACAAATATTTATGACTCAAGACCATGTAAGTTAAAGGACAAAATGACAAAAACACCTAAGTTTAATGTCCTAAATCCTAAAACTGATAAGGTTGCATCATATCATTGAATTCCATCTATATACTTGTTCTTGAGAAGAATTAAAAATTTTAATCCAAAAGTAAAAGCACATGAAAAATAGGTTTTGTAGGCCTCCTATTCTCTTAATAGTTTTTATAGTGAAATAGAACTTCAATATATTCACCCTACATCAAAAACATGCTCACGGCAAGTGGGGTTGTCTAAACTATCAATTTTTGTTCATTTATAGATGGTCCCATATGTGTGGCAAACAATAGGGCAAAATCACGTTATTTGTATTTGCATCAACTAGATTATTTTGAAAATTTCTACTCCTTTTGATAACCACTACATCCATAAATATTTTAGTGTAATGTGATGTTCGAGGTCTCCCTGTGTTCTAAGGTCAAGTACTATTAACAAAGCTTATTTAACCATTTAAACCAGTGTCCTATTAGGTTACCCTCAATTTATATACCCCACCATAGACTGGGGTTGGTACGATGCTAGGAGATGAAGCCCCAGATTAATGTACCTCTAAATAACTTGTAAGGGAGAAGTGATCTCCCACCCACAAGCCAAAATGCATGAAAATAAAGAAAGTGGAAGGACATTAGGGTTTTTTTGGGGTCATCCAAATCACTTACATTTTGGGGAGGGCCTTAACGACTTTACTTCCATGCTTTGGATAAAAGTAATAAATCTAAAGAGTGAGAATTTTTTTATCACCCAAGTTAGTTAAAACGGACAGTGGAGAACATACACATGACACTTATTTTGTCAAACAAACACTCAATTAACAAACATAAAAATTAAAACGCATATGAGTATTTAACTAAAATGAGAGTTCATTATTATAACACCAAATGAAATATGTCATGAGGTTTAACCCCTTGGTGTTGTGTGAAAACATTGAAAGATGAAAATGACTTAAGAAAAAGGTTTTTAAAACACCAAATTCAAATGTGAGTTTTGCAACTTTAGAGTGTTTAAAATTATCTTTTCTTGGTCTTTGGGTCCTGAAAAAAGTGTTAGGGGGTTTTCTAATTTTTTTTTTTTTTTTTGTTTATTTTTGTGTAATATTAAAACAATAAAAACTTACAAAATTAAAGCATTAGAAAGATCCTAAATACCTGTAAGTTAGCATATGGACCAAAAAAATAAATTGAAAACTTAAAATAAAATTAGAAAACATCTAAAATAAAAATTAACAAATGAAAGAGATAGTTAGTAAAATATTGATATCTAAAAAATTATACGTTATATTTTGATGAAGTTTATACATAATTTAGACAACTCAAATGCAAACCACCAGTAAAAAAATAGAAACAAATAGATTTTGGATTTAAAAATATGATTTTTTTTAATGGTTGTTTATTCAAAAAACATATACAGTTATTAAAAGAGTCATAACTTCTAAACTACAAATCAGATTTAAATGAAATTTTGAGAGAATTAGGTTGAAACTAGTTGAACAAATTTTCAAAAAATTAGAAAAAAATAATAAATAGATTAAAATTATAACTATTTTAATAGCCATTTTATTTTTTTAATGAAATAAAAGGGAAGAGAAGAATTGAGGGAAGTAGATGAACATATGGGATGCACAATCAAGTCCCACCGAGCATGTCATTATGTGAAAAATGAATCCAAGAGGGGATATTATTATTATGTTAGTAAGATAAAATAAAATCCAAATAAACACACTAAACACTAACATCTCTAGCCTAGACACTATGGAGAGCATAGGTAACAAGCATGCATATGAAACACAACTATAACATAAAATAAAACTTTCTTTTACCATCTTTGGAGATCCAAATGGCATGTATAAATATATTTATTGGCTTGTGCATCAAGAAATATTTAACAATGGAGATGTTTTAGCTTCACATTTCCTTAACACCTTGGTTTGGTTACTTGGCTCATGAATTTGGCATGGTAACATTACATGCAAGGCTTCCTTGAATCTATTTATGAATTAGAACATTACATCAAAATAGATTTTTAACATCAATGGGTATGACATTGTATTTATAGCCTCAAGAATTAACTCTCACCAAAGGTGAGTTAAGGCTAAGTTGAGACTAACTCCAATTGAGTTAAAAGTTGTCATTCAATTATGATTGTCAATTACTAATCATAGTTCTCAATTTAGATATTTTAGAATATTCTGAGATATTCTGACAACTCGTAAAGGTAATGATGAAAGGATTGATATTTTGATTTTTGGAAATTTCATTTTTAGATATTCATTAATTACAAATGGATAATTCAACTAAGCATTTAATATTATTTAATTAATTGATTGATTTTTGATTAGCATTTTTTATCTTTTAATATTTGATTAAGTGTCCCATTGAATGGGTCCATAGACCAAATTGACATTTGTTGTGTCTCAAGGTGATTAGGGGTGAATCTATGATAGATTATTATTGCATATGGGCTAGAACCTAAATAGGGATACCTAAACATGATTCTGAGATTTGATAAATGATACATGATCAAATTTAAGATGTTCAGTGATTACCAGGTTTAATTTACAATTTTTGGTAGGAATTGCTCTGAAGTCTTGTGGAAATCTAGTTGAGGCCAGATTTGGGTGTCTACAAATATAAAAAGGAAGCACATAGTATGTGATCACATAAAGTCCTAAAATGCATGATTTGTATCATGGAAACATCTAGAGCATAAAAATACAAGCTCAACAAACAATCAATCATGCACATAAGAACACTCAAAAGTAATATAAGAGGCAATGGTAAAAGGAGACTACATACAAGGGGCATGTTCAAATGCCACATAATCAAATGGAGATGACTTATTCAAAAATCCAAAAATAATATAAATACATATTCAAATTTACACATACAAAAAACTATGACATATTCAAATGTCATAATATGAAAATAAAGTCATGTGGGTAATAAGCGATTGACATATTCAAATGCTCAAACAAGTAATATAATGAAAGATTAAAGAAAACAAGGAATGCACTCAAGGAAGTGAAAAAAATGAAATCTTAGAATTATAATCAACCAACATAAACATGTCATACTAATCCATATAAATATGTATTATCACAAAATGTAAATTTCAGAGCATATCAATTACACTAAAAATATATATGAGCCTAGATAAAGGCATGTGTAAAGTAAGTACATAATCTCAAACATGATAATGAAAATGATCATATAATAATGTAAACTAGATGTATCATGATTAAAGAAAAATTATACCCCCAATGTACTGATGATGTGAGTTGAGGTATGGTCTAACATCCATATTTACATATATTAGGTGCCTAGTTATGCCTTTATCATACTCAAAAGATGCATGAAACATGTGTGTATATATAAATAAATGATATACTCTTTAACACCATAGAACTAACAACATAAATTTGGAGTTAATACAAACATGGAAATGCTAAATATTTTTTTATTTTTAAATGTTTTAATTTTGTTAGATTTTTTTGAAAGTTTGGAAAAGAAAAGACCATCCTATGATCTCATCTAATGGATGATCATAGGTATCTCCCCACATGAAACATGGTGTCATAAAATGGTAGTACTACCAAAGATCATGTATATGTTTAATAAATGGCATTGTCATATTTATGATGCTATGTGTATATATAATAAGACTCTATGGGCATGAGGAAACAATATAAATAATGGGGGTTCATGAAAACCAACATTGAGTTCTTTGTGGTTTATTTGTACTAACAAAAATAGGAACATGTTTGGTTTCTCTAGGAAACTAAATATGTTTTGTAATTATTATCACTTGGATTTTCACCCCTTGAGGAGATTCCTCAACTCTCCTCATCCAAGTGGCACAATTTAAAAGTCTCACTTGTTGTGGGTAATGAATTTGGTGAGATGAATCTCTAGAAGGGCTTGTTCCCTTGATGCACTCTTTAAAACACTCTTTCACTTATCAACTTTGCATGAAAAGGGTTAAGAAGACAAACTAAAAAATATAAAAGGTCATACATTAATATTTAATTTCTTCCTATTGATTAAACTTATACTACTTAGAGCAAATCAAAGCTTCTTTCACACATAACTCATAACTCAAGACAAATTATTACATCAATGTTTCATATGCTAGGTTCAAAAGGTATTTTGATGTTTAGAAGGCTAATTTATAATTACTCAGAAGAATACAATCATTAACCACTTATAAAAAACTTATACACTAAAATAGAACACTAAAAAATACCTGTAACAATTACTCTTCTACACACTCAGTGAATAATTAAGGATAACATGTTAAAAAAGATCATCTTCTACTAGACAAGACCAATAAGATTGCAAAAAGACTCAATTGTACAACATATAAGTAGAAAAATTCACTTTTTCATTGCTTTAAAATAAATTCAAATACAAAATTGTTGAGCTTTTCACCATTAACCAATGGAGGCTACTCAAAAGAGCCAAAAGAGTCATTACTTATAGCATTTGGGAGAGGGGCAAGACAAGGGAAGTCCAAAGTTCACTTGGACACTTGTCAAGATTAAAAAATAGGTTACATATGTATGAGAAGGATATTTTAAATGAACCATGAAATTTTAGGAAGTACAAGTGTCCATGAAATTCATAAAACTCATGAAAAATGGCATAAAACTCTTTGTGTTGGCTCAAAAAAATGCCTTCATTATCCACACCTATTTTAACATCCCAAAATTGACTAGGGATAATTCTAATGATTATAATGAGATGGAAGGATTTCAAACATGCCTCTTCATGTATTTATTTTATTCCTACTCATATGGAATCTTCTAGAAGTGATCCATCACTACTTACAATCTAAAAAACTCCTTTTTTAGTCACCCCTTATACTTGGCCTCAAAATTGGCTTTAGTTTTCCATAAAAATATATGGGAGGGAGTGTATGACATTTGGAAAGACTCTCTATGGCCTTATAATTCTCATGCACATATTAAAAATCCATCCACTTGAAGTTTCCACACTTCTCACCATTATGCTCACTATGCCAGTTTTGACTGGCTAAGATGGGAGTTATTTATTGAACACTTAGGAGTTTTTAAAAGGTATTAAATGACCATAGTGAGTTAGTACAAGTCTATATCTTCCTTCCAAACTTGATTTCATCTCAGACTCCTTCTAGAACCTATAAAATACATAAAATAGTCAAAATTACCTTGTTTTATACCCTATTAATACCATTTTGTGCATTCAAATAGGATTGATATGAACCTAAGAGAGTATTCTAAAAAAATCAATCATTTTCATGGTCAAACCAGTCTATTTGGATGCACTATCTCCTTTATTTCCTTCCTCAAGTCTAAACTAATTTTCCACTCTTAAGCTTAGTTCATAAATCCCTCACATTGGAAATGATAAAAAATTACACAAACATGATGTTAATTACCCCTACTAACCTCTCCAAACTCCTTTGGCATCCATGCATAGTCTCATGAAATATGTGAGCATTCAAAACTAGCCTATCAAGCTTGTTTCTCCATTTGAACATGCCATAATATAGTTCTTAACCCTAAAAATTAGTTTATTATGATTTGTATAAAAAAAAGGATTTAAAATATATATTATGACCACATAAACATGTTTTAATTCACTTAAATCCATTCTTAGGGTTGAAAGTGGCATTGGTCTCACATTTGGTCTTTAGGCCTAAACATGCCTAATAGACTTGACTGTAACCTTTGTAGGTTTGTACTTTTATTATTATTTTCATCCATTTACATAAGGTATATCATGTTTTATTTTATTTCATTAAAATTTCTAAATTATCTTATATCCCTTCAAACACTCTTTTTCATCTCTTCCTTTCATTCACCAACTAGACCTAATTGGAGCTTGTCTAGTTGAACTGTGTGCAAGAGTGTTTTGATCATATTGATAGGTTTATATTTAATTAATTCTTAATAAAACATATTCACATTTAATATACCTCAAAATATGTTCATTTATGTTCCCAAATATTTATTTCAATTTTCTTACCCTCCTTAGCTTCATTTGTTTGCTTTACCAAAACCCTGATTTTATTGACTGGTTGACCTCTGAGACAAAATAGTGAGATATATCAATTTTCCCAAAGGAAAAATTAATATATTATTATTTTTATTAGTTCCTAATTAATATTTTTACCAAATATATAAGATATATTCATCTATTTATGCACCTAACCAACTCAATTTGCCCAAAAAAGGCCTCTAAAAAGGATTGTTTCTTGCATTTTTCACTTCCACCTAAGAATGATCCCTCAAGGAATAAAATTGAGCACCATGGGTCTCCTATTGCAATTGTACATACTGCTACCTTTGGGCTAGTAGGGAGAGTAGATGATCATCTTGAACTGGGTATTAGATTATGTGAAAACACTCTATTAATATATCATGAATCATTTAAATTTTATATCAAACCCTCTCCCTCTTCCTAAGCATATTCACCTCTTTACCTCCATCAAGATTTCACACTCAGTTGTAGGTGCATATAGGGCCTTAAGAGGTTTGTGTAGGATTGTTTCACATTTATAAAGGATTATGGATGTCATAATGGTCTTAAATAATGTTTTAATATGATATTTAATCTTTTTAAATATACTTTTATCATTAATATGCATTTTGAATTCACCAAACTGAGTTCTCCCTGCCCTGATTGTGAAACCATTCCCTTTTGATTCCTATAGGTGCACATGAGATCTAATTGAGCTTGGTAATTGTATTTAAAGGTCCTATTTTAATCCTTGAAATCAAAAATAATTTTCGCATTATTTTATTCACCTTTAATGTCTTAAAACACCATGTTTGGGTCACCATCTGCGTGTTCTACTATAGGTGCACATTTCCTTGAGAAGAGACACTTGTAGGTGTCCATGAAGCCTAAAATACTACATATTAACATCATACTAATGATATTCATGTAATTATATATAAAATTTTATCATTAAGACCATGCCAACATGAGAGTGTATTTTTTTGGCTCCCTAGGATGTCAAAAAGGTCATTCAAACTCAAAACATGTAGAAATTAATGCAGGGTTTCAATGCTTTTAATGGCATCTTTAGGACCCCAAATAACCACTTTCCATCAATATTATTGACCCCATTTTTGTAATATCTCTTCTCCATGCTAGATTATACAATATTTTCCTATTTATATTCTTTAGAACTTTCTACAAACATGTTATAGGATATTACAAAACACCCTTGGACCTTTATTTTCACCTTTTTGGGAAAGCTTTCCTTAACTCAATCCTTGCCTCCTCCAAGATGTTTACCTTTCTATTTGTCCATTTGATGTTTCAAATGGGTCTGATTTGGGATTTATCACATGTTATGATTTTAAAAATGACCTTACCCTGCTCTAAATTCCCATTCAAAGACCTTCATAGTTATGAGGTACCACCTATAGGTGGGCATTAGCATACATAGGCAGTAAGCATGAAATTTTGGCAAATATGTAATATGGATAGGTTTGTAAACACTTATATGCCGTCACTAATCATCCCAAAACACCCTTATCAATCTTAATATATTGAAACACATATCAATATTTCTACCTCTTAGCATGATGTCATCAAAAGGCTCTTGTAGGTGTTCATTTGATATATGGAGGTAGTAAACATGGAATGCAACAACAAGGATGGATTAATGGTCTTATGAATAACTCAAACTCAATTTCAATCCTTCAAACGCATTATTTTTATCAAGGAGGTCTTATAATAAGCTCCATAACACTATTCCAACATGAAAACCTCTATCAAACAACTGGAATAGAGCAAGTAGGTGTGTCTAATGGTTGGTTGGTGTGGGGAATGAGATTGTAACCAAAATTAAACTTTCCATAAACATAAAAATGGAATATATCCATCTATTAATGACCTATACAACTGATACACATTCATTACCATTTCATGAACAAGTTAAACAAGCTCCATACATATGTCTGCAAGTGAAAATAAGCAAAGAGTTGACTATGAGAAATGGCAAGATTACAAGCTACCCAAAGTATGATGTGATAAAAAAAACATGGGAAGAGGCGATCATATGGACTTGATACCTATGGAACACCATTTTTTATTCACATGAGACCTTTATAGCAGACCAACATTCTAGAACAAGGAAGAATGTGACTAAAGTTTTATAATGGTGACACCTTCCTGTAGCATGAGACAACTTGCCCATAAAAATAACCATGAAATTTGAAACTAATCATGGAAATAATATAATAATATATTCAACATTATTTATATTCAACATCACCAATTGGATTTTACAGACCTACCCAAAATGGATCAAAAACTATAAGGTGTAGGAAAAGTGAGAAGAAAAACATGGTCAACTTGTTAGGAATGGTTAATAAATCATGCTTGACCAATAATTTCAATATTATTATAAAAATTAATTCATTTTAGTGTACTACCACCTCCAAAAATCATTTGACTTGAAACCTCTTCAGTTGTCCATACTAGCACAAACCTGTTGGTCACTTTTGTGTGTCTAGAAAGGCAAAGAAGAAGCAGAATAGTTTTAGCTTAAAAATGACACTTCTAGAGCATGTAAATCATGTAAATTAACCTTATTAATATGAATATATTTTCCATGTCATTCTTCCACATGTCACCTTCCCTCATGGGTCGTATGAGTGCCAAACTCCCCTTTTTAGTTCATTGCCTAATATTCATTTAGATAACCTACAAGGTTATGATTAAAATAATAATATTGATAGGTAATCTGACCTATTGAACATTTGGAAGTAAAATATGACACTTGGATACCTTGGGAACCATGCCACTTATATTTATGACCCCTAAAAACCCATTAAAAGACCCAAAATGAAAAATAAACTTATTAGACCATGACTATGGCTAAAAAAATATTAAATAACATTAAATGGATAATAGCATACCCTATTAAAAATTATTATACCCCTAAAACATATAAAATAAATAAATTTTTTAACCTATAAGGGTCTAAATTTGACCTTGAAGTCAAATTTGGTCAACAAAATGGCGACTCCTAGGGGTAGTATGCCTGTTATACTATAAATTAGTATCCTTATCCTATCCATGGGCTAGGGAATCAATGAATTATTGAAGATAGATATAAAATAATTTCCTAAAACATACACAAAATAACCACAACACACCACACAAACACAAAACAAAGCAAGACACCAACAAGACTCACACATGTGCATAAGCACTTAAGGAAAACAAGAAAATAATAGCTATATACAAGGAGAGAGGAGAACCGTAGTAGTAGTGTTTAAGATATATCCCATTGACTAGGATATTAACCTCCTCCCCATCCAAATGTGAGAGTTGGAAAGTATTGTGTTGCTTGCATTAAGTGATGACATAAGAGCCACTCCATAAAGCATCAAACTTTATGTGTTTTCTAGGATTAGACCTATATTCATCCCACTTTAGAACAATTTTCCCCTTTTGGAAGCTTCTTGGCATGGATTTATTATCAAAGTATCTCTTTGTTTGATCTTGGTAAGATCTCATAGTTTGCATAGCTTGATCCCTTGTTTCTTCAAGTTCCATCAACTCACATAACCTGACTTCCATGCTTTCATTTTCCATCAACTCCAGCTAGTACGTGAGATTTAAGGCTAGTAACTCAATTGAAATAGGTAGTCTAACTTCTCTCCCATAAACAAGTCTATATGGTGAGTTTCTAATGGCTCTTTTGGGGGTGATTCTATCATCCCAAAGATCTATCTTCAACTTAGAATGCTAAGTTCTTTTGTTTTCCTCCATTATCCTCTTGATAATCCTGATTAGATTCTTATTAGTGGATTCATCTAATCTATTCCATTGTGGATAATAGTTTGAGGAAGTACTAGGATAAATGCCATGTTTCAAATCCCACTTAGTTGTCTTCATTACAAGGAAAGCCAATTCTTTGTCTAAAATTGTTGTTGAAGGAGCCCCAAATCTTGTCACTATGCCTTCATATAAGTCTAATATTAAAATTTCATTTACTTCCTTGAGAGAAATATCCTCCACCCATCTTTTAAAGTAATTTGTGGTAGCCAACACCTACTTGTTACTAGTACTAAAAGGTGGCTTGATTAAGCCTATGAAATCTAGACTCCATTACATAAAGGGTTGGTTTACTTGTATTGGATGAAGAGTCAAAATAGAAATATTTTGTTTAACATCAAAGAGAGCACATTTCTAACATTTCCTTACCCAAGCATGAGTATCCTTAAACAAACTAGGCCAAAAATATCTAGCTCTCATAATCTTAGTAGTTTTGGTTCTTGGAGCAAAGTGACCACTAGTTGGTCCATCATGAAACTCAAATAATATCTTCTCAACCTGATCTAATTCAATACATCTCATTAGTACACTTGATAAATCTTTCCTAAACAACACTCCATCAACAAGTACATAAGGAATAGCTTGTGATCTAAAGTACCTTCTTTTGGATCTATCTTAGCCTTATGGGCCCTCACTAGTTTGAAGAAAATGGATCATTTCTTGTGTCCAACTACTCATTAATGAAGATGCATCTATCATAGGATTATCATGAATGGTTAAAATAAATAATTTTTTTTGCTTTCAAATCTGAAGCAAGTTTCTCACATAATCCTTTCCCTTTCACTAGCTTGGTTGTCTTGATCATACTCCATCACTTTTGTGATCCAACCAGCCCTTTTTCATTCAAATCTATGCTCAAAAATAAGTCCTTGACACTAGGATGAGTTACCAATATATGAATCTTGTTTTTAGATAACATATGCCTAAACTTATTTATACTTATAACAATTGAAAGTACTTACTTCTATACATAGATGCATCTTAGATCATAGCCTTCCAATCCTTGACTAAAGAAGGCAATAGGTTGATCCAAATTTTCTTCATTTGATTGAGTGAGAATGGTATAGATTACTTATTCATTTACAAAGGTATACAAGTTGAAATCCTTTGATAAATCAGGAGTTGCAAGAGTTGGATCTTGATCAATATCTTGCTTGATCTCTTCAAAACTCTCCTTCCTTCTTCTTGTCAAAGTAAACACTTCATCTTACCTTAGCATGGAGGTTAGAGGCTCGAATAAGTTATAAAAATCAGGAATAAACATCCTTATTAAATTTAATTTTCAAATAAACTTTGTAAACCTTTCTTAAGTTTGGGTAAAGTTAATGCCAAGATTGTATTCATCCTTACAGGATCTATGGATAGGCCTTTCTTTGAGACAATGTGTCCTAAGAGTTTTCCTTCATGGAAAAAAAACACACACTTATTTGGATTTAGATAGATTTATAACTCCCTACATCTCTCAAAAATCTTCCTAAGGTGATTCAAATGATCTTTTTCATTTTTGGAGAAGACCGTGATATCATCAAGATACACCAACACTATATCATTTATTGAAAATCCATATCCATTACACATTGAAATGTTGTTACAACATTAGACAAACCAAAAGGAATTTTACTATAAGAATATTTGCCCCATTTTTTAGTAAATTTTGTCTTATATTGGTCACTTTCCTTTACCAAAATATGATTATACCCTGAGTATCCATCAAGTAGTGAGAACCTTTCACTACCTATCATAACTTGCAAAATATACTCCATGGACGGAAGAGGATAATGGTCATTCAAAGAAACTATATTCAAATCTCTAAAGTAAACACATAGCCTAATTTTCCCATTCTTATTCCTTACTAAGACTAATTTTTATAACCAAGATGAATGCTTAATAGGAAAAATGATCTTAGACTCAATCAACTTTGTAAGCTCCTTTCTCATGAGAGGCTTAATCTTAGGATTGATTGGCCTTTGCCTTTGGTTGATAGGTTTATAATTCTAATCTAGCTATATGGTATGTTGAGATAATTTTGGATCAAATTATTTTAAATCACTATATTCCCATGCAAAGACCAAAAAATTCCTTGCATAATTCAATAAAAGCATGTCTTTCTTCTCTAGTACATACCTTCCCAGGAGAAAACAACTTATCTTTGAAGATTTTTACTCTCTTATAGTTTTATTGCCTATTATACATGCTTACCTTTTCCTTATTCAACTGATCATCATCATTGAAGATACTCTCAAGTGTTACTAATCCCTTAAGGATCTTGTTCGTCTTCAATTATACAATCTACCCTCCATATTGTTGTAGTTTAGACTGATACTTTGAGGAAAACTCAGCCTCCTCTTGTAAAAAAAGAGATATTTGTTGGTCACTATCAAACACTTTCTAATTAGTGACATTATCAGGTATAGAGGAACTTACAATCACTTTGAGATAGGGATAGTTCTTGTCCTCTCTTATCCCTCTTGGAACATTAAACTGAGCTCCAATTGTTGCAAACTTATCAACATTTTTTTATCTTCTCTTGGTATAGATTGAATGTTTAAATCTTGGAAATACCTCATAATATCCCACACTCTATTCTTATAGGACTTAATCAAATATTTATTATTCATATTTTGGCCTCTTACTTAATTCACAACCAACTCACTATCACCATAAACTTGTAACTCTTTCACATCTCTCTTTCTAGCCCACTCGAGGCCATGAATGAGGGCCTCATAGTTTTCCACATTACAAGTAAAATTGAAGTGAAAACTAAAATTAGAGTAATAACTTTCCTTGAATGGAGAAACCAACATTGCTCCACCACCTGATCCAACTTTGCTTCTTGATCCATAAAATAATGGCTACCATAAACCATCCATACTCTAATTTGGCTTCATCAAATTTTACATGGAAGAGCCTTCTTCATGAAGGAAATACACTCCAAGACCAGATTCCTCTATTTATTTATAAGGATCATGATCATAGTGTTTATCTCCTCATTCATCTAGATATAAATCTAAAACTCCCTCAAAAGAAGAAGTTGAAGATTGATCCATGTGAAGTTATTCCTCATCAAGAATAGCATAATTGACATTTAAAAGTTAGGCATGTAAGTCTATAAATGATTATTATAAATAGGATATTATTCAATCTTTACCTTAGTACCATACATTATCCTAAAAACCATATATGACAAATTGGCTGCCAAGTATCCACCTATTTAGGCTGTCAACTGTCTTGACAAACAAAGAGCAAAGTATGGGGGTAAATCTAAAACAAACACATCATTGGGGATGGAAAAATTAGGACAAACATGTAAAATTAAATTTAAATCCTTGACGACTCCCAAGATCTTTGTTGGCGATCCATCTAATTATAGAACTGCTTTAGTCATTGGTTCATATTTGAGGCCTAGTTTATCCGCTATAAACTTGGGCATAACTTAAGTACTAGCCCCACTATCTATTATAAAATTATGAACTAATCAATCACCAATGATAAAGGATAAATAAAAATTAATATTTTTATTATTTTTCTTAACTTGTCCATCGATGGGTTGAGTTCCATTCACCAAAACAACATTTTTAGTCCTAGCTGATCTAACTTGTTTACCTAGTCCAAGAAAATCTTTTTGGAGTATATCCTTTTGTCCTAGTATTTTTAATGAATCCCATAATGGAATTTGCATGTGTAAATTCTTAATTTTATCCACAACATTTATATAAGGATTTTTTATCTTGGATTTCTCTTTGTAAGCATTAGTACCTTGTGGTGTAGCATGTGAAGATAGATGTGTAGGAGCTAGCCTTACATTTTAAATCTTCTAATTTTATTATAACTTAGGAGCTGATTTATACCCACATACTATTTTATGGGATGTAAGAGTTAAAATATGTCCTTTATTTTACCCTTTTGTTTCCTTAACAACCCTCTTCTTAGATCTAGTGTTAGAGGACACACTCACATTCACATTGTTAGAACTTCCCAAATGATTCATGGCACAAAATTCCCCCTTAAAGTGATTCATAAGAGTAGAATTAGATTTTTATTGTCCATTTTCCATTCCATTTTACATTTGAATCTCAAAATTTAAAAATTGAGGTGCTTGACTACCTTGCATTGTCATGGCTTGACTAGGCATTTCATTGGCATATGCAACTGGACCTTGATTTTGGTCATAGGAAGGATAGAATGGTTGTTCTTGAACAAAATTATTTTGAGTGAAAACAATATCTTTATAATATGATGTGGAATTGGGATTGAAATTTTTTTAAGGTCTAGCTTGAGTTATTTGACCTTGTCTGTGAGCATTACCTTGAAAAGGAGGCTTATTTGCTAGTCCAAATTGATTATAGGATTGATAAGGCCTATAATTTTGAGCTTATTTTCTTTTGATAATGAAAAATTCATTAGTAACACTTTGAATAAAACTATTGACTTCATGAATCTCATTGGTAGGGGCAAGGGTAGACTTTTCTTGGCTATTAGGCAAAGGAGCCAAGGTAGGTAATACAACTTGACTAGGAGGCTACAAATCAAGGAATAATGGCATTGGTCGTTTAGGAGAAATATTTAATACTTAAACAAGACAATTCTTATCATTAATAGTTATCTCATAGGTATCAAGTAATGTATTCCCACCTATAGATTGGATCATCATGGCTACATCACTATTCAATTCTTTTAGGTTGTACAAGAAGGCATAATATGGAGTAGGTCTCATGAGGGCTAGGATCCTATCCCATGTCTTTTGAAATATAGAGCTAAAATATTGAATAAAATCTTGAGGAACCATCTTGATAATATTAAATTTCTTATCTAGTGACAAATGATCACTCTCATCTTCAAACATCTTAGACAATAGATTTATGAGTTCATCCCATGAAGAAATGGAATTTTTTAGTAGAGTTCCATACCAATATAAATATTTTCCTTTAAAAGATAATGTTTATGACTTGATGGATACATTCTCTTGAGTGATATTATGGATGTTTCAGAAGATTGACATGTTTCTAATGTGTTCAATGGGAGTAGTAAGACCTTGTCCACTAAAATATGGACCACACTTAAGGGTTGATCCATCAATTTGGTCATATTAGGTAAGATTAAAAGGAGATGATCCATTGAAGGCTATAAAAGGAAGATTTATAGACATATTTCAATGTAAAATATGTGTATTAGGGGTTTAAATAAGTATAAACTTGGAATTTTTAAACACCAACTCCCTTGAATAAGAATGAGTACTCACAAATCTAAATCTTTTGATAGAATATAAAGGTAATTGTACAAACTCAAAAACAATACCTTTAGCAGCAAACCTAGTGGTCACCTTTGACATAGAAATTAAGGACTAATAAGTAACCAAAGAGTTGAAAACTTAGTCAATTAACTAGGTACTAAATGTAGATGTTCTTGTGACTGTAAATATGTTAGACCAACAAAAATCTTGGATAATCTTCTAGGACTTAGAGTCCCACTAGGCATGACAAAAAATTATTGTCACTTAGATTTGTACCCCTTAAGGATATGTCTCAGATATCCTCATCTAAGTGGTAAAATGGAAACATCTCACTTGCTATGGATAATTAATTTGGTGAGATGAATCTCTAAAAGGGCTAGTTCCCTTGATGCACTCTTTGAAACACTCTTTAACTTATTAAATTTGCATGAAAAGGGTTAATAAGACAAACTAAAAACTCTAAAATTTGATACACCAATATTTAATTTCCTTATATTGATTTAAATTATACTACTTAGAGTAAATCAAAGCTTCTTTCACACATAACTCACAACTTAAGATAAATTGTTACATCAATGTTTCATATGCTAGGTTTAAGAGGTATTTTGATGCTTAGGAGGGTAATGAATAATTCCTTTAGAGAGTAAAAACATGAACCATTTATAAAACACTTATACACTAAAATATAACACTAATAAATACCTATAATAATTACTCTTCTGCACACTTGGTCAATAATCAAAGATAACATGTTAGAAAAGATCATCTTCTACTAGACAAGACCAACAAGATTGAAACAAGACATAATTATATAGCATATGAGTAGGAAAATTCACTTGTTTATTTGTTAAAGATAAATTCAAATACAAAACTGGATAGGGTTTCACTATTAACCAAAGGAAGCTACTCAAAAGAGCCAAAAGAGTCACTACTTATAGCATTTGGGAGAGGGTCAAGACAAGGGAAGTCCAAAGGTCACTTGGACACTTATCAAGCTGAGAAAATAGGTTAAATATGCATTATAATTATATGTGAAACTAACCATTCAGTTTTAAGAAGTAATAGTGTCCATACAAGTCATGAAACTCATGAAAAATGGCATGACACTCTTTGTATTGGCTCAAAAAATTTCCTTCATCATCCACACCTGTTTGAACATCCAAAAATTAACAAGGGATAGTTATGATGATTGTAATAAGAGGTAAGTATTTCATACATGCCTCTCCATGCATTGGTTGTAGTCCTACTCATCTGGAATCTCTTGGAAGTGAGCCATCACTGCCTACAGTCTAAAAAACTCCTTTTTTAGTCACCCCTCACACTTGGCACAAAATTGGCTTCAATTTTACATGAAAATCCATGGGAGGTAGTGGATGAAACTCGTCAAGACTCTCCATGTCCTTATACTACTCAAGCACACATTAAAAATCCATGCACTTGAAGTTTCCACACTTCCCACCATTATTCTCATTATATTAGTTTTGATTGGTTAAGATGAGATCTTTTGTTTGAATACTTAGGAGTTTTACAAGGCATGAAATACCACAATGAGTTATTACAAGTCCATATAATCCTTCCAAACTTGATTTCATCTTCAGACTCCTTCTAGAACTTTTAAAACACATAAAATAGTCAAAAGTGCCCTATTTTTCACCCTATTTATACCATTCCATATAATCTAATAGGACGGAAAGGATTTTGAGAGATTATTATACAAAATCCAATCACTTTCATGGTCAAAATGGTCCATTTGGATGCACTATCTCCTTCATTTCCTTCCTTGGGTTTAGACTAAGGGTTTACAAGGGTTTTAGGTAGTTTCCACTCTTAAGATTTGTTCATAAATCCCTCACATTGTAATTTCCAAAAAATTCCAAAAACATGATTTTATGGACCCCTAATAACCACTCCAAACTCCTTTTGAATCCATACATAGTCTCATGAAAGATGTGAGCATTCAAAACTAGCCTATCAAGTTTGTTTCTCCATTTGAACAGGACATAATATGGTTATTAAGCCTAAAAAGAATTTATTATTATTTGTATTAAAAATAAATTATTTAAAATATTTTTTATGACCTCATAAACATTTTTTAGTTCATTGAAATCCATTCCTATGGCTGAAAGTGACATTGGTCTCACATTTGGTCTTTAGGCCTAAACATGCATAATATACATGACTGTAACCTTTGTAGGTTTGGACTATCTTACTTAGTTTCATCCATTTTAATAATTTATATAATGATTTATTATATTTAATTAAACTTCCCAAATCATCATATATCCCTCCAAACACTCTTTCTCGTCTCTTCTTCTCATTCACCAACTAGGCCTAATTGGAGTTTGTCTAGTTGGACTATGTGCAAGAGTGTTTTGAAAATTTTGAGAGGTATGATATTTAATTAGTTATTCCTAAAACTTATTTAATTTTATTATACCTCATAATATGTTACTTTATGTTCCCAAATCTTTATATCAAGTTTCTCACCCTCCTTGGCTTCATTTGCTTGTTTTACCAAAACCTTGATTTTCTTGACTAGCTGACATCTGAGACAAACTAATGAGGTATATCTCTCTTCCCCAAGGAAAATTTAATATTTTATGAGTTTTATTATGTATTAATTAATATTTTTACCAAATTTACAAGCTAGATTCATCCGTTTAGGCACCTAACCAACTCAATTTTCCCCAAAAAGGCCTCCAAAGAGGACCATTTCCTACATTTTTCACTTGCACCTAAGAATGATCCCTCAAGGCATAAAACCAATGATATTAGGTTTTATAAAAATTTCCTAAAAATTTAATTCATGATTTATAATCTTTAAATTCACCCAAAATCACTCATATTTTTGGATTCATCATTCTTACCTATAGAGCACCATGGGTCTCCTAATGCAACTGTATGAACTACTATCTTGGGGCTAGTAGGGAGAGTAGATGATCATATTGAAGGTGTTAATAGATTATTTTAAAAAAAAATATTAATATATCATTGATAATTTTAATTTTATATCAAACCCTCTCCCTCTTCCTATTCATATTCACCTCTTTACCTCCATTAAGAGTGCACACTCAGCTATAAGTGCATAGAGGGCCTTAAGAGGTCTGTGTAGGCTTATTTCACATTTCCAAAGGCTTATGGAGGTAAATATGGTCCTAAATAAGGTTTTAATGGGATATTTTATAATTTTAACTCTACTTTTACCCTTAATATGTACTTTGAATTCACCAAACTATGTTCTCCCTGCCCTGATTGTGAAACCTACGCTTTTGATTCATATAAGTGAACATGAGATGTAATTGAGATTGGTCATGGTATGTAAAGGTCATATTTTAATAATTAAGGTCATAAATCATATAATAATTATTTTAATAACCTTTAATGTCCTTAAAAACCATTAAAACACTATGCTTGGGTCATTGTCTGCCTATTTTATTTTAGGTGCACATTTCCTTGGAAGGGACACCTGTAGGTGTACATGAAGCCTAAAATACTATATATTAACATAATAATAATGATATTAATGTCATTATATAAAAAAAATTATATTTAATACCATTACAATATGAAATTATGTTTTGTTTTCTCCTTTGGATTTCAAAAAGTCATTCAAACTCAAAACCTGTAGAAATTAATGCAGTGATCTAATGCTTTTAAGGTCATTTTTAAGACCCAAAATAACCACTTTCCATAAATCCTCTTCACCTAATTTTTGAAATAACTATTTTCCATGTTATAGGATACAATATTTTCTTATTTATATGGTTTATAACTATTTTAAATCATGTTATAGGATATTCACAAAACACCCTGGCACCTTTGTTTTCACCTTTTGGGAAAGCTTCCCTGAACTCAGTCCTTGCCTCCTCCAAGATGTTTACCTTTCCATTTTTACATTTGATGTTTAAAATAGGTATTATTTGGTATTTTTCACATGTTAATATTTTAAAAAGTATCTTACCCAAATCTAAATTCCCCATTCAAATACCTTCATAGTTCTGAGGTACCACCTGTAGGTGGGCATTAACATACATAGGTAGTAATCATGAAAATTTGGGTACTATGTAAGATGGATATGTTTAAAAAAAATTATATTCCTTAAATAATCATCCAAATTCACCCTTATCAATCTTAAGATATTAAAACACATATCAATCTTTCCACCTCTCAACACGACATCGTCAAAAGGTTCTTGTAGGTGTGCATTTGTTGTATGGAGGTAGTAAACATGGAATGAAGAAACAAGGGTGGATGAATGGTATCAAAAATAACTCAAAATCATTTTAAATAATTAAAATTCATGATTTTTATCAATTAGGTCTTAATAACATCTCTATAACACTATTCCAACGTGAAAACCTCTAGCAAACATCTGGAATAGAGTAGGCAGGGGTGTCTAATGGTTACTTGTTGTGGTGAATGATATTGTAACCAAACTTGTACTTTTACCAAAAAAAAGTGAGCTATATCAAGCTATTAATTACTTTAGAAACTGATACAAATTCATTACCATTTGATTAATAAGCTAAACAAGCTCCATACATATGTTTGCAAGTGAAATTATGCAAAGAGTTGACTATGAGAAATGGCAAGACTGTAACTTTCCCAAAGTATGATGCGATAAAAAAAATGGGAAGATGTGATAATATGGCCTTTAATCCTTTGTAATACCATTTTATATTCACATGAGACCTCTATTGCAGACCAACATTCTAGAACAAGGAAGAACTTGACTAAAGTTTCACAATGGTGACACCTTCCTATAGCATGAGACAAATTGCCCATCAAAACACCATGAAAAATAAAAATAATAATTAAAATAATTTTATAATATATCCAACATCCTATTTAGTCAACATCACCAACTATATTGTATGGATGTGCCCAAAATGGAGCAAAACCTATAGGTCGCAGGAAACAGTGAGTAGAAAAACATAGTCAACTTGTTATGGATAGTTCATAAATCATGGTTGAAAAATACTTTAACTATTTTTATGTAAATAAATTTATCTAAGTTTAATACCACCTCCCAAAATTTTATGACTTTAAACCTCTTTAGCTATCTATACTAAGTACAATGTTGTTGGTCACTTTTGTGTGTCTAGAAAGGAAAAGAAGGAGAAGAATAGTTTTAGCTTGAAAATGACACTTACAGATCATGTCAAGAATTTAAATTAACCTAATTAATATTAATATATGTTTCATGTCCTTCTTCTATGTGTCACCTTCCCTCATGGGTCGTATAAGTGCCAAACTCCCCTTTTTCAATTGATTACCTTATCTTTAGGTAGATAACCTAAAATGTTATGATTTAATTGACAATATTGATAGGAAATATGACCTCTTATATGTTTTAAATTAAAATAGGATACCTATACACCTTAGGAACCATGCCACTTGCATTTATGACCCTTAAAAGCCCACTAAAAGACCCAAATTGACAAATAAACTTATTAGACCATGACTAAGGATAAAAATGCATTAAATAACATCAAATGGATTATAAAATACCATATTACAAATTATTATACCCATAAAACATCTAAAAAACTATTTTTTTGACCTATAGGGGTCCAAATTTGACCTTGAAGTCAAATTTGGTCAATAGTAATAGTAGATGAAGATTTTATAGAACCCACTATGTATCTCTGATGTCATGGTCTCTCAACTATTGGCTAAATAGGAAAATATTTTTCCTATTACTTACCCTTTCATGGATGATTAACCTTAGTAGTTTTTATAATTAACTACTTGGGTATAAACTTATTTTATTCAAGTGGGTTTTCAAGGGGAATTCTAAATGTTGTAATTACCTTATTAGCAAGTATATATTTAACACACCCATGCACTGAAGAAGGTAATGCACATAGTGTATGTATATAAGGTCATACCATAACATATCAAAGAAGCCCATTTATGGTATAACTGAGAATGTAGTGACCACATGTGTTGGGCCAACCTATAAAGGTAAGTCAATCTCTCTAAGGACCTATTGTGAGGTTTCATCAAATTTTTATACCACTTTGGGAGAAGGGTGTAAATCATCATGTGTATATCCCATATTTATAAATATGTCATGATGCAAACTATATATATGGATTGCAAAGATGGTTAAATCAAGCATTAGTCAAAAAATCAAGATACATGCATAAGAACATAACAAGTTAATCAAAATCTCTCAAATGGGGTTTATAAATGATAATTAAGAGCAAATGAAGGAAATCACATATACATTACATTCTGAAGAGCATCCCACCATTCAAATGTGGATCAAAACATGATTTTCCCCTTGATTTGTTGCTCAAATCTTCAACAACGATGTAAGGCAAAGATCCTCCATCATCTCTTACTCACCAATGAAACTAGGCTTATGATATGAAAATTAATTTGTGCCTATCTTTAAGATATCCTATTTAAAATTAAACATAACAAACACCACTCACAAATGTCTCATGGATATATTTATACATAATACATTTACACAAATGAAGCTTAGTCTAAGTGGTCTTCACCCTCTTATTTATAGATTTTTGAATTTAATTGGGATCGACCATGACTGTCCATATTGAGATCAAGATGTGTGGCCATAAATTAATCTAATTATGTAAAAAATGACCATAGATACTCTCATAAATATTTGGAAGGAAGAGGCATTAAAGAGGCATGGGGGGCCATAACCCTGATATTTGTTGCATTTATGGATTATGGATGCCACCCCATAAATGATGTCATTTGATGATGTAGATAAATGGAATCAACTTCCAATAAATAAATATTCAATAACTGTTATGGAATTATTACTTAAGCTCATAATTTGGTTTAATTTGCCTAAGTAAGATTAATCATTTTTTATGTAATTCTTTGGAAATTGGTTGCACTCAATTAATCTAACTAGTTAGAATGTCTTATTATTGGGTCATAATTAGATTGGAGAGGAATAAGAAGGTGATTTTAGTTGTTTATGGACCAATATCCCATTTATGAAGTTGTCGATACAAAATAATACATGCACATATCATGTGTTTTTGAATTAAAAGAAAAGATTGATCTAGAGCACCAAAATGCATTTTTGTCATTTTGACTTGAAATGATTTGAGAAAATTTAATAATCACATAAAATGCATTTCCCCATCTAGGGATACATTAGCCTTAATTGGTACTTGTAGATGATAAGATTGAACTATTTAATGCATTTAATTGATTTTGACCCAAATTATGAATTTTCACAAATTTTGAGTAAGATTGACAATTTCAAACATAATGGTGTTAGGAGTTGGATGTCTACATTTTCCCTTATTTAATAAGGTTTAGTGAGACATTTGAGTGAAATAATATATTTTCAAAGAAAAGAGTTGTCAAGAAGAAATTGGAAGGAAATGACCCATGATGCCCCCTTGAGAGGACATACAAGGATGAAAGAGAAGGATGGACTCTCAAAAATAAAGAGAAAGTAAAATTAACCTATGGGACATATTACATACATATGAGCTAATGATTGTATGAATTGATTCCATCAATGATATAAATATAATTAGAATATAATGGGCCCCAATAATAGGGGGAATGGGAATGATACAATCCAAAAATTTAAGTGACACACTTTGAACACACCCAAAGCTAGGTTGCAAGCTGTGCACTTATGGAATGATCAATCCCAAGATAAGTTGTACACTACAATATTAACATAACAAGGGTAAATGTCTATAGGGATTGGAATTATAAGAAATAGGAGACATTTCTCTAAATAGAGGAAATAATAATGGTGCCCTAGTAGAGTAGATTTGATTAGTTGATCAAGCAATTTTTCCCCAATAGGGTGAATTTTGATCACTGATAACAAATGTTTTACCCCTATTAAGGCTAGTTTATATTCATGACTAATTCAAATTTTTTGCCCTAGTAGGGGTAAATTGGTAAGCATTAGCTCAAGGATATAACCTAATGTATAGATTAAAAAAATGAGTGGGCACAAACAAAGATGTGAGGGTCTAATGACTGAAACAACCATAATCAACTAGGCATATAAGGATGCACAAAGTGATTAAAGAGATGAAAATAAGAAAAATAATGGTGAAGCTAAACTGAGATACATCATGTATCCAAGCACTACCTACATAGTCCAAATGGACCTCAAGATAATGTAGTTCACCTAGAATTGGGAAAGAATGGATCAAGGAATGAAAAAACTAACTGTTATTCAATTAGGCTCATAATGTATGCTAAGAGATGTACATCTTGCATAAATTTGGGTGTGAGATAAGAAATTGGTACCTAGTTTAATTGGTGTACTTGAGAGCTGATCATTAGAGCTGCATTGTTGTTGAGACTTAGATCCAAAGCACATATTTTTTGCTATAGTAAAATGAAATTATGCATCATAAGTATGAGGAACTTATAATGACATTATATTTCAATTGAATTAAGTTAGTTCAAATTTGAATACTTATAACTAAGGATAATGATAAAAACTACCAATACCAGAGTTACAACTATTTACATTTAAACAAAAACAAAGAAAAAGAAAAACATAAATACACCTAACTAAAAAGAAAGATATGAATATTTAGGATTTAAGTAGGAACAAGAATGCCCAAAAATCAAAGCAAGAATAATTTAATAAACCACATGAAAGAAAGATATGGATAATCAAGCTCCATGCATGGTATCAAGAAATTCTTAAAAGAATAAAAGAAACAACAAGACCAAATGGTAAAACAAAAGGCCAAGAAGAAACAACAAAGGAAGAGAAAATAAGAGACAAGAAATCACAACAAAACACCAGTAAAAATCAAATAAACACACACAAACAAGAGTAAGTCACATTATTAGTGTGATTTGAAAATAGTTATTTAGACATGTGTAGTAGAGGCATTACTTTCTATAATAGTGTAGCCAGAACAAGGACACAAAGTTTCCCTAAGTGATAGGGAAACAACATGGAAGAAAAAGAATAAAAGGAAGGAGATGGCCAAGCTAACTCCAGATGTATAAGACAAGTGGACACTTACTACATAATTTCATGGATATGATATCTAACATGAGCTTCAGGCTAGATGTAGTTCTCCTAAGAAATGGGATAGAATAAAAGTGATGATAAGAAGATAAGATTGATGTTATAGAGGGAATAAGGAAAATGGAAATGGTCTGGCAAAATGACAAGCCAGGAGGATAATTACTTGTAAAATGACGAGAGCATGGGATGATCAGAATATATAAAAGATGTAAGACAATGTTTTTGTTCTTTTTATTGATCATTTTCTAAAGTTTTTATGTTTTTGGGATAAGCATCAAAAATGAAATATTAACAAAATGTCTACGGAACCACCTAGTTGAGGAGATGCATGTCCATAAGTAAGCATTAAAAAAATAGATAAACCAGTTGAAATAGTCCATGCTCACAAATCAATGAGATAAAGGTCTTGTTAAGTAAATAATTCCTACCAAATAGTATCAAAATAATAGAACAATATGAAGCATGAAATATCTCTAAAGAACCATCCAATAGGCAAAGATCCTGAGCTGAATATGTATCCATGTTCACTTGTCTATAGAAGAAGTTATAAAATATTATTCTTTTTTATTTGATTTATATAATTGGCATTGAATGTGTTCATAATGTCTATGAGTCATAATCAGGATCATAATTGGTCAAGGGATAAAAGATATTCAAGTTACAACAGCCCAAGATATGAAAAGAACATGGTTCTCAAAATAATGGTCTAGAATGAATATGGTCCAAAAGAGGATGGTCCAGGGTAGGATAAAATGTGTTTAGAGTGCCAATGGTCCAAATTTTTAACTATCTAGAGTTGTGAAAATAATATGGTTCTTGAAATAAATGTCTAGGGTAGGTCAAGACAAAACTAATGTAGTCCATTATGGGATGGTCTAGGATATAATGGTAGGATAAAATACTTCAGCACAAGTTGTCCCCAAGTAAGGGGTCTTCTATACAATGGTTTGAATGGATGTCAAGTGCAGAACCTCTTAAAATGCACAATGTTCATGGGATCTAGAATTTCTTCACCATTTGGAGTAGCCACTTGATATTCCCTGATCCGTAGTTTGTCATAATAACATAGGGTCCTAGCCAATTAGGTTGGAACATACCTTTCTTCTTGCATTCAACAATTATGTTCTCAAACTCCTAAGGTAGAATGTGCTTGTTGTAGTTTATCCAATCTCAAACTCTCAAGGTAGAATGTGCTTGTTGTAGTTTCTTTACAATCTATTCTGATAGGATTGCAAGTTTTCTAGGGCATCCAAACACTTACCATCAAGGAGTTCTAGCTCTTTCAACCTTAATACTCTATAATCTTCAACATCTTCAATATTTTACAAAGATACTTGCAATGAAGGAAAATCAATCTCAATCGAGATAATATCTTTTGTTCCATAAACAAGGGAGTATGGAGTAGCTCCTATAGGGGTTCAATGACTAGTTTGATAAGCCAAAGGGCAGGAAAAATTTGCAAGTGCTAATTACATCCAACATCATTGAAAATCTTATTTAAAATGACTATTATAGTTTTTTTTATGCCTTAGCTTATATGTTACTTTGTGGGTTATATAATGTATATTTCTTGTGCTTGATTTTGAATTTTGTAGAAAGGTCTTTAACATCTCTATTTACAAAGGATCCACCATTATCAGACATAATACATGTTAAAATCCCATATCGATAGATGATATGATAATGAATGAATTTTTTAATCTACCTACTAGTGACATAACTAAGAGGGATGGCCTAAATCCATTCAGTAAAATACTTGGTATTAAGAAAAATGTGTTTATGGCCATTAAAAGATGTGGGGTTTATTTTCCCAATAAGATCGAGGACCCAAGTAGAAAATGGCCATGGTGTTGTGATCAGTTGTAGTGGTAAGGAAGGTGCATGTATCATATTCCCATGTTGCTAACAATAAACACACTTCCTTACATAATTTCAAACCTATTTCTCCATTTTTGGCCAATAATAACTTGTTCTAAGGAGAGTTCTAGCTAAGACTACAATATTGGTGTGGGCCCCACATATTCTTTCATAAACCCCCTTAAGTAATAGCTTAGATTTTCTCGAAGATAAAAAATGAAGTAGCATTCCATCATAGTATTTATGATAAAATGTGTTTCCAAGAAAGTTATAATGAGCTATATGGTGAAATAAAAAAAATTGTTGGTAATTACATAGGTCAGGTTAAAAAACATGGTCATGGAAATAATTATAAGTCTTGAAACCAGGGCAGGTCAAGTGGGGGATTGGGACTAGAAATGGTGCATACCATTCCTAAATATGGGAAAACATGTGCACATTATATAAGGTTTCTAATGAGAAAATGATACTCTTTAGCACTACTTTCAATCTATACCATGGACCCAATTCTTTCAATTACATCAATAGATCTATTGTTAGCCCCTAGTACCTGTTCAAACTATATATATTTAAAATGAGTCTTGAAATTATCCACAATGAGAGTTTAGGGTACAATCTTGTCATCTCTAATTTGATATTGATCAGTAGTTTGACTGGTAATCAATTAGGAACCACCATAGAACATTAAGTGTTGTATATCTCACTGTATGTCAAGACAAAGTCCTATAATTAGTGCCTCATACTCGACCATATTATTGGTAAATTTAGAATTGATATATAACACTTTGGGAATAAAATACCCTTATGGTGTAATCAACAATATACTGGCTCTAGATCCATGAGAAGTGAATACATTATCAAAATATAGTTTATACTATTCAGGTTCATCATGCACTTTTTCCATTGTCATGATAGAATCACCTAGAAAGTTGAATCTGAGTGTTTGAGTATCTATAATAGTTTCCTCTACAAGTTGATCACCAATAACCTACCCCTTCATAGCTTTTTGAATCTGATACTCAACATCAAATTCACTTGAGAGAATGACCTATTTAGCCATGTAACCTATGATAACTACTTTGGATAATAAAAAATTGAGAGGATCCACCTTAGTGATAATAATGGTTTTATTATTCAACATATAATGTCATAAATTTTGGGATGAAAACACCATGGCTAAACACACCTTCTAAATAAAAATATAATTGTGTCCATAAGCCACCAGTGTGTTGCTTAAACAATAAATTCCATGTTCTTTACCTTGATCATCATGTTGGGCCAAAAGTGCCCCTAGTGTATGCTCAGTTGCTAAAATGTAAATAAGTAGTGATTATCTAGGTGCTAGTGGTCTCAAAACTAGAAAATTGGCCAAATAGGTATTGGGATTCATAAATTCTTATTGAAAATCTTCATCCCATTGAAATGTGACCACTTTATTCAAAAGATGTGTAAATGGGTGGCACTTATCTACCAATTATGAAATAAACCTATGGATGGATTGAATCTTTCCTTGCAAACTTTAGAGTTGTTTAAGATTTGAAGGTGGAGGGATTTAAATAATGGCCTTAACCTTATTAGGGATCAACTTATATCCCTCTTTGAGATACAATAAACCCTAGAAATTATCTTAAAGTGATGCCAAATACACACTTCTTAGGATTTAAATAGACTATGATATCATCAAATAGTCCTCAATGATATATCAAAATGTCCTCAATAACATCATGTCATAAAATATTATAGTAATTTCATGTTAATAAGTGGTTTCAACATTATTCAAGCCAAATGGCATGACTTGATAACAGAATGTTCCTCATGGCATGGTGAATGCAGTATTGTGTTGATCTTATTGGGTTATCTTAATTTGATTGTATCCATAAAATCTATCCATGAAGGACAACCTCTCATACCCAGTATTAGAATCAATAATCATGTTGATGTTGGGTAGAGGAAAATCATCTTTAGGGCATGTTTTGTTTATATCTCTAAAATTTAAACAAAGGCATATACCCTATGGTTTTTTTATAACTGGAACTATGTTATATATCCATTCAGAATAGTCCAGTGGTCTAATGAAGCTTTCTTCTAATCATTTCTCCAATTCATCTTTTCCCAATAAGGTGATGTATGGATGTATCTTCCTCATTTTTTAGTTAATTGGATTGGCATTAGGATGAATAACAAGTTGATGCACAACCAAGTGAAGGTCTAATCATGGCATGTCTGAATATGCCCATGCAAAAATATTAATTAAATCTACCAAAATGTATATAACCTATTCACATTTTACTTTATTAAAGGAAGCTCCAAGGTAAATAATTATGGGATTATCATATGTTCCCAAGTTCACTTCAACAATGTTTTCTACAAGAAGTGTAGAACCATCTTTGAAACTAGTACGCCATGTGTGATCATGATCATCTTATTCTACTACAATTTCTTGTTGTTCCTACCAAAGTTTTAGATAATGTGATGAATCTAAATCTACCAAATCAGGTAATGGCCAAATAGAAAATATCTTAGGAAACTTAAGGGTGAGATGCTCAAAGACTTGTTGTTATGACTCGATGCTAATACTAGATATAGAGATAAGACTTGATGGACCCTGAGCATCCTTTGGGGATGAGCAAAATTTCCTATCAAAGAGCACCTAAAATAGGTTTTCAGTCAAGGGATTATCTATATCTTTAATTTTTCCCTAATCAATGAGATCCTCAAAGAAGTTTTCACCTAAATATTTTGATGTCTTATCTTTGTTATGACCTAGAGATTTTGCCTGCTCTCTAAAATAGGAAGAAGGATCTAATGAAAAATCAAAGCCTTGTTTGTGATCACTAATGGAAAATCCATCTCTAAGGCCCATATACTCTATAATTGCTTATTCATTTTAGAATTAATCAAAGCATATGATTGAATTTTTCTAGTCCCAATCAATGAGTTTAGGATGGTAAAGCCATAGGGAATAATGAGGTGTTAAGGTCGTGATGGCATTTAAATCAAATAATTCTACGTTAGTAATCTCATCAGAAAGAATATAATGGGATGCTACATTGCTACTAGGAGTCTCATCATTATTAAATTTAGAATAAAAACTATCTAAAGTCATGAGGTCACACTCAGGTAGAATAAATCTAAGACCATGGTTCAAATTACATATTCTAACTGATAAAGGTTCCAGGATTCCTTGCACTCATGGGCCAAGTCCTTTTCCTACATAATCAAAATTATCCATGATTTGATTAGGGATAGGATATTTTTAATTCTAAAATAAATCATCAATGTAATCATAATATAACTAGTCTCCTTTAGTGAAAGCCTTTTGATCCTATTTTGGTGATGTAGTGGGTACAAATACCATAGGTGGTTTTCATTATTTTTTCTTCGATTGCCAAATCAAGTTGGATATTTTTTAGGGATTTTGAAAGATTTGGCTTTACCAAATGTTTTAGGAGACTTCAAAAACTTAATAACATGGAATCCATCCTTATGATGGTACATGGAACTTCCCATGTCTTCTATAATAACCTATTTTACAAGAGTTGTAGAAACAAATCAGCCAAAGTGGACACAAGGTCACTAGGGTTGATATAACTAGATTTTGGTGGATGTGAAATTATTTCCTTATTTTTATTCACAAAAAATTCATATCCAAGACAATAGTTATAATTGTGTAACTCAGCCTCCAAATGTTTGCAATACTGATAAGGCTATCAATCGACAAGAATAGTAGCCTTGATCCCATTGTGGGGAAACTTAAGGTACTAATGCAAAGTGGATAGAATGGCTTGTACTTCATGGATCTAAGGGAGACTAAGAATTATGTTATAAGGTAACTCAATATCTCTAATATGTAACATGTGTGATTGGAAACAAGCCCAATAATGATTGGCAAACAAATTGTACTATAATATTCCCTCTCAACATTATTGTAGGCCTTTTTGATGATTATCTTTGGTTGAATGTCCTTTGTAGTGTAGCCCAATCTCTGTACCATTTTGAGGGACACTATGTTCATCCCTAAACCATTGTCTATAAGAACCCACTAGATCTTATGGTTTTCAATGATAACCTCAATATACAATGGGTTATTATGGCTCAGACCAATAGTGGCTTTGTCTTTTTCATCAAATGTGAGTTGTCAAAATGAAGACAAATGTCCCACTAGTGTTTGAAACTATTCAAGATTAATGTCATTGGGAATAGTAGATTGTTGCAAAAGGTTATTTAAGATAGTTTTATAGACTTTAAACATATGAAAGAGTCTAAAATAGAAATTTATGTAGGGGTTTTACTCAATTTGTCTAATAGACTATAAAGATTTTCAACATTAAGATAAAGATGGTTTAACCTTAGCTGTCATAGTGTTCAAATTTGGATCTGAAGGCATAATGTTCATGTTGGGTTCAGTGTTGGAAGAAGAGGGAAAAGGGCCCTAAAGGGTAATTTGAGAGTGTCTAGTTGTGATTGAATAATCTATAGGTGGAAAGGAGCCATTATAATTAGAATACACAGGTAAAGGGCCTTGAAGGGTGACTCACGGGCATCTAATTGCATTGGAACAATTTCAATTTGGTGAGGAACCATTATAATTAGAGGAAGGATGAGGTACATAAATAGTAACACATACAAATAGAGGCATTAGAATTGTGTGAAATTCATGTGGCATTACTTGAGGAAGAAGGGATTGACCCTATAACATTAGGCCTAGTACTACGAGGAGTATGGGATAATTCACAAGATTTAATAGTGACAATGGTAATGTGGTTCATAGAAATGCACCCCATGGTATTTTTGTAATCATAAGGCATGTTGTTGTAACCCAAGTTGTTAGCAAGGGTATTGTGATCCTGATTATGATCATTTTGGTTATGATTTTGACCTTGAGTCTGATTATATCGACAATTCTATTCTTAGTTCTAATTATTCCTTGATAGTGATTGATTATGTCAAGGAAATGGATCTTTGTAGATGCCCATATCATGATTAGTGTTATGTGAAGCAAATTTGATCTCAACTTCACCACTATTAATCAAATATTCAATAAGATACTAGAATTAGATGTAAAGATAAGTACCATGACCAAAAACATGGCAGAAGTTATAAAATTCATTTTCCTAATACCAATGGTTTGGGCTAATCTATAGGAAATGGCCTTGGTATAACCCATACAATTAGGTTTGCTATTATGAGCTTTTATAACACTACCTCAATAGACTCTCCTAATTTTCTAACAAATCTAAATTGATTGTGGCATGTCCTTCATGAAGGGACTCTTTGTAAATTATTTAGTGGATTAGGGGGAGGTAATTACACATTTAGAGCTAGTAGAACTTGTACTTTGTGTACATGTCTTGAGTTATTTACTCTATTCTCTACTATGTTTTTGTTCTTATTAGAAACCGTAGGTTTCTCAGTTATAAATATTTGACTAGGGGATTGTGTTTGATTTGATGTTTAACCTTATGAATAGATATTAACAAGGTATTTTGTAATAAGTACCTTCTCAATCTATACACCCTTGTCTATAATTTATTCAAATGTGTTTACACAAGCAAGCCATAGATTATGCACCACCTCAGGGTGTAAATTATGTGAAAAAATGTCCACCAACTATTTGTATGTAAAATTATGTTGAAAGTGACTAGTTAGTGCTCTCCACCTCTGTAAATATGCTACAAAGATTTTTCCATCTCGTTGTTTGGATTTGCACAAGTAAACAATAGTCAATTCATGTTTAATGTTGTATGAGATGTGGTTGATAAACTTTTCAAATAGATCATTCCAATCCAAAACTGATCCCTTGGGTAGCTTAATAAGCTAGACTAAATCTTGTCCCACTAAACTTCATGAAAACAAATGAATCAAGAACATTCTACTATAAGCTACCTCCTAGTATAATACAAAAAATGCCTGAATGTGTTCATGAGGATCACCCTTTCCTTTGTATTTTTCAAATTAGGGTGCCTCAAAATGAGGTGAAAAGGGGACTTGGAGAATACTCAAATTAAATGGGTATTGGCATATCTCATCAAATTTCTACTTTTTGATTTTATTTATTGTCTCCAATCATGACATAATCTCTTTCATGGAATTCTACTCTTGCATGTTTGGTGCATTCATGGGTAGGACATAATTATATTGGGGTTTTATGTGCCCCTATTACATGGATTTATTAGGGATATACACCCTTCAATATGTGACTTTCTATTGGTTCACTTTTTTATTCAAGTAAGTGAGCCAGTGATTCCTAGGTTCGGAAACATTCCTTAGAATCTGCTACCTTGAATTATAAGTGTTCAATTGATTTTGGGTAGTTTATGGTCTATTCACCAAAGTAGATGTTGGTTGAGATGAACTATCCAGATTGTTTTGATCAATTTCCTCAATGTGTATTGAATGCTTTGGTCCTTGGATCTGTAAAGGGACAAGAGGTTCTTGATGACTGAAAAATGCATGCTCTATGTATAAAAAATCATGTTTTAAAACCTCTTATGTTTTGGTTTGTTCAATTGATACATCTTGATCTATTTTAGGTGTGTTCTCAACTAAATTTTATGTTGGTTCAACCACATTCCTTTTTTATTTGGAAGCATAGTTGTGTATTAAGGTAACACCTAAAGATTATGTCAAGTCCATGATAAGTGGGTCTACATATCATTGACTTATCTTTTTGATCTTGGTAACAAGATCCTGATCATTAGGTTTTGACTCTATAAGCACTTCCTTTCCTTTTCTAGAGGAGCAATCTTTGTTTTTGAAATGTTAGCAAGAAATTATTCTTTTTATTGCTTGCCTACCCTAACCAAGGTATGTAATTATTCCATAGGAAAGTTTGATGGCAATATATCACCTGATTCAATCAACCTTAGGAGTGTTCCATCCTTTTCCTCTTGGGGTTCATATTTCAAATAGTATTTCTCAAATCATATAGTCATGGGAATGTCTTCAAAGACTTTGGAATTATCTTGACCATCATAAAAGTGCTCCTCCTCATAGGTAGGACCATAAGAGACCCCACTATGAGAGTACCTTTGATTCATGTCTAGGAGTTTGTTCTCTATATTTGGAAATATTTGGAAAACATTTTTCAAATGTTATCAAGGTGTGTTTTGATTTTCTTCCAAACAAGTGACAAGGCAACAAAGAGACTATAATAAAAATAAGGTGGTATAGTAACACACAATTAGAAGAATTTATTTATGAAATTACTCAACCTCGGGTAGGGTTGAAATCATATAAATTGAAGAGGGTATGATAACTCAAAAAAAAACTAAGTATAAACTAGTACACCAAATGTAGGTTTAGAAATATGTCAATACCATAAAAACTAGTTCAACTTCAATGAGTTGCTACTAGAAAATTAGAAGAAATCCCTTTGGATTAGGAAGATGATAATGTGAACTAAGAAACTTCAGATGTGAAAACATGCAATAATTCCTAATTATAAAACTAGAACCAAAATGAGAAACACAATGCCATCACACGGTAATAGGAGGTAGAATAAAATGTGCTCTAAACCTTAGAGCATAAATGACATGCTAGATGACCTAAATTCACAATGATCAGATGATGATGAGTCTATAAATGGCCTTCAATCCAAATAAGAAATCATACCCAAGTTGACTCAAGTCAAGTGCAAATGTAAAAACCAATTTAACACCTCAGCCTATAACTTAGAAAGGTGAGATTATAAATTTGAATTAAAAAATGAAGGACTTAAAGATTTTTGGAAAATGGTTTAGAATCAAGTGGGTAGCATAACAATGTTTCTTAGACAAATACAAACGCAATGTTTAAGATGAGGATTTGAATAAGGCAAAGGATGATTTTGATTTGACTAGAGTAACACCTCTTTGTTAAAGAAATGGTGGACAAAAAATGTGTTTTGTTATGAAATGTTCTTTTAAAAATAAGTTTTAGACTCAAATAAATACCAAGTAAGTAAAAGAAAAGATAAATACAACTAAGTAAATAATCATAAGCCCTAAACTAACAAGATTACATCATATTTTTCAAATCCATCTATATATGTGCTCTTGGGAGGATTTTAATTGTTAATCCAAAAAATAAAAGTTCATTAAGTAGTAGGGTTTTTACAATCCCTTCTCCCAAGAGATTTTACAATGACATATACCTTTGGGTTACTCTCCCTACATCAATAATGTGTTCGTGGCAAGTGGGGTTGTTCTAAAACTTAATTTTTCAACTCATCTAGATGGTCCCAACCATGGCTAATGCTAGAGATTACTCAAATCAATTGAGTTCATACCAATTAACTTACTATGCAAGGGTATATTACTTTTCATATCAATTCATCCATGTACTACTTAGTAGAATCCCTTGAGTAACTAGAACTGATGGGTTTTTCTTATGAAAGGATAGGTTATATGCTTAACCCCTTGGTGTTTAAGTATGTGTACCCTAATTTATATACCCCATCATGGAGTGGGGTTGAAATAATGATGGGAGATGAAAACCTAGGTCAAAGTTTCCATAAATAACTCGTGAATAAGATATAAAGTCCTCTTAACAAGCCAAACTGCATAAAATAAAACTAAGTAAAAAGACTTTAGACATTACTTTTAGATCACCCAAACCATATGGCTTTTAGGGAGAGCCTAGACAAATTTATTTTCATTCCTTGGACAAAGGTAAAATTGTAATTAAAAGTCACTTTTGGCCACCCAATTTCCCTAAAGGGGATGTGGAAGAGCATACATGCACTCTTTGTTTTGCTCAAGAAAAAAAATAGTAATAGATGATTTTGCATAAAACAACACACTTTTGATAACTTTGTAATTTAAGTGAGTATTAGTTTTAGGCACCAAATGTCAAATGTTTGATGAATTTCTTAGCCCCTTGGCCTTAGTTTGAAAAAACTTTGAAAAACTTCACAAAATAATTAGATAAACCATCTAAGTTTCTTTTAAACACCAAAGGGAAGGTTTAAGACTTAAATCATGCTCAAATTTTATCATTTTTTCATGTAGGTCCTGTAAAGGTTAGAGATTTTTCCCTTGATTTGAAGCACAATTGAAGATGAATCAAGCAAGTTTTAAAAACTTAATCTGGGGTTCTTATTTTTAAGATACAAAGATTGACATTGACCAATAATGATTGATGCCAATTGTAGTAAGTTTGATGTTGGTCATAAATGAATTGATGCTGGTTAATAAGGACTGATATAAATCACCTATGAACCCTTAGGCAAAAATAATTTTTGACAAAAACACTTATTATCCCAAGGTTATAACAAAATCTCCATAAAATATTTGGATCATGCAAATAAAGTTTAGACATGGACATAAAAACTAAAAATGACAACTAAAATTTTGAATAAAACTCTAAAAAAGCAATTTTTCTCCATGTTTTTTCTTGCAACCTAACTGATGCCAGTAGCTATAACCAATGTTGATTACATAAAACTAATGTTGATCATTATGTGACCTATGTGTCAACAAAAAAATGCCAAAAACATGGGGAAATTATGATAAAATTTTGATTTTAAGGATTTTTTATGACTTTTTGGGAAATATAAGATTGCCAAAGTGTCTTCCTTACTTGATGGGTTGTGTGGTCCCACTAGGCATGCCAAGATATAAATATGGGTTATAAAGATGGTTATATCAATCATTAGTCAAGAAAATCAAGAAATATGTATAAACACATAATAATATAAGCCAAATCTCTCAAATCGGGTTTTCAAATGAAAATTAAGAGCAAATTAAGGAAACCACATAAACATTACCTTTCCAAGAGCATCCCACCATCCAAATTTAGATCAAAACGTGATTTTACCCTTGATTTGGTGCTCAAATCTTCAACAATGAAGCAAGGCCAAGCTCCTCCATCATCTCTTTCTCACTAATTAAATTAGGCTCATGATATGAAAATCAATGTTGTGTCTATCTTGAAGCTATGTTATTGCAAATTAAACATAATAAACACCACTCACAAATGTCTTGTGGAGAAAATTTTGCATAATAATTTTACATAAATGAAGCTTAATCAAAGTGTTCGTAGCCCTCCTATTTATAGATTTTTGAATTTGATCAAGATCAACCATGACCATCCATCTTGAGATCAAGATATGTGTCCATGAATTAATCCAATTAAGTAAATAATATCCATAAATAACCTCATAAATATTTGGAAAGAAAGGGCATTAAAGAGGCATGAGAGGTCATAAGCCTGCTATTATTTATGGCTTATGGATGCCACCCCAAAAATGATGTCATTTGATGATGCAGATAATAATAATCAATTTACAATAAATATATATTTAATAACTTCCATGGAATTCTTTCTTAATCTCATAATTTGGTTTAATTTTCCTAAGATTAATCAATTTGTATGCAATTATTTGGAAATTGGTTGCACTCAATTAATCAAATTGGCTAGAATGTCATATTATAGGGTCAAATTTTGATTAAAGAGGAATTAGAAGGTGATGTTAGTTTCATATAGACCAATATCCCCTTTAGGACATTGTTGACACAAAATAACACATGTAAGTGTCGTGTGCTTCCAAATCAGAAGAAAAGAATGATCCAGAGCACAAAAATGCATTTTCATCATTTTGACTCAAAATTATTTGAGAAAAAATAATAATCACATAAAATGCATTGCCCTATTTAGTGATACATTAGCTTAAATAAACACTTATATATGACAATCTCAAACCATTTAGCGCATTTAAGTAATTTTGTTCTAAATTATGCATTTTCACAAATTTTGAGTAAGATTGACAATTTAAAATAAAATGATGTTAGGAATTGGATGTCTACACAAACATTCTCACTAGTACCATTTTCAATCATAACATTTTTTGTATTCTAGTGATCAAGGTATGATCTAATGAATAATGAATGAAGATTTGAGTCATCATCCAAAATTTCACTCTCATCAAATTAAGAGAAAGACTTTAAATCATGGGGGTATATGTCATGCATAATTAACATTAATCCCATATAATGGGTTCCTAGTATTTGATGGTGTAGGATGAAAACTATATGCCATTTACACTTGTGGTTCCTTCTTAGAATGATATTACAAAGGGTTGTTAAATATCTTTTGATTTTGGTGATCACTAGGTAGTGAACTTGATTCTTTTGAAGGATTGTCAAATTTATTTTTTTGGTCAGTTATAAGGTCTTGGATATTATGATTCAAGGTAAAACACCTATTCATATAATGCTCAGGGCCTTGGTGATAGTCATAATAAGTATTTTCATCATACCTTTTATGTAGAGGTTGAATCATATAAACATCTATATGATGAGGGAGAGATATGAGGGGACACTCCATAAGATTCAAAAGTAATGAATATGGAGACTCCGATAAACATGAAAATTTTCTCCTTGGTGCATTGGATAATGAAAATAAATTAGGTTATCATGACATTGCATTAAAGTTTATGTAGGTTTCACCTTATAATACGATTTGATAGTGAACTTGTTATTGGATGTAGTCAGTATTTTTCTACATACTTATGTTTGTTCAATTAGAAAAGTTTCATTTCATGATCACAAAAAATATGGTATAAGTCATCAAAAAATTTGTTTTTTTTTTTTAAATGACTCATGTAATGTGGAAATAAAATAATTCTTAAATAGGTTTTGAAGATCTTTATTTTCCATTAGATTAGTCATTTTAGCCAATATTATCTTGTACCTTAAGACATATTCATTGATAGGTTCATTGGTTCCTTGTTTGATTTTTACAATTACTATATATGAAACCTTTTTGATAATGTTCATAGAAAAGCGTACCAAAAGCTAATCTATAATAGGTTTGAATGCTTATATTTACTGGGTTGGTAAGTCATAAAACCACCTTAGAGCATAGTCTTAAGGCTCCTTGGAAATAGTTTTGTCAAAATTTTATCATTGGAGGCATAATCAAGGCATTCCGTATAGAAATATTGAATATGTTGTTTAGGATCACCCTTTCCATCATAAAATTTTAACTTGAGTGAAAAAAATAGTTGGCAAGATGTGCAAAGATATTTTAGGTGCAAGAGGGTGATGTAAAAGTTGATTTCATAAAATTTTATTCAATATTTGTAACATTATCTTACAATATTTTTATAATTTAGATAATATCTTTCACATTTTGATCACTAAGGATTGAATTTTTGGAAGTCGCCAAAGGAGGTGCACCCATAATTTGAGTTGATATAGGCATTGAAACTGGTAATTAGGTTGAGTGTTAATGTTTCCCATGTAAGATGTAGTAATACTAGCATTTGTATCTAGGAACAATGGTGTAAATACATAACCTGAGCCTTCATTAGAATTATTAAATGAGTATGTGATCAAGGAGAGGGTTATTGATATATATTTAGTTTTAGTACCACCTAAGGATTCATAATCACTAGGTGAGTAAGCATTAGTCTTAGCATGATTATTGATTTAATCTACTATAACATATGTAAATACATTTAGTAAGCCCTTCATGTCATTAATATGAGTAACTAATGCTTATTTATCTTCTATTTGAATTTTTTTTTTATTAACATTTTCCATTACTTATAAATGAAAAACTCAAAATTTGAAACAAATTACAATAATAAAAAAAATAAGAAACCCTAGGTCAATTTTAGTGTTTTGAGACTGAATGTTGGGTTCACCAAATGTTTAACCCTAAATTTGATCTTTAAAAAATTAGGGTTAATAATATATAAATGAATAATCATAAGGTTGATAAATAGATCTATAGCAAACCAATTAATTTACAAACTTAGATAAACAATATTTTAAATTTATTATACTAAGATATGCCAAAAATAGAAAATATATCTATTGATAGATATTTTAATAAATTTAAAATAAAATTATTCAGTTGGTTCACTATGTATATTCTGATCTAGGATGAAACAAGGTGGAATTAAACTAGATCAAGAATCTGGAATAGTCATCAAATTTTATAATTTTGCATTTTATGGACTCAAACACTTACATCAGATCTGGATGGTTGCATCAACATTGATTTTTAAGTTTAATGCATGTGTCTAGTATCTAATAGTGATAGGGTTTATATGTGACCACCTAGGACCTACTAGGTTTTCTATTTCCTTTCTTCTAGTGTGTTTAGATTATACACATAGGTTGTTACTCTTTGTCAAATGATCAAACCCTAGATTTTTCACCCTTGGAGTGATTATGGGAAAAATGGGTTATTGGGCATATGGTGTCACTCTATCAATGGGTAATGCCTACATATTCAATACACTAAAGAGGGCCTCAAACATATGTAGTTATCCCTTATGTGTTGGTTCGTGTGTGCATAAGGATTTAATGTGTGATAAACAAGTACATAGAGTGACCTAGCTTTTAACTTGTAAAATATGGCTCATGGGAGGTACATTAAGTACTTTAGAACTATAGGGATATGGATCCTATGCCTAATATGGAAATAGGAATGAATATGGTATATTTTCTCATTTGAATGCTTGATTGAGTGTTATTGATAAGCTTCCTTGTTAATTCCTAGTGTTTTATAGATATTTTATAGGTTAGGAATAAACGAGGGTTGATATTATATATACAAATCCATTTTCAAAATATATCACACTAAAGCACTTAGGATGACCTTTAGGATGTGTTTCATTTACAAACTAGATTCCTTTTTGGCATTGGATACTTAATTTTAAAAGGGAAACTTGCATCTACATAGGCATTTGGATAGGATGCATGTGTTCAAGAAGTTAGAAAACATGTATAGGTTCAACATTGATACAGAAGGATAATTATCAAGTTTATCACATTTTACATGGTATAAAGGCATAGTCATCAAAATAATAGTGCTTGAAGTAAGAGATAATAAATTTGGTAGAAATAGATAGTCAACATGAGCCTTTTGGTAGTAGGAAGATCTTAGAATTGAAGGGTACAACCATGATAGGTATTTACCAAGTGTATAGGACTAAGGTGTTATATAATTAAGATTTAATGTCTATAATATCCATGGTTAAAATGGTATAGAAATTTGAGAATACTCTTATCTTGAATATTATTTGATTTGAAATTTGTAATGGAGAAACAAAACTAGCTAAATCAAAAAAATAATCACAAACGTGGAATAATAAATTTTAAGGCGTTGGCCTTGATAAGACCCTCATCTTATGGACATTTTTTTCATCACATACAATGGTGAAACACATAATGGGAAACACTAAACAAGTTTATAATATTTTTATGATTACCTTTCTTAATTGAATACACACAATTTAAATCAAATTAGCTACCTTTGAGTTGTAATTATGAGATGTAATTCATTAGAGTTGTGAATTACATGTAATCAAGCATGATGTTGAATTTACTAGTGCAAAAATTGATGTATATATGAATACTTTCATAAAATATATTATTACCACATATTAAACCTATTTAGATTATTTTCAATAAAGTAATAATTTAAAGACACATACGAGGGTGCCCCATACCATGGGATGCACTAAAAATATAAAATATTTACATTATTTCCTTTCAAAATATGAATAGACAAAATCCCAATTGAAATTATTCAATCTTGAGTTGAACATTGGAAATTTAATGAGTCTAAGTTGATAAATACAAGAAATCAAGCCTGATTTTGAAGGTACTAGTTGTAATATTTATGTATATATGAATGCCTCTAAAAAAACTCTTTTTCCTGCATATTCAACCTATTTAGAGTCTTTACAAGCAAGCACTCAAAAAGATGACTAAAAGAGAAAAGTCCTTTGAAAGAAAGTTGAAACCATGGGTGAAATTATTTTTTATTATAATCAAAAGGGTTATTCTTCCAATAAGGTGTACTCTTCCAATAATTAAGGCATACTAGAGTAAATACAATTTAATGGTATATATTATATAGTAATATATTCTTCCAATGGTTAAGTTTTCTAATGTTTATGGAGTAAATATTATGTTATATTGAATTAGTGTATTGAGTTCTCATGAGATGATAACCTTTTTCATTGATGGAAGATCTATAGGAGGACAATGAACCTTTCACCCTTGATATAAAAAATGCTAAGTATGGTTGAAGCCATGCACCTAGAACTGAGACCTAAGCTTGAGCACCAAACTATGACCAAGTCCCTCAACCATATCACCCTTTTCCCCTCAATTACCTAAATGCATTTGAACCCATTAAACCCAAGGGTTATACCTATGAACATATGACCCTTGTTTCACCAACTAGACCCATGAATCATAGAGTTGAACCATGGCACAACTAGCTCAAGAGACCCCGGTTCCTTCTTAGCTATGCTTTAAGTGAGAACATACATTTTTGCCTTATGTATAGTGATCCCAATACCACTGAGTGTTAATTTTTGAGTGCCATAAGAATCATCAAGACTTATAACCCTCTAGAACAATCCTAAATCCATCTTGGCTAGCTAGGTAGGCATGTGACTAGGCCTATGACTAGAAACACCCAAATAACTACAACATTTTGGTTCCATTGCCTAAACATTTGAATTTTATTGTTAAAATGGTGCACCAAGATAGTACTTTTAATCTCACTCAATAACATTGAGTGCTATCTAGAAATGGTAGACGATAGCTTTACACTGAGGCATTTGACTTGTAAAGAGTAGAACCCAAGGGAGGGTTCTAGAATCACTTGCATGATACCCTATATGAAGTATTCATTTATGATTTACGGATGAGCAAATGTACAGTGCCTTGGGTGGATAAAATAACACCTAGATAAGCTTAAAAAATTAGATGCCACCTGGACTAGAGCCATAGACAAATGATGGCTAGGGGTCATAAATAACTATATGCTTGATTTTGTAGTATCAATGTACTATTTCCCTAAAGAAGTAGAGTAATAATTCTTATGTGAGCCCAAAGGTGCATTTGTGAAGGAACTCAATACCAAAATCAAGAAGATGATAGTGGATTATGACTTTGAAATAATGATGATAGAAGGATAAAGTCCTCTCATGTATGAGTAGTATAATGGGAAAAAAGGGGACGTGTAGGTGAGGCATGATGGAAGTAAATGAGTAGATTAAAAATTGAGAACTTAGGAGACAAACATATAATAATAGGAGGCATGGACTGATAGAAGATATGGAACTTGAAAGTGTCGAGAGGATTGATAGTGAGTGGGAAGGGCATGGGGAAGGATCTCTTGAAAGGCAACCATGCCCAGAGGAAAGAACCCTTGAACCCTTAGAACAAGCTCCACAATTGGTGGGTGAATGCTTAAATTCCCCTGAAAACATGACCATTGGAGATGTGAAAGATTACCTACCTCCTTTAAACATGTGACATGAGCTCATGCACTAGATTCTCCAAAGGAAAATAAAATATTGAAAACTAACTTCATTATCAATGTATATTTTGATCACGTCATAAATTTAAACTAGACCTTTTTAATTAAACAAGTCATCCCATACAAGAGGTTAGTGAAGATACCTCCTAACCATGAAGCACTAACCCAACTAGAGGGAACCTAAAAGTAAGCATCCTAGTTCATCCAATGTCAGTAGTGCAACCTAGGTAACAACCTGTAAAAAGTATCCCTATGTCACTATCTAGTAGTACGGTGCTATCTTATTTTATGGCACTAACATTTACCATCAAACTAGCACCTATTATAATGGTTAGAGGCTTTCAAAGACCAATGCTAGCATAAACATCAGGAGGACAAGCACCTTAGGCATTGGCTTCCCCTAGTGCTAGATATATTATGATATGGCCATGTGTCTACTAGAGTATTGAGGCATGGAAAATGTCGTAAAGCATGTGTTTAAGTGTGAACTATAATGGTGTGATCAGGGAATAACTCAATTCAAGCATAAGACAACTCAGTTCATGACAACCTTGCTTGACTATGCCCATACTTGGTATAGGAAGTTTGATCCTAACTAATATATGGTTGATTATGACACCTTGAAGGGAGCCTTCCTAAAAGAGTTTGATATACTTGAGTTTGAGCAGTAGAGAATTGCTACACTCAAGGAGATAAACTAGGGATTATCAAAAAGTGTGAGTTTGTATAATGCTAGGTTTAAGATGCTCCTCTCTAAGATCCCTTATGACATTCACCCCTCCCAACATGCATAATGGTTCATTGGAGGACTGTTAGTTCCATTTAGAAGGGCACTCTCCGTGAAAAAATTCACAAAGCCTCAAAAAGTGCTTGAAGCTACACGAGTTAGTCAGGAGCATTGATATAGGTATTAGCCCATTCATAGAGGTGCAAATTACATCTATGGCCTCCTAATTACAAAATTTTATTGCTAGTTCTTTACAAGATGCTCAAAGTGGGTTGTGGTATACAGACTATGAAATGGAGGGTTATAATTAGAACAATTATCATCAAAAGAATGTGCATGCATTGTTTCTTAGCTATGAATTTTGTCATGAGGTGCATGATGTTCACAATTTCCCCTTATTGCAATGTGGTATTCAAGTTATCACAACCATCTAATACAAGTTATATGATGCCTACACTCACAACATAGTTGATTTCCAAGTGATTTATGAAATATGCTAAGACATAGAGAGAGGTGCATGGTAGAAAAATACAGTAGTTGGAGGTTAGGTGAACCAAGGAAATGAGGGTTATGGTCAATAGAATTATGACTATGGGAACCAAAAAGGCACTAGAGGGTAAGGTGGAGGATGTGGTGGAGGTATATTCCCACCATAGTCATGCTAAAAATGTGGGTTAACTAAAAACTACCAACATGACTACCTGATGTATCCAATATGTGGGTATTATCGAGGACCGCATATGGTCTAAGAGTACCCTAACTTATATAAAAAGATGACCCAAGGAAAACTGGATATCGATAGAGTTGCAAGGATGATTAGGCATGAGCCTAAGGATATTAAATTTTCTCCAAGGGTGCATATAGCACACCTAAAATCAATCAAGGTACAGGTAACCACATGGAGTGGGTTCACCACTCAGCCACCAATTACACCAATACAAGAGATACAATTAGAATATGGTGAAATAAGTTAAACTAAGTACATTACTCAACCTGAGCCAAAATTTACACTCTAACCTAACCCAACACACTAAAAGGATATCCTATAACAAACCATGAGTGTAATACAAAATTTGTATGGAAAATCTAGCTTTCCAAATATCTCATAATGAAGGATACCACCTCATGCAAAAATAAAGATAGCCAGGAGGCTAAGGTAAAAGAGCTGATAGAAATCTTACGCATCTTGTAAATGGATGGGCTACTTCCCCTACTAAAAAACTTGTTCTTAGAGCATGTAGGGAAGAAGCCAAATAAAGTTTTTGAGTCCCAAGAAATTGAATTTTTTTTACTATATATGGAATGGGTGCATGAAGTAAGGCATACTTATAATGCAAAGTATGACCAAGAGTTTCTAGTGAGTGCCACCATAGATGTCTAGTCAATCTACAAGGTGCTAATAGACACTGGTACAGAGGTCAATATCCTAACCAAGAATTCATGGGATAAGATGGGAAGGCTATCCCTAAGACCCTCTCCCCATGTACTCTTTCTAGCCAATAAGACCTAAGCATATTCGATCAAAATTTTGTAGGGTACCATTGTAGATATTATGGGTACCAAATTCCACACTAATTTTGAGGTTATTGAGTTATCAGAATAGGATAACTACCTAACTTTCCTGGGAAGGCCTTGGTGCTATGATAATAATGTAGATATACACTTTAATAAGTGATACATGACCTTTGATAATTTAAAGGAAAGCATATTCGTTCCCATTTCATGTGACCAAGAACCCCCATATATGGAGAGCATTGATTTGGAGGATGAGATCAACCATATTTACAACATCATGGCATAAGGCATCAAGAATATCCATCCTTCAAATAAAGAAGTGTTTTCCTAGAAAGATGGGCAATTAGTCTCAAACACCACCAATGTGACTTGTGACTGATGAATTGAAGAGGCATATGAGACCAATAGTCATAGATGTTACTTGGTGCATGCAAAGGTGCCAACACCTATGAGGACTAGCTAGGTTCAAATTGATCACACTTTAAAATGATGGGCCTCATACTAGGAGAAGAAAGAAAAGAGGGTTCTCCATTTGAGAAAAGGTAAGCTTGTGGTACCCCCAAAATTTGAGGGGAATAACCAAATGGAAAGGTATGCCTATGACCTTGAATCAGGTGTCCTTAATGAGACAGACAAAATGGGTGCACTACTGTACATGTTGAGAATTACTACCACACATTGGTGGGTAGTTTAAAGGTCAAAATTATTAACTTGCCCATAGGTAAAGGTGGCCATGTTCACTAAATTTTGGATTAATGAGAACCTAGATATATTGGCATACTCTAATGACTCTGACACTTGTGGTGCATATGTGCCTATGCAAAGAGACATGGACTGAATGTGGTATGACTGCCCCTAAGAACATATGGGTGCATGCCTTTCATAAAAATTTGAAGACATGGGTGTGATAATGGTACATATTCAAAGAGATGTGTCAAGAGATATCTAATTGGGAAGTCCTTAAGGAGAGTTTTGTCTATACCTTCTCCTTTTTTTTATATAACCTGAAACTAGTCAAGCCATTGAAAGTGATTTGAAGGGAAATGTTCAAAGATACCACAATCCTCAAGGAATACTTGAAGGACATGTTTGGAGAAAAAGGGTTGACACTCCTAAACCTATTTTAGTAACAAACTCTTAAAAACAAATCCAACAAGGAATATGATGAAACATGAAAGGAGCACTACTAGAAAACATTGATATCTAGAAGAAAGCTCTTGTAGCAAGTTGATGATAACAACTCAAACGAAGAAGAACCAACTCATATTTATGTTGAAATAATAGAGGGAACATGGAAAGTCAAAGATTATCATAATGATAGGAATGAGATATACTATATACCACACAAGACCATCAAAGTGGATATTAGCATAGAAGAGGAGACAAAGATGACTACTCTAGGTGCCTATTGGTCTAACATAGAGTTGGCACAAATCATAGACCTCCTAAAGGAATTCTAGGATTTGTTCCCTAAGACTTATTAGGAAATGAAGGGAATCTAACCATGTCTAGGAAAGATGAGTATAAATATAATAGATGGCATAAGACTGGTCAAAAATTTCCCCTACTAAATGAATCCTAACCTTCATGCTAAGGTCAAAATAGAGATTAATGTTATGTTGATTTCACGGGTCACTTACCCTGTATAGGAATCTAAGTGGGTGAGCCCAATGGTAATAAGAATCAATAAGGACAAGTACGTTTGAATTTACATCAATTATAGGATGTTGAATGCCACCTAGATCATGTCTCCTTCCCAAGTCTATTCACCAATGAAGTCTTGTAAAGTGTCACAGGATGTAAGATTTACACTTTCACTGATGGGTTCTCTAGCTACCACCAAGTCTAGATTGAGGAGGAGGATAACTTGAAAATAACCTTTGTGATTGAATGGGGTTATTTTTTTAATAAAATGATTCCCTTTGGACTCAATAAGGTGTTATCCATGTTCTCTAGAGTGATGATCACCATGTTCAAATATTTCATCCACAAGTTCCTCTAAGTCTATCTGGATAATTAGATGGTGTATGGTATTATGAAATATAATTGTGACAACCTATGCCTAATGTTTTAATGGGTTAGGTAGATCCAAATATCCATAAACCTGAAGAAGTGCATCTTTGAAACATCATTTGGAACCCTACTTAGGCACATCATCTGTAAGGATGGTTTACTCATTGATCTAGTGAAGATTGCCATCATCATCCAGTTGTAAACTCCTTCCACATAGAAATATGTTCACATCTTTCTTAGACACTTTGGATATTATAGTAAATTTATAAAAATTTATGCAAATATTGCTACACCATTAGAAGAGATTTAACACAAAGATAGACCCTTCTACTAGGGTAAAGTGTAAGAGGAGGCCTTCAAGACCCTAAAGCTCAGATTAGATAACATGCCTATCTTATAGTTTCTTGACTGGAAAACACATTTTCATGTCCATGTTGATTCCTCTAGTTCTATAATTAGTGCAATCTTGGTGTAACCTAGTGAAGGGAAAATGGATCATACCATCTCCTTCACCAGTAGGAAGTTGACCTCAACAAAGTAGAATTATACAACCACAGAGCATGGGGTACTTGCCATGGTTTATGCCTTACAAAAATTTAGATAATATTTATTGGTAACCCTATTCATATTTTTCATTGATCATGAGTCCCTCAAGTACCTTGTGAACAAACCTATTTTACAGTAGTGCATATTTCGATGGATAGTTCTATTCTAGGAGTTCCAGTTCTCCATTATGGTTAAGCCTAAAAAGTAGAATTTAGGGTGAGACCATTTGTCTTGCATTAATTTTGGTGATGTGGTAGTGTTTATTGAGGATGACATGATGGATGTGTATCTTTACTAATTCCAATTTATCCTCACTAATTTGTCAAGATCACCACCTTTCTAATGTCTAGAGTTGGGACCCAAGCTATAACGAATAAAGAGAATAAATGGCTACTAGTTTATACCACCCCCTTTTAGCTCATTTGTTAATAATTGTATAAGCTAATTAGAGATGAAGTGTTTCACTGCTATGTCTTGGATCATGAAAGAGACTCCATCCTATAGGAGGCACATGAAAGCATAGCAGGAGGATATTGCAATAGAGATGTAATGGTAAGAAAAGTAATGCACTTAGGTTTATGGTGGCTAAACTTGTTCCAAGATGCAAATAATTATGCCAAGGCATGTGATATATGCTAGTGCATGGGGAAGCCCAACCATTCGGATGAGATGTCTCTCATCCCCATTCTTTCCTAGGTGACATTAGATAAATGGGTCATTTATTTTATTAGGTTGATAACCCCTGTAGCATGATGAATAGGTGTAAGGTATATCATGAAAACCATAGATTACTTCATCGAGTGGTCTGAGGCCATGCTAATAAAATAATTCATAGTCACCATAACTACCACATCTACGTGCTTCATTTTGGAAAACATAATAACCCAGTATGGGTGTTTAATCAGTCTGACTAGCAATAGGGGCACTCACTTTATCAATGAAACAATGTGAATCTTATTGGCTGAGTATATGGTCGTGTACCATAAAATGACCACTTATCATCTACATGAAAATGACATAGCTAAGGCATTTAATAAAATTTTAGGAATGTTCCTCATGATGATATGTGACATTGGTCACAAGGATTGGGATGATCATGTATTGGTAGTACGTGGGAATACACATAACCTATAAGTGCCTGAATAAGGCTACACAATTCTAATTGGTGTTTGGCACTGAGGTGATCCTACCAATGGAGTTCTTGGTACCATCATTGAACATCATGTGCATTGGTTAGCTAGATGACCAAGATCCATTAAACATAAGGTTAGAGGACTTAGAGTGCCTAGATGAGATGCATGCCCATGTAAGGTGGATCTAGTAATTAGAAAAAGTGTGTTAGAATATCTGGCATGACAAACACATAAATAAATAGGTGATAACAGAAGGATAATTAATGTTTCTTTATTAATAAAATTACTTTAGGCATCTAGGCAAACTATAGATAAGGTGGATGGGTCCCTATATAATCCACCACATATTAGAGATAGGCACATGCAAGTTGTGCACTTTAACTAGTGAAATGATCCTTGGGCACTTCAATGGAAATGTAATGAAGCCATATCAGTAATAGGGTGTCACTTGCATCATAATATTACTAACTTGTTGGTCACTAGTCAATTTGAGTTGAGATGATCAGCATAACAATTGGTTCAAGCCAAATAGTTTTGTTTTGTTTTCTTATCTTAGGTAGTAGTGTAAAGAATAAAGAAGTGACACTTTACATCCCACCAAGAAAGTCTAATGGCCTTTCATGCATAAATATAATTGAGTGAGTTGATCCCTTGCATTTTTTAAATGTTCCTAAGGTTAGACATCTAAGTGGTGGGCACGTGAAACTCACTAGAATTGAGAGGAAGATGCATAAACTTCAGGTGTGCAAGAGAAAGATTGGAGGATTTTAATGGTCCAAAGGAGAAATAATATAGCTCTTTTTCACATAATACTATTTAGGTGAGTCAAACCCATTTGCCTTCCAAGTACCCAGGGCCAAGCACCTATGTTTGTGCGCACAAGAAAGTTGACAGACTTGGGAAACATAGATACCAAGTGAAGATGCACCATGGGATTAGGTGAAAAGTAATCAAAATAGAATATTCAATCATTAGAAGACCAATGAAACATATTTGTATGGGGTAGGATAGGCCAAGGCAAAGATGAAATGTAAGAAATTAACCAAGATAGATAAGCATGATTGAAATAGAAGCATAGCTAGAAGAGATGGAACCAAGGAGGATAAATCATGCACATGTGAGGCACTGCACCCAGGTTATCATATTAAAGGTGAAGGTCATACCAAGAGAAACAAATTATAGAAGGATAATAATCATAGACAATAAGCATCCACCTAGTTTTTAGCTAGAAGTGACCATTTGAACCATAAGTCACTTCACCAAAATATCATTAGAGGCATTAAATGAGGTGGTAATGGAGGCATAAAAAGACACATTTAATGAGTTGGTGATAGATTTTTTTTTTTAATTTCATAAAATCTTGTAGATTTCAAGAAATATTGTCACCACCATGTCATTAATTCACCTACATTAAAGATGGTAGATGCAAATAGGGTATAAATTGTCACACAACCAACTGAGTTATGTTACAAACTTTGTGCAAACTTGAGATGTCAAGAGAGCCAAAGTGGACCAATGAAACTAGAGAGATAAATCATACAAACCCTTCTAGAGAGATAATCCAAGCACCCCTAGTTACCTAGAGTGAATGATTGAGAAGCTGGAGATATTGTGATCATAGTGAAATTGGTATAGAGAGGGGTAGGAAGAGTTTTTAGTAGGAGCCAATTAGTAAAAAAATGAGCTACTACTAAGGATTCCATTAATGGTATATAAAGCTTAGAGCTGAAGGCACACTCATAAGTTTCATAATTGTGAATCACCAAGCACCATTTGAGGCTTCGACAGACCTAATAGACCACACTTCAACACTAGTAGTTTTAGGATGGGAAAGAAGTGTAAGGGAATGGGTCCACAATAATAAATTCCAAAGTGGGTTCATGTGGTGGTATAAGCAGCCCCTATTAAAATAGTAGTGCCAATAATAGGAGTCAACATCACATAAATTAGTGCTGAGGTATTGACCAAGATGTATTACTAAATCATATAGTTCCCCTTAGAAGTCTTTGTAGGGGAAAATTGGAGTTCATTTGCACATGCCTCCTAGCTAAAGGAGTACAACCATCATACATATAGCCATGCATAAGACTTGGTGACATATTGGATGATGGATATGGGGAGAAATATGAATTAGGGTGTAGTGCTCTTTGATGTCTCCATTTGAGGAAAATTTATAGTTTCAGTCATAACTCAACTATATGAGTTGCCTTGTTTGAGGAATCTAGAGGAGCTAGTTCAATTCCTTTTGTCATGCATACATAACAACCACATATACTTTATATGGAAGAGGATGAGGATATCATCATGCCTTATTAGAAGAATAGTTAGGATCCCAAATCATGAGAAGGACATCCATGAGATGATGGGTGATGATGAAAAGGTGGAGTGTATGGAAAAACTCCTAAGTTACTACAGGGGGGATTCACATTCCCCATCAAATTTTATAAGGACCCTAGAATGAGGGAAGCCTCATGCCTCGTAAGTTCAAAAAATTTCCCTGGTAATCATTAGATGAATTTGACTAAAAATTACCTCTGCATCGCTTACCATATGGTGCAGGGTGTGAAGTTAAACATCACCAAGTTTATTACTGAGGAGCTGGTGAAGAATGTGCTAGAATGCCACATAATGAAGGGAACCTTTAGGTGGGAGTCCAAAAGGCTAAGGAAATACTAGAATCCTTCCACAAATAACTAGATAACATGGATGTACTCATGCTAGAGGATGCCTTTATGGAGATAGATAGTGCCATAGAAGAAATCAAGCTCATGATTCAGGGCTTCAAAAACTTCAAGGTAGAATTACAATAGAGCATGCTCAAATTTTTCACAACTAAGGAGCTAGAAGGATAGTCTGAGGGTAGACTAAAATTTTTGTATGCAAAAATATTGGGCCCCATTTTGTGCTAAGTAATAGATCCTATGATAACTTGACATACACCTAGGCACAAGGCAATTATGTGGATGGTTGCTGATTTTTGTAATCTAGTGATACCAGCTAGCTGTTGGCTAACAACTCTAAGTAGCATTAGGAAGTGGGTGAATGTGATAAAGACCACTCTTTAAATATAAATGATCTCCTTTTTAATCTTATGGCATTGGGAAGTAGGTTCATAGGATAGTGACTACACATTGAAGACAAAGCATAGTGGAGGTGGTAGAATTTGTACCTCCAGTGCTAGCTCAGTAGTTATCGTGTCCCAATCCCCATGAACCTAGGATGCTCTAAAGTCTATAAAATTAAGCTAATCCTAGTTGAGAAAGGAGGAAAACTGATGTAGTGAATCTCTGGTGAATTTATTCTATAATTTTATCATAGGATTAGAACATATTTTGGGGATGCATTATGATGCTCCCTTTTGTAATGCCCAAGCTTGCCTGTGAGCTTGGGCCTTAGTAGTTTATGTTGAGTGCTAGCTCAATTATATGGACTTGGCATGTATTTTTTAACAAATTTAATGAATATTAATTTACACAAATAGATAATGAACTAATGGTTAAGTTTTCAAATGTTTATGGAGTGCATGTTATGTTCTATTGAACTAGTGTATTGAGTTATCATGAGATAATAACCTAGTTCATTAATGGTGGATATATAGTAGGACAATGAACCTTATGCTCTTGATAGAAAATATTCTAAGTATGGTTGAATCCATGTGCCTAAAATTGAGACCTGTGCTTGAGTGCTAGACTATGACCAAGTCCCTCAACTAGATAGCCCTTTGCCCCTCAAGTTCCTGAATGCCTTTGAACCAATGAAACCAAAGGATTGTGCCTATGAACATATGAACCTCATTGTGCCAACCAAATCCATGAGTCATATATTTTCACCATGGCACAACTAGCCCAATAGACCCTAGTTCCTTCTCTATTATGCTTCGAGTGAGAACATAAGGCTGCACCTTATGTATAGTGATGGCAGTGTTGTTGAGTGCTAAATATTGAGTGCTATAAGAATCATCAAGGCATGTACACCTATAAAACATGACTATATCCATCCTATTTAGGTAGGTAGGTGCGTGAGTATGCCTATGACCATAAACTCCCAGAAATAACTACAAGAGTCCATGTGTGTGTGTGTGTGTGTATATGTACATGTATGTATGTGTGTGTGTGTCTATATATATATATATATATATGTGTGTGTGTGTGTGTGTATATAATGTATGTGTGTGTGTGTGTGTATGTATGTATATGTATGTGTACATATGCATACCCATAACATGTATGTATATGTTGTGTGTATGTATACATACACATGTGTATATCTATACATATACTTATACATATGCATATATATATACATATATATGTATATATGATGTATGTATGTGTATATATATATGTATATATATATATGAGTGTGTGTCTATATATATATATATATATATATATATATACATATATATATATATATATATATATATATATATATATATATATATATATATATATATATATATATACGTATATATGTATGTATATATATACATATTTATATGTATATGTATATATATGTGTGTGTGTGTGTATGTGTGTGTGTGTGTGTGTGTGTGTGTGTATTCATGTATGCATATATGCATGCATACATATATAAACACATACATATACACACTTGAGCCTACTATCATGGTTCCTAATAAGTGGGTATAGGTGATTATGTTGTCTAGGATTGATGAGCTATTAGCTCCTATGTATGGATACAGATTGAATATGGGTTCATGTGGAGGGTTTTTCTTCCACCTTTCATTTTTTATTCATGTGACATTTTAGACACTCACTTCAGGAATCTATAGTGATTTTTATACATTTCTACTACATTGACACTTTTAAATATATTGAGTTAACTTGTCTTAACTCCCTAGTCAACATTAAATGGGTGTTGTGTATTACTAAGTATTCCTTGGTTTTTTTAGTGTATTATGAATATAATGATTTTTCCTACTATATTTATAGGTTATTTGTTTCATCTTCATGATCTATGTGAAGGATATGTGTGGGGTATTCATATTGTTCCTCAATTGGAATTTTTAATTGTTTGAATACTTGGAAGGATTTTTTCTTGGTGTTCAAGCAATATACCCACATTTTGTGTGATTAATTTTCAACAAAGGGATAAAAATATTTACATCCACTAATCTTGGGAGTAAAATGTCTACACAAATTAGCATGCCCCATATCCAATGGACCATTTTCCTAATATATGTTTATGAAAAATGGATCTCTATGATTTTTTTTAGATAAACAACTAGATAAAATATTAGTGGTATTATTAAGATAGGGAAGGCCTATTACCATGTTATGTTTTCTTAAAGAAATTATGTACCCAAATCTCAAATGTCCACATCTCTTCTGCCATAGATTATCTGAGTCTACATATTTGATAACTAGAGCTTACTTGTCTTTGTGGAAAACATCAAGCTAAAACATTTTGGTTACACTAGAAGCTATTGAAAAATGTTTTGAGTTTTGATTCTTGTCTCAAATGATATTTTTGTTTACTTTTTTGATAAAATTCAAAAATAAAAGTATGATCAATCAATTGATTAAAATACAAGAAATAGATAAATTTTTGGTTAGGCCTAAAACATATAGGACATAATTAATTATATATATAAGATTACCAAGTGGTAAGAAAATGTCACATTTACCTTGGAAACTATATATATGTACATTACAACAATATTATGAATGGTTCAAATTGGTGAACCAATATTTTGAGTTAATCATGTACCTAATGCTATTATTCCTTGGGTGTTCGATTATGTTATGTCCCTAATGATTGTTCATAGTAAATGTATAAGATAGTTATTTTTTAGAAGATCTCTATAGCACTCCATTTTAAATCTAGTTATTTTAAGGAGGAGATCCATAGTACTCCATTTGAAATTAGTTAAGCATGTTCTCTTTTCACATGGAACACATACCAATAGTCAATATTATTTGCATAAACATATTCTTGAAATCTATTTTTGATTAATTTAATTAGAGGATTCATTATATTTGTCATAAGTTTAATTTATCAACTCCATTTTCATTTTTTCTCTTTCATTTTACATGTGTACCTCATAAAACCTAGCTATTGAGACCCATACATATGATCATAATACTTATTTTCAACCACATTAGCTAATCTAACTTTTAGGGGGTTGTTATAGTGTGTCATATCCACACTTATGTGAAGTTCACTTAAGGAATATGTGTTACCAATGTGATATTTATCATTTTCACACAATTATTAAAGTCACAATTAATGTGATAGTTATTCTCATATGTGTGAGAATGGTTATATGTAACTTGGGGAGTAATCTTTCTTTTACTCTAACAATAATCTGTCACTCATGCCTTAGTTTTCCTATATAAGAACCCTTTGTGTCCTTTAGGAATGTAATGGAGCTTATATTCATCTCCAAAGTTAATGGAGATTTATTATTTTAGATATTCTCATTCTAGTGTATACATTGTAGGTTTCACACATGCATTATATATTACACATAGTAAATATAATGTGGATTTATTGGTGAATCTATATATTGTCTAAATAATTTATGTTGATGATGTATATGTTGGATATCCATGGGATATGTTGTAATTTCTATTATGACCCTTCAACATTGAGAATGAAAATATTAATTTATTCTCCTCTTCCATTCTTTTCATTACAAAAATATTTTCGATGCCATTCAACTAATCTATGCGATCACATGGGTTTAAGTTACCCCCATATTATGAAACTTACACCTTTATTATTTTATTCATTCATTATAATTCCTTAACCATTCTTCCTTATATTTACTATGGGTTATCTTTTTATTCCTATTTATTTTTATTAATCTATGTCATCTCCTTTTTTCCTTTGTCTCTAACATAGAATAATTGTAGTGAGCTCTTCCTTTTTCATCTATAACTATTCAATATTCATGTTTATTTATGGTTAACCTCCTCATCCTATTTACATGTTGATAAATCATGTCCTCTAAAATAAAACCTAAATATAATTCTAAACAAATAGTAATTCACACAAAATGTTACATTTAAATTTCCACTCAGAGCTAGACCCACTCTAGTACTAGATGATGAAATCAAAAGTAAGCAGAGTTTTAAAACACATAATTTCATAGATAATTCTTGAGAAAAGATAATATTTTATTCTCAATTTTAATTTTATATTAAATTTAATACATATAATTATTTAAATATAACATAATTGTTGACCAAATTTGACCCTACAAGTCAAATTGGGACTCCTATAAGTAAAAAATTTGAGTTTTAGGTGTTTTAGGGTTATAATATTATGTTATAGGGGTGTATTATATGTCTTTTTATGTTGTTCCATATCATATTAGCCTTGGTCATTAGTCATTTTAATCATTTTATCATTTGAGTCATTTTGGGGTCATAAATAAAACATTTAATAAGTTGTAGAACCTCCTTGGGAAATGTGAAGGTTACAAGAGGGATGTCACATCCAATGTGTCCTAATAGGTATTAATCAACTGAAATAACTAAAAAGTGGTAGGTTCTTCAAAACAAATGGTAGGTTTCTAGGGAAAAGAGAAGAGTTTAGCACTTGTACGACCCATGGAGAAGTGTGGCGTTTGGGAGAAGGTCATGGAATGAATATTCAGCTTCCTTAGATCCATATTAGTGCTTGACATGATTTTTAAGTGATAAAAAAGGCTCAAAACTATTCTATTCTTTTTTCACGCTTCTAAGCATACAAAACTAATCTTCAAGTTTGTACTTGGTATGACCAACAAAGGAGGTTTCAGATCAAACACCTTGGTGAGGTGAAAGTAAAATTAGAGAGATTTATTTTCATAATAATAGTTTTAAGAATGGTGTCCTATTAGTTATGAGTCATCCTCATGAAGTTGATTATGATTTTTCGCTTATTATTTCATACACCCTATAGGTTTTGCTCCATTTTGGGCAAGTCTGTACAAACCAATTGGTGATGTTGACTCTAAATGATGTGGGATATCTTATCAGATGCTCTCCATGTTTAGTTTCATGTTTAATGGTGTTTGAATGAGCTAATTATGTCATGTTGCAGGAAGGTACCACCATGTGCAATCTCAATCAATTTTCCTTATTTGCAGAATGCTTTGGTTCTCATAAAAGGTCTAATAGGAATGTGATGTGATGTTTTCCATGTATCATTGCCATATTGATCATCTTCCCTTCATATTTAGCTTCATAACATCATGTTTGGATCAAGTTATTTAGTCTTTCCTTTTTTCATAGTCAATTCCTTGCTCATACTTACTTGCATCCATGTTGATCATGTGTGTATAACATGTTTCATGTGTTCATGGAGATGCATTATAGGTCTCAAGAGGTTGAGTTGTGTTTAGAATTAGGAACAAGTAGGTTAGATCCTTCAAAGAGTATAAAATGAAACTATGATAGTCAACACATTCACTCACACACAATTATGCCATTAACATACACTTGCATGTGCTTGAAAGGGTCTAGACCTTGAAATGGAACTATCTTGACTTGATATAAGTCCTAAAAAGATGGAATGGATCTATATTAGCATTTTAAATAAGATATAATTGTTGGGATATAAATAACCGGAAGCACACAATTGATTACCAAATACAAGCAACTTAATATGCGGAATTAACCAGAATCAACAAGTAACTAGAATCCAGAAATAACACATGATATGAGAGACAATACACAACTTGTATTAATACTCATACATAAAATAATACAATAAAGAAGATGCCACTTCTTCTCCACCACCTCTTCAGAGGCTTCCCACACCTCAAGTGAACAGTAATTCTCTCCTCAAAGCTCTCTCTCTTATGTCCCAACACCCAACTCAAACACTGAGTTGGTGTTCACCTTACACCTGTGCTCCACACACTCCACAAGTGCTCCATGCACTCCAAAAGTACTCAAACGTACTCCAAGTAGATCTCCCCTATGCAACAACCTGCACCTCAATAGACCTTACTTATGGAAGGATCTTCCTTGCCTTCCTCTTTGCTCTCTATGAGTACCCACTGTACTCCAAGTAGATCCCACCTAATTCTGCTCCCTGTTGTGTTGCTATCTTCTCTGATCTTGCACACCTGCAAATCAATCTGGTTCTACACACTTGTGAACCTTGACCTTGCACACACATACACCTACATATCAATGATCTTACTTACCATGTAGATCTCCTAAAGTAGCCATGCTCACCTGATGACCAAGATCATACATACATGAAGACCCTGCTGATTCTCCAATCCAGCACCCACACTTAGTACTGTGGCACTAGGAGGAACACACCATTGCTCACCTCACACACAGAAGGAGCTTATAATATTGCGCTCTTACTCTCTATCACATGTTTACAATACAACCAATGAGTCTCTTAAATAGATCTCATGCAAACAATAATTAGACATATAATTACAATAATTAGATCCACATCTCTTAGTCTAAAATTGGTTCTCAACATGCAAACACATGGTTCGTTAGCTAACTGCCCGTAATATACTCACATTTGAACCACACAGGTGACTGACATCGGTCCCTGTCTGCTTGGGGTCGCTGACACTGGCCGACTTCTGACCGATGTCGGTTGCCTTCCTGTCTCCTCCCTTCCGACGCCAGTTGGCCTGACCGACGCTGGCGATAGTAACACTCCACAACTCTTCTCAACCTCCTCCGTGTCTGCATTAGTGAATGTTTTAGCTCCACAACCTAACAATAATAGTTTTTGGAGGTTCATATACCATGAGTGTGGTCCATAACACTACTTACTACTTGTATACCAATCAAAATGCTCATATATAGGTATCCCATGACAAGACTAATCATGTTAAAGGGAGTGTATGAGCCAAATAAGGTTATAAATGCTCAATAAAGTCTATTTTTAACCCTTTAAAAGATCCTAAAACTCATAAAAAGACAAAAAACATGCGCATTGCTCTCATTCCATTCACAGTATGTAGACATGAAGATGGTCACCTACAAGCAGCCTAATAGAGAGCAAATGGACCATTTTGAAGTGTTAAAATAGATGATGAAACTATCTTTGAGGTCATTGTGTTTTAGAAAACTCCATGGTAGACCTAATTTCAAGGTTAAAAGAGCAAATGGATGTTGAAAACCATGTTAAAGGGTCAATTGACTATGTTAAGGACTTTTTCCCCTAAAGAGTGAAAATAGAGAACCTAAGCTTTTTTCCAAAGCTTTATGATATGGTTATAAGGATTGTTGAGGAATCTAGATGGTTGTGTCTTGTAATATCCACATAAGACAAGATACAATAAAAATTTTGAGGGTATAAATTTAGTGGAAGCTAGAAGTTTGAGGGCCTAAAGTTATGTTTTTATACACTAAACTTAGTGATATTTACAGGTCTGAGCCATAATAGATCTTTTTCATCCAAGTTGGTAGTATAAAATGATGTTTCATGATGGAATAGTTTTACATGGTTTAAGATATGATTCATGATTTAAAAGGCCACTCAAGGAGAATGATGCATTGTGTTTTTATTCCATACACACCTTCAATCTGTACATAGGCATGGTGAGCACCTATAGCCAACATACGGTTCAAGTTTGAGAAGGGTTTCCTTTATTAAATATATAAGTGATAAGGATATGTTTGATGTTTTTAAAATTTATTTAAATTTTCCTCAAATGTTTTAAGTTTATTATGAAGTAATCATGATGATATTTCATGTTTGTAAACACCTATAATGACCCTACACAATCAGTTGTAGATGATTGTAGGTAGACAATCAACTAAGACAATGTGTCAAAAGGATGGTTTAGGATATGATAATTGTAAATAGTGAGTCTTATCATTGATAAACCACCATGTAAACTTCAAAAAAAATTCTAATCATGCTTTCAAGGATTAACACCTACAACCACTATAGATGATTATCTTAGACAATGAGCAAGAGATGTTGCTTGCAATGTTAACATAGCTTGAGTATGGAGAAAACAGACTTAAAAAATATTAAATTACTTGAGAGGGTTATAATTAGGTTGTGTAAATTATATTTAAGGCTAAAAATTCAAATTAACCTATAGTTAGGAACCCTATTCTACAAGAAACATAGTCATTTGTGACTGAGTGGGACAATGAGCTTGAACAAATAGTTAAGGTCATATCAAGGTATTAATATGAATTATATTAGAATGAAAATGATTTATTATGGTAAATATCACCTTTGGAAATTCATTGATAATTATATTCAATGCTTAAACATGTATAAACACCCACAGGTAGGGGAAGCATACAAGTAAGGTAGCTTATTATTCAAGCATAACTGAGTAAGAAAGGGTTTCAAGATGTAAGCATGAATTATGAGAGTTCAAAAACATTTTAAGTGTTATAATAATTATTAAAAAAATCTTAAATACCCTTATTATATGAAACCAAGAGAGAGAGAGAGGGATCTGATACTTTAATATACAATTCACTTGGTAGAAGCTTGCACACAATACTTTGCCTAGCAATCTATTTTGGATTTTTATGATTTTGTAAGGACATATGAGATGACTAGGTGATAATATTTTGTGAAAATAATCCAATTTTTTTTAAATACCCTTAAATGTTTATTTTTTTATATAATAGGGGAAGTATCCTCTATTTTATCTCAGACAGAGGGTACTTCCCCTTATGCACAAACTGATAGGATTTGAGGAATGGCAATAGCCAAGTGAGTTAGAGGATGGTTAGATATGGAATAACATTTTTAATTTTTTAAAACATATTAACCAACATAAAAATCCTTACATAGAAGTATGGAAATGAATAGGGAGGTCTAAAACACCAAGGTTGCAATCAGACTCACTAGGTCGGGTTTAGGCCTAAAGTTCAAATGAAAGTTCAAATTCAATTTTAGAATTATATGGGAATTAAAACATATTTAATCATGTATATATTCTTATTAAGATATTTATTATCTATTTTAATGCATTTAAGTCACAAAGAAGTCATATTTTGGCCAAAAATCAACATTAAACCTGTGCAAAGGAAAGGAAAGGAAAGGCTTGAATAGATAACTTCAAATGCTCACATATTTCAAGAGGATATTCATGGAAGCCAAATAAGTTTGGGGAGTTTATTAGGGGTATTAAATAACATTTTTTTGGAATTTATCTACAACTCCAATGTTATAACTTTATGAACAAACCTTAAGGACAAAAACTACCTAAAACCCTTGCAAACCCTTAGTCAAGACCAGATGGAGAAAATGAGGATGGAAAGACTATCAAATGGCATAGTTTGTATGTAATAGTGATTATAAATTTTATATGAATCTCTTAATCTCCTCCTCACCCTTTTGATCTATATGAAATTATACGTATAAGTTAAAAAATAAGGTACTTTTGAGTTATACCAAATTATGTTTTGTAGGTTCTAGAAGGATTCTAAAGATGAAACAAAATTTTGGAGAAGTATTAGGACTTGGTACAACCCATAATTTCCATTTATTTATTCATAACAACTCCTAAGTTTCCAAACTAGTTTCTTCATCTCAGCTAATCAAAACTTGCATAGTGACTTAGCTAGTGAAAAGTGTAAAAAATCCAAGTAGAAGTAATTTTAAGGTGTGCCTAATGCATCTAAGGCCATAAATGTCTTTAAAGGTGTCATACACTCCCTACCATGGATTTTAATGGAAAAATAATTCCTTTTTTGAGGCCAATTGTGTAGGGTGCATGAAGGAAGAGTTTTTTAGACTGCAGATAATGATGGTTCATTCCTAGATGATCCTAGATGGTTAGGCCTAAAACCAATTCATGGAGATTCATGCATGAAAAAATTCCCCTTCATTATAATAATAATACCTATCCATAATCATTTTTATTATGTTTAAATAGGTTCAAATCATGAAGGTAGTTTTTTGAGCCAAAATGAGAACTTTCATGCCACTTTACAAGAGTTTCCTGACTTAGAGAGCCACTTATTCCTTCTGACCTTGCATGGTTCATCCCACATCCTCTTCTCATGAAAATTTAACTCCTTTTCTAAGCTTTACAAGTGTCCTTATGACCCTTTTACTTCTCTCTTCTTCTCTCTCTCTCTCGAGTTCTATAAGAACTAGCCATTTTGGCGTTTGTAATTTATGCTCCACTTGAGTATGGAAAAACCATATGCATTTGCATACTATTTAATCAATAAGACTACTAATATTTAACTATTCATGATTTTTTATAGTGTTTTCTACTTAGATGATTAATTTTCCTGAAGTGATAACTCTTGTTTCCTTAGCATGTTATTTGATTCTTTCATCCTATTTGCAATTGGAAAGCTTTTTCTTGCAGGTCAGTGAGTCATTATATTCACTATTGCCATTAAAGGCCTATTTTCTAGTCCTTCTAGCCTAAAAATACATTGATAACCTCATAATGTAACATTGATGTGAGAAGTTGCAGATTGAAGAAGTGTATGTTTGGTTAGTCTCTTGGTTTCATGTGTAACATAAAACTAGTTTGTTGTCATCAATAAATAGTTTTCTTCAATTTTATCTCTCTCTTTTCCCCCCAAAGTTTAGGTATATTAGTGATCCAAAGTCTTACATCAAGAGAGATAACCCTATCTTAAGATTCATCTCATTCTTGGGCTACCCACAAGACAAGAGGTGTTTCAATTGTTCCACTTGGATGAGGAGAGATGAGACATCTCCTCAATTGTACCACTTTGAGAGAGGAGAGATGAGACAACTAAAAAATATAATTAAATCAAAAATATACTTAGAGTTAACCAAACCAATTATTTTCCATAGCCACTATTTTTAGTAAATTTTTCATGAAAGCTCAGATGAGCCTAATAATTATCTATTATTTTTTACATGTAAATAATTCCATATGGCAACTTTCAACTCATTTTCACACTACGTTAAAAAATATTAAATCTTGAAAAATATAATAAATAATTTAAAATATGAATTTTGGCATTTAGATTGTTGATTTTGGTCATTATTTAAATTTGTATAAATAGTTACTACTAATCAATAAAAAAATATGATATCATATATCTATTCAAGATATTTATTTGAAAAAATTGATTAGACAAGTTCCTTGATCAAAAGTTATGGCCTCTGCAAGATATGCATGCATCATTGTCCTATAGTCTAAAAACTTAGCTCATATAATTCACTATTAAATATTAGCGATTTCTCCTTGTGAAGCGTTCTTAATTCCCATTTTAAATTCCAAATTCTATCTTCTATTAATCATCCTTATCACTATACCATATACTTGTTGTAGTTTTCTTGCCTAGTGTTTTTTGTCTTATTTTCCATAACTTATGCTATCTTTTATTTCTTCCTTGGTATTTGATTCTTGTAATAAAATTATTATTTCTAATCTTATTGATTATTTTCTACATTAAATGCATATAAATAAAAAACATTGAATTCTAGATAAATATAAAAAAAATTATGTCAAACTTATCTCATAAGCATTATCATTTATATACTTTATAATCTCACATAGACCAATATTCTTATACTTTAGTTTATTATATATTCCTCAGGGAAATATGTATTACATTATATACACCATCATTATATACCCTATTCAAATAGGCATTATTTTTAAATGTATTTTTTTCTTATACCTTTCATTTATTTCTTATATATTTATCCTTATTTCATCTTGTAACAACTATATCTACTCTGAAAATGCCTTTACATCATCACTATCATGTTATATAATTGGTAACTACACTGAGTATAAAACACCCTTAGGATTTTTGTCATAAATAATTTGGAATGAATTTTATTATTGACTTATTCACTGAACTATTATATGAAACTCTACATATGGTAATGTTAAGGCCCATTACTTTGAATTCTTTCAAACAATATGTTTACCCATTTTTTATTTATTGGTGTTTAGTAAGCATAAAACATTGAACTGAGTATTTTATGATCATTATTGTCTAAAAATGATTTATGGATAGAAACTGAGTATGCATTATGATCAACTAACCAAGTGTTACAATTTCCTATCCTTTAAGTGAACTATATCATCTTAGTCTCTAAGATAAATTGTTATGTGTGTCCCCTCTTTTGAGGGGAGTTGTGAATCCTGCACAATAACTTATCTGAAAATTAAAAAAAATTGTGAATGATGTTATAGAAAAGATTTGAATCTAGATTAACAATGATAACATCAGGGATCATTACATAGTATTGATAATATGATTGAAATAGTAATGTATGATGCATGTATAACCAATCATACATAGTGTCATGTCTAGCTATATGTTATAAATTAGAAACACAATGAAGAAATGATCAATATTGAGTACTTGAAATTGAATAGAACTTGTTGGAAAAAGATGAATGATATAGATAATGTCATAAAAAAATAGGTAGATGCATGGAATCTATCACGACATCACAAACTAATTATATAATAGAAAATAAGTCATAACCATGGTGCGTACATAAAGAGCACATTTAAAATCACACAAAAATAATAATAATGAAAAGGGGATACATACAAGGGACATATTAAAATGTCACTCACACAAAGAAAAGTTTCATATAATAATTGAACATGATACTTTGAGGGGTCTAATTCTAGGAACCATGCTCACCTAATGTTTTTGATAGGTACATATCCATGCAAGGACTTTATTCCTCCATAATGTTTTTTTTGAAGTCATAAATAGAAAGTTATTTATTATATAAATTAAGGTAGTGATCATTGACTAATAGAGAAAATATTATCAAGTTGATTGTTTATATATTAGTTGATCTATTCATTAATACTTTATCTATATCATAAAGACCAAGGCATATGATATATAGCTTCCATTTTTGGTCCTTGTATTTAGATTCATATATTAGTAACTAATCTCTTGGATAAAATCCCCATCTCTTGATGAAATAATCATCTAACTTGATTTTTTGTTGCTAAACCATTGTTTTGCTAAGTAACCATTCAGAATTGAAATAAGGAGACAAGTTGTTAATCTTCTCCATCTATGCTTATAATAGTTTCATTCCAAGTTCCAAGGTATTCCTTAGATATTTAAGTTCCAACTCTATGGAGAGAATAAATTCTTTTTCCATAAATAAACTCATATGGTGTAAACCTCTTTTTGTCTTTTCATTTAGTTTTGTATGCCCATAGATCCTCTAGAAGGCATGAATCCCAATCCATACTATGACCAATTATTATTTTAGTGATAATTTTCTCTATATATCTAATTGTGACTTATACTTAACCATTAGATTATGGATGGTATGAACTCGATTTCTTATTACAAATTTCATATTATCAAATAAGGGTTGCAACCAAATTATATGTAAAATGTGATCCTTAATTTATAATTATTTTCATTATAAATATGTACCATATGTAGATATATACACAGAGGAATACTTATGTTTTTTTATCAGTTTAATTTTTTATGCTATTTCTTTTACCAATTTGCTGATGTAATAAATAGATTCCAATATATACTCCTCATTTTTAGATGTTGGATGTATCAGGGTAAAAATGTCAATTCCCTATTTGTTAAGAGGTTCAAATCCCAATTGGGGATGGATAGGTATTTTGTCATAACATGTGGATTACACCATACATTGACATATATTACACTGGTAGGTATATATTAAAACATCCATATGTAAATTAGAATAGTATTAATTTATAGCAAGGATCTTAGAGGTATTACTCATTGTTAAAAAATGTCCTTTGCAAGGTTCATCATCATATGCTTAGAGAATGTCAGTTATTGATCCTCCCATAAACACTGATGCATGACTAATTTAGGCCTAGTGTATAAGAGATACTCTAAGATCCATGAGTATAAAATGCTTCTCTCCATCAATTGGTGTTTATTTATTGGTGAAATATGTTGTAGAATATGCCTTTTATCCAGAGAGTTACCAATGTATACAAACCAAGGAGTGTTAATGGACAAAGCAAAAATATGTTCATCAAGAAATGCATCATCCACTAATGATATATGTTCATCAAATGTTAGTCTTGATATAAAATATGTGACAAGATTATCTTTACCTAGTCTATCTACAGTAGTATGTCAAATTATTATAGTATAAATAACCATCTATTTATTCTACTAGTAATTGTTGGTTTGTTCATCAAATACCCTATAATTAATGAATTTACTAATGCTATACACTATTGTAAGGAGTTCATTTTTGTCGTAGTGAAATTAAGCTCTATTCCTTTAAGGTTATTATTGATAAAATATATATCATAATTCAAAGATCCTTATTTTTTACCCAAAACAACTCTTAGTCATTTATTAGAAGCATATGTATATATGTGGAAATATAATTTCCAATCATATCCCTATAACACTGGAGTTGTTATGAATAAATATTTTAATTCTTAGAATGCTCTTTAAGATGCATCAATCCATAAAAAATCAACTTATTTAGATAATAAATAAATAGAGTTATTTCTATTTTTTTGAAGTCTTTAATAAATCTATGGTAATATCCAACATGTCCTAAGAAAATTTAAACATCATTTTATTTTTGTGGGGTTGGCAGGTTTTTTATTTCTTCTATTTTGGTAAGGTCTACTTCTATCACTACTAGAGAGATATGGTTTCCTGATACAATACTATTTGTCACTAATATTTAGCATTTATAATGACTTTTGGGCAACTAGTTTTCTTCACAATGTTATTTATAGGTATGTATCCCTAATATTTCTCTTAGTTATTGGTGGATTATTTGTATGTATCCCCATAGACCATGAATCTATCCATATGAATATCTATAAAATCATGGAACAAGTAAGAAAATATGATTAAGATAACCCTTTTAAAGGTGGCATGAGATTTACACAACTAAAATTATAATACAAAGTGTATATAAGTACCCCAAGGACATGTAAAGGTGGTCTTATCTTGATCTCTTATTTCTATTCTAATTTTATTTTATTCACTAAACCCATTAAAAAAGGATAAGTATTTATTACATCCAAGTGTGTCATGTACTTAGTTAATGAAAGGAAGAGGAAAATGATCCTTAATTTTGGCTACATTAATCTCCTTATAATCCATACATATGCCATTTTCCACCCTTTTTGACACAATGAAGAGGGTTGACACCGATTGTATATTTGAGATAAGATAAACAAATCCTACATCTAGGAGTTTCTATAATTTTGTTTTCACTATGTCCATAATAACATGGTTCATCTATTTTTGTGGTTCTTAGATGGGTTTACATTCCTCATTGATGTATATGTGGTGGGTTCATATGTCTCAGTGTATGCCTATCATGTCATGGTATTCCCAAATAAAAATATTTTTTATCTTTGGAGCATGGTCAATAGATAATTTTCTTATTGAAGGTCCAACTCTTTGTTGATATTGTGAAGTATTCTAGGTAAGATTTATAGTTTTTTGTACAAGCATGTCATGGTCTCTATGTTACCCATTATAGGTTTGAGGTTAAAATGGTGTTGTAACAATTGATGAAAAATTTAAATGTCTCCTATGTGATCAAAGGATCCTTATGTTGGAATGTTTTTACTAAGGGAATATTATATGCATTGTAATAGGTTGTTTGTTTATGGGTTTGCCTGATATGTATTTTTTAGGATATTAGAAATGACCTTGTGATAATCTTGTTAATTTAAGGGTATATTGCATTCAATCATGACCAGGGTTTTCAAAGGACATTTCTCATTTTCCTCATCTCCTTAGTCAATAAGGGTTTTATTCTTCACATAAACACTAAGATGGTGGGTATAAAACCAAATTATTTATGGTGTTTCCATTAAATATCAACATGTTTCCTGACATGCATCTGATCAATGTATTAACTTTAGCTAGCCATGGTCTCATTAGGATGAGGTGGTATCCCCCTAAGTTATATTTTAGCTTTAATATCATAATGTCTACTGAGTAATCCTATGAGAGCATGTGAGATTTTGACCATGCCTTATATAATGCATTAATATTTAAACTTTGACCTATATTCCATTTATATAATGTTATATGTTTGAGAAAGGCCTTTGAGGATAATTATTTATATAGTTTCCCTTGTCATCTAATGTAGGAGCATCACTAAGTAATAGGAGTGTTACTAAGTATGTTTTTATTCTTTTTAGGAAAATAGGTGTTTAATTCCTAAGTAAATAAAAGGTCTGAGCAATATAAATTAGTAAATAGATATGTTTTCATTAACCTACTAATTTGTGTAAATAGATAATATTTTGTCTTTTTCTAAATATATCAGTATGTGAGAGAAATTAAAACTTAGCTTATTCTAGTTGATATGGACTAAGATAGAGTCTGATACTGAAAGAATAGGATTGGGAAATAGGCTAGAATAGGTTCTTGGACTTCATTTTTGAGTTGGATAGGAGCATCAAAAGTGGAAACCCTATTTTCCAATGCTATTATCCTATTCCAGTGTTATTGTCATAAGGCTAAATTCTTTTTGGGTTATATCTGGTAGGTTTGTGTTACCTTGTTTGTGAAATTTTGAGGCCTAGAAGCTTGTAGAGCTCACTATGTGTTTGATTCAATCTTTGAAACCCTTAGGAGCTCCTAGTGCTTGAAATTTAATTAAAACTTAGGGAAATAATGTAAGGGATTAGTGTGTACAAGATACATTATATGCACTTCACACCCCATATGTGGGCACGTTGCTTACATACCAATACTTCAAAGAGAGATCAAGATAATGTAGTTCTCTGATTGAAGTGCTTGGTGTAATAATGTGTGATGTATGTAATTAGATGCAAAACTAGATGTTATTTAGATGATTAGGGACTATTATGAGTTCTTTAATAGGCTTGAAATGATCTTGGAAGGTTTCATATAGAGAATAGAGAAGAGTGTTTGAGTGTACTTGCTTGTATTCTTGTTTCTTTCTTATAAATGAGTGCCAACCCCTTTAAATAGAATTTGAATGGCATTTTATAGGGTAATTAATGATCATGGGTTAGATAAACTTGTAATAGGTTGATAAGGAAAAAGATAAGGATTTAGGGAAATTTGACCATTTGAGGTAAAAATGAACTTGTACAACAACACCAAAAACATGACACCATAAGTTTTAATTCTCTTGTCCAAGTTAGATTCTATTGTCTTAAGGGGATGAGACCTAGGGGGTAGATCTAGGCCTGAGATGGCTACCTGTGTCTCAAAAATCTTAGTCCAAAAAGCTATAGATGATTGGGGATCAGTGAAAGACTAACTGAGAAGGGTTATGCAAGTAAAAAAGAGGACCTATAGGTTGGGTATTATTTGCCATGCCTAAGTCATCCAATTTTGCATTTTATATGACTACATTTGACCCCATTTTATTCTAGTGATGTATCAAAACAAATACTAGGATAAAGGAAAAATAGAAAGCATACCTAAACTTACCTATAAGGGAGAAGCTCATGAAGATGCATAATGTTGGATGTGTATCGAGAGAGCATGTTGTGAAGTGTGAATCTAAAAATGAAAACATAAAGTAGATCAGTTCTTACTAGATATACTATATCTAAAATAATAATGTACAAATCTAAGTAAGAGGAAGAGAAAGGAATGAATACACCTCATCAAGTATGCAAATTAATACAAAACTTGTTGTGATGTTGGATTAAGCTAAGTATGTGTTGAATTAAGACTAATATCATGAATGGAGATGAGTGCTCAATTCCTAAAAATGTGTCTCAAGAATGTAAAGGTTGGTCCTTTGGCTCCATCATCACCAACTAAGTGAATTTGAATAATCATGTGTGTGTTAATTGATGTCTAGACCATGTGTCCAATCCCTTTGAATGGGTGGCTAAAGAATACAAAGACTAACCCTTTGGATCTATCATTACTGTGTGAAGTGAAGCTATGAAGTGATATTGGTATATAATATATTTCATATGAGATGGATCATGGAGCCTATGGATGTTCTAAAAATCTTGATAATGTGGCATAGATAGTCGAATGTGTGCTGGAAACTAGGCCACTCTTGGCCATTTCAAAAGATGGAGGTTAGGATTATATGAAATCCACTTCAAACTAATGTACTAGGCTTATATGAAAGCCAACTTGGGAACTCAGGTACTCAAAAAGTTAAACTTTTATGAAATTTTTACTTGAATGTGATGCCAACCACCTATAAATGGAGTAAGGCACACAACTACTAAGAATGCCTATAATAAATTGAAACTTACAAATAAAAGAAGATTAGTGTGCCACACACATTTCCCCCAATCATTGATATCTAGAACATGGATTTTGATCTAAAATTTATGCTAACTACCTAATCTAAACTATAAGTGAGAACCATCATGCAATGCATGATAACCCCTTGTATTTAAGAAAACTATGCTAAATTTTTTGAATCTGATTGATCTAAAAGTGCAAAAACTATCCCTAAATTGAACTTTTTGCTTGTTTCTAGAAACCTTGAGTGTTTATTTTCCTAGACAAGAAAACCAAAATATAGACACCCCTATGTTTGGTACTATTATCCATTTCTGGTGCTATTATCCAGTGTGAAATTAACTACTGATCTGAAACTATCACTATTTTTTGCTCTAATTTGAATAGTTTGATGTCTAGATTATATGCTAAGTTTTTGAATGATATTATTTTGACTATTAGGAGTTTGATATCTATGATAAAACCCCTATTTGATGCCCCATCTTTTGAGGGTAAGAATGATGAACCTACAATGAATGACCTCAAAATAAAAGAGTCATGCAAGTGTGTTAAGTTGTATGATATATGATATAACATTTATATTTGACAAGATATCTTTGGACATAATAATATTTGTATTATGAGATTGTTAGATCAATAGGGGTATGCCTAGATAGACATAAAAATGCAAAAGCATATTTAAAGTACTGAATTAGAAATGTTAGATATTAGTTGTTTGGTTTTTAGTTATTAGTTAGACGGATGGATCATGATTTCTATCATGGCATCCAAGAAAGAAAAGTAAATGCATGATATGGATCATGGAATTTCACACAATGAGAAGCAAACAAGCAATCAAGAAACAAGTAACAAGCATACAAAGATGGCCAAAGGGCCATGTAAACAAGGGACACATACACATGTCACTCAAACTAGAAGACAAGCATGGAAGGCATGTTCAAATGCCACATACACATACAAGTGAACAAGCAATGTTGGCACAAGGGCCATAGACACATAAAAGAGTACAAACAAAGGACATTGACAAATGGCCTAAGTCACACACATGAATAGAAGTAAAGGACATTGGTAAATTCCCTAAGGAATAATCAAGACAAAAGATGGAATGGGAAATGCAATCACACAATATATGCTAAGCAAGAAGAGTAAGCATGTAAGAAATAGAAAGATACAATCACATCTAACCAATCAAATCAAATGTGAGAGTATGCAAAACATGTGTAGTATAAGACTAGATATATGCTAAGAGATACATAAGTGCTAGATACTAGTGAAATTTTGATATCGTATTATGTGTAAGATATAACTTAAGGTACATTATTATAACTCAGAGTGTGTGGTGTAATAATGACATAACTTAGATGGTATAGTCATATAAAAGATGCCCCCAGTGGGTATGTATAACAATGTGTGTCTCGAATGTAGAAGTGAGAATGCCCCCTCAATGGGTAGAATGAAGCAATAAAGGAGTTGGATGTCACTACACACACTCAAATAAGGTCAAGTGAAGCATGGTAATGTTGAAAATTGACATACAATAGCATGAAATAGTGAATGTAAGTCATAGTATGATAGTAGTAATGTAAAGCATAGATAATGCATACAATTGAAATGTTTTTGGTATTTTTGATATATTTGAATATTTTTGTGTGTTTTAAGTTTTGTATTATTTTTAATAATTTATCGATATAAGCTATGTATAAGAAATACTAGGAATAAATGATAATAATTGATGAGTCTCAGATGAGACTCCCTATCAGAGTGTCATGTATCAAATAATTGAATTGTGCATGATCTAAAACTTGAAAAGCTTTGGTTGAAATATAATTCAAAAATAAGAACAACACAATTCAAAAAATGCTATCTCTGAAAAGAGATGTTTTATTTATCAAAATTGCAGACCCAAACATATGCTTATCTCTGAGAAGAGATGTCTGATTTCCATTTTGGTTTACATATTCATTTATACATGTTTTGAAGGTGTGGGGAGGATATGGAAGGTCACCAATATCGAGGGAGATGAATTGGTTTGACTTCCATGATTTACAACAATACAAAATTTGAGGAATTACTATTTTTAGAAACTTACTATTTTTAGACTGGACTACTAAAATTAAAATTTGGGACACTTCCATTGGGTTTTAGTGGCTAAAACTTCATCAAGTGCAACTTGATGCCATCTCATGACATTCCCCTCATTATTATCTTTCCAACGGTTTAAACAGTGAGTCAATTGGAGCTACGGTGCAAAAGTTATGGCTCCCAGAAATTTTGCCATCAAATGGGATGGACCCATCACCCTAATTATCATCTGAATTGTTGTCCGGATCATTCCTCCCTCCTTGAGAAGCAATGGTCCCCATTGCATCAAGATTTTTAATCAAGTGTGGTAGTTTTACTTTGATTTAATTCCCATTGCATACCCGATTGTTCACCATTTCTTTCTGACCATCAGTCTATGGATGGAAGGTTGTGAACTTCTTCAGCTCAATATCTATTTGCTTTTGTTGTTATGTTGTTTGTGTAGTCAGGGCTGTAACATCAGCCCTTTTGGATTCCTATGGCTTGACCACCATGAAAACAAATTTCTTGGCACTAATCAGAGAGACAAATGTAGAAGGTGGTACTTCTGGTACCCTGTAGTGTCGTGTTCCAAGAGTGAGAGTGATCCTTCTAGTTCTTGATTCATATATACCATGTCGATCATACATGAATGGATGACCAAGGAGTACATCACAAACATCTAGATTGACCACATCACATAAGACCTCATCTTGGAAAGGTTGTATTGCATATGAGAGAAGACATTGGTGGGTGACACAGAGGTTTCTCCCTAGACTCAACCATCCAATGCTGTATGGTTTTGGGTGAGGCTTCATGGGCAGATTTAGGCTTTTCACAACATTAGTAAAGAGTAAATTCTTTTGACTTCCACTATCAAGAATGAAATGTAGAGGCTTACCTTTCACCCATAACTTAGAGTGAAACAACCTTTCCTTGTCATCTAGCATCTTGTCGTGTGTCTATGATGAAGCAACAATGGATTCAGGATCAGCATCTATAATTTCTTCTTCAACTTCGACTGCAGGGTCTATATGAGGTAGAGCAGAGGATTGTGACTCAGAAATTAGTGATTTGATAGCTTGACATTTTTCTTTAGAGTGAGTTCTAGATTTGTGATAATCACACCAATTCCCAGCCTTTCCTTTTTTTTGCTTCCAATTTTGGCCTTGTGTTTGACCTTTGTCACTTTTTAATTTTGAAAATTGATTCTTTATATTCATTCTTCCATGCTTCTGCTCAATCTTTACTATGAACTTGTATGCCTCACCAATGGTTTCCAAATTGAAGAGTTCCATTTCTCCCCATATGTACCATTGTAGTCTGCCACGATATTTGAGAACCTTGTGTTTCTCACTTTCTTGGATGCCCAATCTCGTAGATAGAGAATGAAAAATGTCAGTGTAATCTTGAACAGATTATTCCCTACCTTGGCAAAGTTGTTGCCACTCTATATATAGATCGTGATATGCTCCAATGGGGTAGTATTCTTCCTTTACAGCATCTATGAAATCTTCGCATGTAGGTTCTATCTCAAGGCCAATATCATCTGCACTAAATCTCTTTTTGTACACTTCCCACCAATTTTTGATAGGCAATGATGCTTTCAGAAGAGCAAAAGTAATCTTCTCTTTATCGGTGAATTTATTTATAGAAAAATAAGATGACAATTGATCTAACCAATTTTCTACTACATCAGCATTGATTTTACCTTCAAATGTAGGGATATCAAAATTCACCTAAACCTTAAAGGGTGTTGGGGCACTGAAAGGATGTGTAGGTGTAGATGAGGAGCCAAAATTTCCCATCAATATTTGTTGGAGAATTTGAGTGAATTGTTGTAGCATTTGTGCTTGTTTTTGTTGGAGGGATTCATTTACCATTTCCTTGAAAGGATCAGATGCCTCGGTGTTGTCCACCATTTGAAGTCGTTTGGATCAAATAGGTGGATATTCTGTTGGTTCTATTTTCCACCCAAGCTTCCTATAATCTGACCTCATCCTTGGGATCATACACTCTAAAGACAAACTAATTTGATACCACTGATCCAAAACTTGAAAATCTTTGGTTGAAATATAATTCAAAAATAAGAACAACACAATTCAAATAATGCTATCTCTGAAAAGAGATGTTTTATTTATCAAAATTGCAAACCCAAACATATGCTTATCTTTGAGAAGAGATGTCTGATTTCCATTTCAGGTTACATCTTCATTTATACATGTTTTGAAGGTGTGGGGAGGATATGGAAGGTCACCAATCTCGAGGGAGATGAATTGGTTCAACTTCCATGATTTACAACAATACAGAATTTGAGGAATTACTATTTTTAGAAACTTACTATTTTTAGACTGGACTACTAAAATTGAAATTTAGGACACTTCCATTGGGGTTTAGGGGATCAAACTTCATTGAGAAGATCTCAATGCCATCTCACTACATTCCCCTCATTATTATCTTTCCAACGGTTCAAACGGCGAGTCAATTGGAGCTATGGTGCAAAAGTTATGGCTCCCAGAAGTTCCACCATCAAATGGGGTGGACCCATCACCCGAATTATCATCTGAATTGTTGTCCGAATCAGTGCATGACCATGAGGCACATGTATATGTCTAAGATTGGGAAGCTAAAATTTGTGTGCATTGTAACTAATCTAAAATATCTAAAGTGGAAGATAAATGTTGGGTCCCTATGTAACTCTAAGAGGTGGATGCAATTGTAGGGCTCTTATGGACCCATCTAGAAGTAGAAGGGGATCTCTAAATAGGTGCTCTCTATTTAGATGTATGAGACCTCAATGTAACTAATCTAGGTGTGAATATTATCACTAAGAGTTTTCTAGAATCCTAAAACTATGGGGATGTATGAACCCTATGTACTGGTAATGGATGTCACAACTATGGCTAGATCTGAAGTGGAAGCTATACTAAAAATGGAGGAGAAATCAAAACCAAGGGAAGAACTGAAGCTGGTGACTGTAATCTTGTAGAAATCTTTGAAGTGGGGAGTAGTGACTCATAAGTAACTCCATTGACTATGATCACCTGATTAACATGAATGAACTTCATGCATCTATGAACTATAGAAGGTATTTCCCTAAGTTTTTGAATCTATCATCGACCAAGTAACATGTCAAAAACTCTTGCACTAGGAACTATGGTGAATGGTGTTTCCACATATATAAGACAAAATTATAGTGGAATTAATATCTCACCTAATGAACTCTATATGTACCCACTAAAACCACTAATAATTGTGTCTGTCAGAGTGATATCCTACTATGAATAACCCAAATTGTAGTAGTGTCAAGGTGCACATGTTAAGGTTGAAATCATTGTCAATAAGTACACTGTGAATAGGTTGATTATGAACATGTGCTTTGATAAAAAGTGCATTATAGACTAAATTAACCTCCACAATATCCTAATCTAAAAAATATATCAAAGGTCTAACTGGAACTCTAGACTCATACACACCTATCATACCTCTCAATGGATGTGCCTCAACTTAAGGTGCCTGGTATGTAGCTGGTGGAGGATGTGTATGGTATGTATGATGAACACCTGATGTGTCCTCTTTCTCTTATTTTGATTGCTTTGTAAATGGATCTAAAAATATTTTCAAAGATTTATCTTGTGTTGGCTTTGTCTTTGGAGGCTCAACTGAAGTTCCCAAATCAAGTAAATTATCATCTATCAAGTCTTGTATCTTATGTCATAAATTGATGCATATATTTGTTGTGTGGCCTAGTGCCCTGTGAAAATCACAAAATGCATATTGATCATATCCATATGGAAGAGGCTTTGTTGGATCTACTTCCCGAATAGGTGGGAGAGTGATGATGTTACATTCTAATAACTACTATAAAACCTTGGCTAGAGAAACTGATAGATTGGTAAATGCATGATGATGAGGTGTTGTTAAAACCAAATTCTAAGGGGGGTCGTAAGCCACATTGACTGTTGGTTGAATTTTTTTCAATGATTTTGACTTTATATGGGACTTTTCTATTACTTTTATTGGTTGTTTTTGAGATACTTGAATACTTAAGTTTGCCCATTGAAATTAGTTTGAATTCTCTTAAAATTAGGTAAAGGAAGAGAATATTTTGAACATAATAGATTCATGTAATGCTGGTAGAAGGCTTTATTTGAAGATTTCCTATAGCTCTTGATCAACCATAGGGCTAGTTAGTTTAGCTAGAACAATCTTGTATCTAAGAACATATTCCATGAGGGGATCATTTGACCTTTGTTTTTGTTGTGTAATATGTGCATATGAAACCTTGTCACCAATATTAATACTAAAATTTTTGAGGAACAAGTTTGCTAAAGGATTGAAGGTTGTGATCAATTGATTCAATATATTATAAAACCATTGTAAAGCATAATCCTTTAGGCTCCATGAAAATAGCTTGGTAAATAGCCAATCATTGGGTACATAATCCAAGCATGCTATGTGAAAATCTCTCAAATATGCCTTTGGATCACCCTTACCATCATAAAGAGTAAGCTTGGGTTGAACAAAACCTTGTGGCAAGGGTGTAAAAGCAATATGATATTCCAATGGTATATGCAGAAGAGTAAAAGAATTCAAAGCTTATGTAGGTCTAGTGGTACCTTGCTCAAGATGTTTTACCTTGGATTTAAGAGATAAAATATCTTGCACAAAGGCTACCACATCAAGAGATAGGGATGTACTAGCTATAGCTAGTGGCATAGAAGAAGGTTGGGCTACTATATGGGGTGGTTGAGACATAGTTGCCCTTGTCGTGTCCTTAATAATTGGCTACTCTATGGTTTGAGAAGATTACCCATTAGTTACTATTTTTTGTTCTTCTTGTATAATTCTAATCATGTCATCTTGCATATTCAGGTGTTTGGTTAAGAGTTCTTGAAGTTCTCTTTTATTAGTTTCATCAAAACCAATATATCAAGCCATTAATAAGGCATGAAAACAATTTGAAATGTTTTGAAATGTGTTGTAATAGGCAATGTGATAGAAAGGGAAAGTACTAAATATAAGAAATGAAAATTCCAAAAAAATAGTGATTTGAAATTTGTGAAAAAAAGGATACTGAGCTGCCAAACATGTAAGGTGATACCTCAAAAAGCAAGTAGGTGCTAGTATATGTAACTAGGGATTTTTTAGAAATACTTGTGAAAATTTATATGAGTGTTTTATTTTTGAATTAATTTTTTGAGCTTGATATGCAACTAAATTTTTAGAAAATGATGATAAAAGTACTAGAAAATAACTAAGAATGTATTTGATGCAACTAGGGTTTTGAATGATTTTTTTCAAAATTAGTGCAATAATTTGAAACATTTAGACAAAAAATTTAGAATTTTACTTGAAAAATCAAAAAATATTTCTAAAATTAGAAATATATTTTCCTAGTGTGTTGAAGGTGTTTTTATGCAAAAAGGACCTAGAATGTGCAAACTAGGGTTTGAACAAAATATGTGATATTTTTGCAATGAATTGATAGATTTTTTATTGTTAAATTCAATAAAAAGTAAAAAATTATGGAAAAAATAAAAAATAATTATCCTTAGGGTTTTGAGGGTTTTTATGTGAAATTTTGTAGTAAGTCAGGCTCACCAAATATTTTCATTATTTTTAAGAAATTAGGTGTTTATTTCCTAGGTAAATAAAGGGTCTAAACAATATAGATTAGTAAATGGATATGATTTTATTAACCTAATAATTTGTGTAAATAGATAATATTTTGTCTTTTTTCTAGATATATTAGTATGTGAGAGAAATTAGAACTTAGCTTATTTTGGTTGATCTGGACTGAGATAGAGTCTGATACTAGAAGAATAAGACTAGAAAATAGGCTAAAATAGGTCACTTAACTTTATTTTTGAGTTGGATATGAGTACCTAAAGTGGACACCCTAATGTCTGATGCTATAGTCTTATTCCAACATTATTGTCCTGAGGCTAAAAACTTTTTGTGATCTATCTAGTAGGTCTATGTTACGTTGTCTGTGAAATTTTGAGGCCTAAAAGCTTGTAGAGCTCACTGTGTGTTTAATTCAATATTTGAAACCCTTAGGATCTCCTAGTGATTGAACTTGAATTAAAACTTAGGAAAATAAGAGAATGGGTTAGTGTGTAAAGGATACATTAGATGCACTTCACACCTTGTGTGTGGGCACGTTGCTTACATACCAATACTACAAAGAGGGATCAAGCTAATGTAGTTCTCCCATTAAAGTTCTTGATGTAATAATATGTGATGTATGCAACTAAATGTGAAACTAGATATACTTTAGATGACTAGGGATTGGTATGATTGTTTGATTAGGCTTGAAATTATCTTGGAAGGTTACATGCAGAGATTAAGGAAGAGTACTTGAGTGTACTTGTTTGTATTCTTGCTTCTTTCCTATAAATGAGTGCCAAACCTCTAAATGGAATTTAAATGGCCTTTTATAGGGTAATTAATGATCATGGGTTAGATGAAATTACATTAGGATGATAGGGAAAATATAAGGATTCAAATAAATCTGATTGTTTGAGGTAAAAATGAACTTGGACAATAGCTTTGAAAATAGGACACCCTAAGTTTTGATGCTCCTATCCAAGTTGGGTTTTATTATCCTAAGGGGATGAGACCTATGGGAATAGATATGGACTTGAGAGGGATACCTAGGTCTCAAGAATCTCAGTCTGAAAAGCTACAAATGATTGAGAATTAGTGAAAGACTAATTGAGAAGGGTTGTGTAAGCAAGAAAGAGGACCTATAAGTTGGGTGCTATTTGCCATGCCTAAATCATCCAATTTCACGTTTTATGACTATAGATTATATGTGTGCTTTGTGATCATTTTTGTTCTTATATGAGTGTGAAGGGGTATTATAAAGGTCTTATAGTTTATTTTAGTGTGAGTTAAGTTCATGATAGATGAGTGTTCATATCCCTTTGGAATTTTCCTACCAAAATGGGCAATTTGAATATTTGAAATTATGTTTTGGTTTGAGAGTGGTGTTAGGGGTCTTCAAAAAATAGAGTGATTTTTACATGTTTGTTTTGGTATTAAGAATATCCTAGGAGGTGGTAAAGGTGATTTCACACATGCAAGTCTTGAAATGCCATGTAATTCAAGAAAAAGAAAGGACTAGGAGGTTTGTAACCACCATGCTAGGTGGGTTTGTCTTATAAGAAGAAGTTTTTTGTTTTAGTTTGAAATATATAAGGTTGGTATTTATGAGATAGGTAGTGTGTGAGGGGGTAATTAAGAGGAGATACTCAAAGTTGGAAGAGAGAGAAAATTTAAAGACAATAAGGTGTCCATGAGGAAGAAATTCTCCTTTTTTGTAACAGTTTATAGGTGACTGTTTTCAGATGTGTGTGTGTGTGTGTGTGTGTGTGTGTGTGTGTGTGTGTGCATGCGTGAGAGAGAGAGAGAGAGAGAGAGAGAGAGAGAGAGAGAGAGAGAGAGAGAGAGAGAGAGAGAGAGAGAGATAACAAATAGATTATTTAAGATGAATATATTTAACTAATAGTGATTCTTGGTGAAAATCCTATCAATGATGTCTTCCTTGAATGGAAAATGGTATTTATTATAATGTATTAGTCTAAGAAGCAATGTACAGGTTGTGAAGTTCTAAGTTGTCATAGTTAATAGTAAAGAGAACAAAGTGATCAAAAGGAATTTTTTAATATATTTTTCTTTGGAATTTGCTCACTTTTATATTTTTGTTCTTAGAAGTGGATTTAGCTCTTATTTATAGGTGATAGTTGATATGCATAAACCTTTAACATCTCTTGTTCTAATAATCAAGAGACCCAAGTAAGTAATGAATGTTTAGGTAAATGGTTTATGTGATTATTGAAATATGTGCATCAAGCAAATACTATAAAGATTTTGTATCTATGCAGATTCATAAATTTTAAAACTTAAAAGACACACAAAGAAGAATAATAACTCAAGAAAATTTCATGCATAGGGTTTCATTAAAAACCATATATACACAGTCTAAATATAGAGTTGTGAATATGTTTGGATATAAAATAGGTGTTTTCCTTCATTTAAAGAATTTATATAGCATGACACTACCTCTTTATAGATAAGATGATTCATTGTGACATTATAGAAGGTAAGTAGTTTATTCAAATTTACACTCAGCTATACATAGTCTTATCTACATGCTTTGAATTATATAAATATATTTATTGAAGAATTTTTAGGTTTTTTCAAGACCAAGTAACATTTGGATAAGTTGAAGGTAAGAGGGTAAGAACTTTTCTAGGTCTTAATATAATTTTAAGTGATTTATAACTCATTTTAGCCCAATTTGATCCTTCTTGGCCTCACACAAGCTTGACTAACTAAGAAGTAGGGTTTTGAAACTAAAAATGGAATATATGGTGATTCTACACTAGGAAAATATTAAAATTAAGGTAAAGTGGCCTATAAAGTTACTTATGGAGAGGAAAATGAGAGTTGTAATGAGATGAAAATATAATAAAAACTAGAGAGTCTTAAACAAAAGAGAGTTGCTAAGTGATTAGCCTGAAATGGATATAGTGAAGGGAGTTCTCAATATAGAGGACATAAAAGAAGATAAAAGGGAGAAAGAAGTCCTAACAAGAGCACTTGAATAATAAAAATAAATAAATAAGTTAATTCCCATGAAGGAAGCATTTTTTAAGATCTTTTGTTCTTTTTTTATGCTCTAATATTATGTTTAAGTGTGTATGTGCAGATATGAAGGACAACCTTGTGAATATTAAGAGAAAGATATGGAATCTTAAAATAAATGGGGCAAGTAAAGCATCAATATAGAAATAAGAAGACAAAGTGAGAGGGCTTGCAATAACTCATGAATAATATGGTGGAAAATAAATACAACAAACAATTGAATAAAAGGAAGATGCATTAGACTTCCAGGATGAATTGGAGGACATTGTAGAATAAGGAAGGGAAGTACATCAAAATGAGATAATGAAAAATATTGAAATCATGCAAAGGAGCTTGCAAATAAACTAGGATTTAGAAAAGGTAAATAATAGTCCAAATTTAGATTTAAATCATGAATTTAAAAGAGAGCTTATAAGAAACCAAGATATGAAAGAAAGTACATCTAAGTAGCAGATTATTAGGACAATAAATGAGTTTCTAGATGTTGTGATATATAGTGATATTAATAATATGGATGTAGAAATATAAGATAATGAAAGAAAGAACAAGGTGGAAATCTCAAAACCCTCCATAGATCATGGTCATAAAATACCCAAATGGATGCAAAATTTAGTTGATGACGTGAATATTATAAGTCCCAAACAAGGATTTGCCTATGATATGGATATAAAAAAAGAACATGAGTAAAAATAACCAAAATTACTCAAGAAATAAAATATGTATATGAAGACCCAAATGTGGGAAACAAGGGTATAATAAATTAAGAAGGGCATCTCAAATAAATATATATGATGATGATGATGAACATAATAAGGTGATATCATCTACAAGAAACAATAAGAAGAATATTGAATCAATTTTAAGTAAACAAGAAGATGAAAGAACAAGAAACGAGTTGGCATGCAAGAACATGTCATAAGGATGAATGAGTCATTCCAAATAGAGAGCACATTGAGGCATGAAGAGATAGTATTGAACTACATGATTGAATAAAGTGAAGTTGAGATATTGAATCTCTCACATCAAAGACAAGAGGATGAATAAACTATTATCAAGAAGTAAGAGGAAACAATACAAGGTGGATCAAGCAACAAGTTAAGTTAAATGTTAAATAATAAGTATAGATAGCTATGATGCAAGTGAAGATAATAGTAATGATGAAAAAAGATGATATAATGAGAAACATGGTGAGTTAAAATTGAATGAAAAGGAGGAGAGTTCAAATTCAACATTTATGTCATAAGAACAAGCAGTTCTAGATAAACAAGTAATGAAGGATGAGAGGGTCTCATGTGAAGGCCATAGAGTTGAGAGTAAAGAACATAATAATAGCCCAAGAAAACCAAGTATTAAACAAAAAATTCCATAAGACAAACACCTAAAAAAATACAAAGGTGAGAATGTGAGTCATTTGATTGATAATATTGATGAACAAAAGCATGAAAAGATGAATGGAATAAGTAATCAAGATGTATTCAATCAATGTGAACTTGATATGAAGAATACTATGAAGTCAAAATGTCAAAAAATCATCCATGTGAGGACAAACAATTAAAGATTAATATTTTAAGATAGAAAAATAGAAGAAGGTATAGTCAAATATATGATCAATATGAAACCATTAGTAAGTGAAGGCAAAAGAGAGAGAGTGGTCAAGAAGATAGGTCCACCAAGAAATCATGAGCAATCCATGACCAAAAATAAAGGAAGGAATAATGAAGCATAATTAAGAGGAAAGTATAGGAATAAAAAATGTAAATAAGATGAGTCATAAATAGAGGAACTAGAGGGTGAAATAGATAAGGAGCTGTAAAGGTTTTTATACTATCTTGAGTTAGAAGATGAATTGACAAGATAAATAGATAAAGGAAGAAATCAAAATGCAAAGAGCAGCTACAAAGAAAGATCAAAAATGAAAGGATAGTAGATATAAGATAATCAAGGATCAGAAGAAGATGAATTATAAGGCAATAAATAAGGATGAATTAAAAAAAATTGGCTAGAGCTCAAAATTTCCCTACATAGGGAGTATGATGGAAGAGAATCACTAGGTAATAGGGGTGTTAATTAGTATAAGTGTGTTTTGTAATCATTTTTGTCTTATGTGAGAGTGAAGGTGTCTTAAAATTTTCATATATGTTGTTTTTGTGTGATTTAAGTTCATGAGAAATGAGTGTTAGTATCCATTTGGCATTTTCCCACAAAAATGGGCAATTTGAATATTTAAAATTGTGTTTTTGTTTTAGAGTGGTGTTAGGGTCATTAGAAAATATAATGATGTTTTCATGTTTGTTTTAGACTTTATAAGATCCTAGGATGTGTTAAAGTTAATTTCATACATGAAAGTCTTAAATACCATGTAAAACAAGAACAAGAAAGGAGTATGAGGTTTGTAACCAACACCCTATGTGGGTTGATCTTATAAAAAGATGCTTCTTATTTTAGATTGAAATATATAAGGTTGGTATGAATTATATAGGTAGTTTTTGAGGGTTTAAGTAGTATTATTCCCTCTAATTTTGAAGAGAGAACAAATTTAAATAAAATAAGGTGTCCATGAGGAAAAAATTCTACCTTTTTCTTGTAATAGTCTACATGTGACTAGTTTCAAATATATATGTTTTGAGATCAATATCAAATGGCATTTTGGATATGAATGTATTTAAATCATATTTATTATTGGTTAAAATCATATCAATGATGCATTATTTATAATGAAATTTTTTATTTATTATAATCTAATGGTCTAAGAAGCAATATACAGGTTATGAAGTTCTGAGTTCTCATAGCTAATAGTAAAGAGAACAACATGATAAAAAGGGAGTTTTTAAATATATTTTTATTTGAAATTTTCTAAATTTTATATTATTATTCATAGAAGTGTATTGGACTCTTATTTATTGGTGATATTTTATATACACAGAGCTTTAGCATCTCTTTTTCTAATAGTCAAGAGAACCAAGTAAGTAATTAATGTTTGGGTAAATAGTTTTTATGATTATTGAAGGCTGTGCATCAATAAAATACTATAAATAGTTTTTATCTATGTATATTAATAACTTTTAAGACTTATAAGACACATAAATAATCATAATAACTTAATAAACCTTCATGCTTAGGGTTTTATCAAAAACTCTATCTACACAGTCTAAAGATAGAGTTGTGAAGATGTTTGGATATAACAAAGATGTTTTCCTTAATTTATAGAACTTTATATCATGGAAAAACATTTTTATACACTATATGGTTCATTGTGAAATTATTTAAGGTAAGTTATTTATTCAAATTTATACTCAATTATACACAGTCCTATCTACAAGCCCTAAATTTTGTAAAACTATTTATTGAAGGAGTTTTAGATTTGTTCAAGATAGAGTAACATTTGGAGAAGTTGAAGGCAATATGGAAAGAAATTTTGCATGTCTAAATATCAATTTAAGTGATTCATAAATCATTTCACCCTAATTTTTTCATTCTTGGCCTCACACACACTTAACTAACCAAGAACTAGGGTTTTGAAACTAAAGTGGAATATCTAGTAATTCCACTCTAGGAAAATCTTAAAGATTTATATTTCAATGTATTTTATCATGATATTAAATATTATTAGGTTTTTGGAGTGGTACCTAATAGTATGGTATGTAATACATGACTGACCAAGTGTTTAAGGTCTAAGAGACCTAATTGAGAGAAGGAGGTGGTGAGTTAGTGAGGCTATGTTGAGAGTTGAACAAATAAAATTTACATGAAGTTGAAAGGACTTAATGGTTAATTGAAACAAGTCTTGTTATGTTGAGAAACCTATCACATTGATATATATAGTGAGGTTTTGATGTTTTGAGGGATACAAGGAAGACTATTCTTGTTTGAGCAATTGGTGTATTCATGGAACTAGAGAATAAGCAAATCATGAAAATGAGTTGTTGTAAGTTTTTTATGATCAAGAAATACCATATATAGTGAATGGATAGGTTCATGTAGTTTTAAAGAAGAATTTAACTTATGGATCCTTATGGATTTGAGTAGATCCATGGTCTATATGAAGGCAAATAGTGAGTATGATGAATGAGGATGTTGGGGCAATGAGTGAGATGGTAGAGTGTTAGAAAGGCAAGGAGAGAATGACTATCAAGTGTTAGTCAAAGTTAGATTGAAATTACTTATGAGATAATAATTTTTGAACAATTATTTAAGTATGAGGTTTTTAGAGTTGGGTTAAAAGTCCTAACAAGAAGGACCTGAAAAAAGGCAAAGGTTGATTAAGTTGATAGATTTGTATCATCATCACATTAATGGATACACCTAAGTCTATTAAGTTATTATAAATAAGGGTGTCATATATGTCGATGTCTACTACAAGGTTTGTTGGATCATAATACTTATGTGGGACTATATTTCCCAACATAATGTTTACAAGTTATCTAACTGCTCAAATGATCCTTCCTCTTCTCACCAAGATTCTTTAGGTATAATTCTAGAATAACATGTGCATAAATGGGAACATTTTATTATATTGAAATAGTGGGATATTGACACATACCTTTTCTAAATTATCCCATAAAATCAAACTCAAATTCATAATCTTTTTCCTGATGTCTTAATAAAATGGGAAAAAGAGGGGTTTTAAGTGCTCTTTAACTAGTATATTCACTTGGTTCATAACTAAAAACTATATTAGATGACTACAACTTAGTTACAATTTTAGGGACCTATTCAGGAGGTTTTGTTATTATGGGTGTGGTGGGGTTTGGGAGAATTCATCCTGAATGAAGCTTTAATTAATCAAACTCCATTGAAAATTTTGGGTATTACATAGTTTAATTAGTATATGTCAGTTGAACTAACTTATTTCTAAGGCTAGGTAGATGTTGGGCAGGGGATTGAGGAGATCAAGGATAAATTAAAGTAGGATTATTTGGTACCATCACTAGTTATTATTGATATTGCATTTATATTGGTTTTTGGTACCCAAAACTTTGGTTAAACCATAGAAGGTTTCCTCTCCACATTTGTTGCCATGGTGTGTACCACTAATAGTTATATTTTACTTACTACCATGGTTTTTTTGAAACTATCTCAAATTGGCCTAAGGTTGGAAATTTTACTGTCACCATCTAATAGTGTGGTGTTTAATTCCAATGGGTGGATCCATATAATTTTTTTTTGGATAGGTGTGAATTAGGAAATGGAGTGTTTGATGACATATCTCAAATTTGAGGACTTTATCACTAAGGTTCTCATCAGGACATGTAAATTAATTTTTCTCCATCTCATTTGATTTGGTGAAGTTATTTTGTATCTGGATCTTCCTCTATGATTCTTGATACCTTTATGGATGAATTCTGACACTTATATTATAATTTATTTATATGATAATCTAGGCAGTACACAAATAGAGCTTATTAGGCTTGTTCTTATTTTATACATGTATGCAATATATCAAGTTGTGTTGTCAGATGGATTATTACATCCTTATTCATATCTTGTATAAGGTTATTAAATTATATTCTTGAGACCCCATTAGTGATATTAGATGATGATGATGAAGGGAATGATTTATTACTACAGGTCTTATTTAGTGTAGATCTCGAGTAATTTATACATAAGAAAATGGTTTCATCAAATTGTGTTTATGAAACATATATATTAGTTATGACATCCAATTTTTCAAGTAATTCCTTGTTTATTCCTTTCATAAATATCAAATTAATAGACTCTACATCCATCTTGTTCTATTTATATTTTTGGAGACTAAACATAAATCTTTCTAAATATTCCTCTAGCATGTCCTATTTTTGTGACATCTAAAATATGTCATCCATTTTGAATTATTTCCCTTTGTAGTATTATTAATATTTGGAAATAAATGTGTCCTTGGTATATTTTTAATTTGTGACTTAATTCTTCCTAAATCTTATGAACCATCGAAGGATAGCATCTTTGAGATTAGATGGAAATATTTTTTAGCTTTTGGAGATATTGATTATAATCATAGCTATGACACATGACATAAAATTAAATAATGAATGTACCAAGGTCCTCTTTTTCTATTCCCCTAAAGGTAGGCAGAACTAAAATGGATTTTTTTTCTCATGGCTACATTACCTATGAGGGTATTAATGAGAAATTAAAGTGTTGTGGATTCACTTCCAAGGGTTTCTCTTTATATCTATCCCATGAATATTTGAACTAATTTTACATCAGTGAATTTTGAAACCCACAATTCAAATTCCTTTTCAATATTATTAGCCAAATTTAGGTAATAAATGATGGATTTATGATTTTTTATGGGAGAGGAAAACATTCTAGATGGAGGTGATGGATTGAACTCTTCAAGGATTTTTTATATAAATTTGAAAAAAATATTATTTTACTATGTTATGTATAGGACTGTAGGGTTAATCTTAATATTTTGGGATGGAATGGCCTGGTATTCTCTTTTTTAGATAATTTTAGGTGAAGGAAAATGGGACCAAATATTGGACTCATATGTACAAGGTGTCCAGGTTGGTAATCCCACTAGGATATGTTTGATGAGGGTTGTTGTCTCCTCTTTATTTAATCAACCAATTTGATGTCTTATCAACCAAGGTTGGTTCCAATGGTAGTAAGTAGTGAGGTATGGAAGATAATGTCTAATATTTTTTTGGGCAGGGGGATTTGTAGATCATTTACTAATAAAGACATAATATACTTTATTGAATTGAAATCTAACATATTTCTTGTAGAAGTAAAAAGTCTTGTGGAATTGGAATGTTTGGAAAGGAAACACACCTTTTGTAAATTAAATTGCTTTTGAAATTGTTACATCCTAATTTATTACTAAAAAAATTTACTATATTATCCATGGATATTTATAGTTGGTGATTTGATTTGATTAGTCTATAAGTCATATGTTGTTATGGGGAAGTTGTATGTTGATTTGATTTCATGATAACATTGTTATGAGTTAGTTATATTGTATATTATTTATAATGAGATCATATTGACTTGTCATTTAGTAGTATTTTATGATATACATGTCATGGTGTTATGGACTAACTACCTACTTCTTGTGAGTTTTAATGGGAATATTAAAAGTTTTAAGAGATAATTGAACACTATATAATAATAGAGAATAATAAAATGATTATTAATCACTTTATTCAACTTGAATAGATCTAATAAAATTATAAATCTATATAGGAAATGTGTTTCCTATATTTGGGATGATGAGATCCCTACAATATCTCACACAAACAACCAACCCACTATCTATGAAATATATTATTACTTAAATATATTCTTATAACTAACAAACTAAATAAAATCGATCCATATATTATTGTTATTATTCATAATAATAATATACCACATAAAAAATTATTAACGTAATATTTTTTAACTAATAATAATTACGTTATTACAAACTTAATAATGTGAACACACCTTAATATGTACCCCCTTGTGAACATTATTAACCCCTAGTCTACACCCCTTAATGTGATATGGGAAAACATCGATCCCATATCTTCAGCTATACTCATGATTTGATAATTTTCATAGGACAATCACAAACCTTACTGATGGTTTTACATATGGATTACCAACAACTAAAATTAGATGGTTTTCATGTTTATTACCAATAACAAAGAAAAATGGTTTTACAAGTGGATTACCACAAACCACATCATGATGTGTAATATAGTTACTAGCTTTCTTCACTATCACATATTCAGAGAAGTTACTGAATAATTTTAAGTTCACTTATTATAAATGTGAACATGTATACATAAATTGTTATTATTCACACAAAATTGAAATCAAACACACAATTAAAACTAAAATTCACCACTAAAGTAGAAGTGGCCCCGTCACTAGTGGCTAATGAGAGGCTTTGAAACCTCTAGCCTATGTTTCCTCCATCTTCTAGTGAATGAAGTTTATTACTTATCACATGTTTCGATGAAGCTCAAACAATTTATAGGATGTTACGTATTCCTGATAATGCATCTATTTTAAATTTTTTGAAAATAACTCAACACACCTTATTGATGTAAAATTGACTCTTAATGTTTGACTCATTTTATTTTGAATCTTTATGGCACATGAATTTGTGCCCAAAATTAATACAACACCTAGAAAGAGACTCTAACCTAAAAACACTTAAAATATCTTGGGACTAAACTTTAGTAAACTTGTCTAAACTCAAAATAACAAACTACACTTTACTAGAACTTATATCATTAAATAATAATAAAGACAAAACTAATAATATTGACTCATGACTAATTTTAAATCGAATTAGATTTAATTTTTAATGTAGTTATAAATAATAATTGGAAATTAAACTGATTAAAACATGACTTGACACCTAATGACTCTCAACATATATAAATGACATAAAAAAGATCTATAAAGAGCACTTTTTACTTCAAATTCTAAAATGACAGTTAAAAAACTAAAATGATAGTGGAGCTCAATAATGGTGGCTATGTTGTCATTAACCACTAAGTACATTAGAATGGGGTTTACTCATGCATATCTAAAGAGGATATTTGGATTAACAACTGCATATGGTGAGAGGTATTATTGATTGGTGAATAAAATTCATGGGAGAATTATCTAATGATGTATGGAGATCACAATGATATCTAATAATGGTGATAGATTTACATCTTGAAGGGAAAAAAATAAGAGTAAAATCACCTTGAATATATGAGAGTCCCTACACGATGTTGATTTGGATTTATTGAGGTCATAAGTGAGATGTTCTTATAATAGATATCATAAAAACATGCATGCACATTATTCAATAGAATAAATTACATATTAATTTTATATCCACAAATTATAATAGTGTAATCCAGAAGCACATATAGGTAGATGATGTTGGCATAGTAAAATCTTGCACCTTGTTTTAAGCTAGTCGTATGAAGATCAAAGTTAAATGTTGAAAATATTCAATTTAGTAAAGAGAAATATATAAATCTGAGATAGGCATGATGGAGATATCAAATTTAATTCTACAACATATAGTCCCTAGATATGAAGGTTTATAGAGGTTCCATACATTTATAATCTCAACACCAAGCTCAAATCAAAACAACTCCTCATTTGAAGTCCTCTCTACGTACGTATGAAGGTCATAGATCTAATATCCTTCACCAAAAGTTACATGTCCAAAAATATTTCCTTATACAACACTATAAGATTCACACAAATTAAAAAAAATGGCTGGAAAATACCTTAGATCATGTTATATATCTCCCCCATAAACTCTCATGGTGGACCATTCTCTACTCTAATACCAGATAATGGGAATATTCAGAGTTTTAATAGAGAGCCAAACACTAGACAACACTAGAGAATAATAAAATTATTATTAGTCATTGTATTTAACTTGAATACATTTGACAAAATTACAAATCTATATAGGAAATGTGTTTCCTATATTTGGGATGGTGAGATCCCTACATTCTCTCACATAAATAACCAACCCACTATATACAAAATATATTGTTACTAAAATATATTCATATAACTAAAAAAATAAATAAAAATAACCCATATATTATTGTTATTATTCATAACAATAACATACCACACAACACTTGTTAACATAATATTGTTTAACTAATAATAATTATGCTATTACAAAAATAATGTGAACACACCTTAACAAATTGGACGCAAGAGAGAATAATTTCTTAAAGGATGATAGAGGGATAGAATCATTTAGGGAGTGATGTAGATGGAAATGTTGGGGGATGATAAAGGAATAGCTAAAACCTTGCACACCCCACATTAAATATCACTCATTATATGCATAATTTGAATGGTTAGTGTTAGTGCATTTTTTATGTTATCTACATATAGATAATTACACATGTGTGTTAGCTCAAATTTATGCCTAGGTAAATTAATATTGGATGATTAAACATATGTCATGCCATCATACCCATGATTTTTAATGTTTTTAAAAATGTAATTTGTGTGAACTGTGTTGGTACTACCATATGTAGACTAGCCATCGTATCTTAGTAATGGTTGAGAACATTAGTTAGTTATCTTTATGATATCGGCAATATCATTGTGTGACTTAATAGATGATAAAAGGACCTAAATAACCTAGATAGCATACTAATAACAATGATTATACTATTATAATTTGGATTTGAAAAATAATGTGTTATTTATAGTTTTAGATAAAATAATATAATAGACTTTAAATATTAGTATGGTTACTATTAAAATCATGATGTTAGAATTTCAAAGTTGGTAATGGAATAAAGAAATTTTATTTTATTATACTTAGAAAATATACTAATAGGAAAAATGTCAAAAATGAATTAAAACAAATAAAACACAAAAACACAAAGAAAGACAAAAGGAAAGTCATAAAATAAAAATTGAGAGAGAGAGAGAGAGAGAGAGAGAGAGAGAGAGAGAGAGAGAGAGAGAGAGAGAGAGAGAGAGAGAGAGAGAGAGAGAGAGAGAGAGAGAGAGAGAGAGAGAGAGAGAGAGAGAGAGAGCTTTAAAGAAAAGAAATCCAAGCAAGCTTAAAAAGGGAAGATATTACTCTTTGAATAGGGGAGAGGAAAGGGTGTGCATCATAGAGGGAAAGGAAGAAAAGCATGAAATAAGAAAGCATAGCATAGAGGAAAGAGAGAGAGAATGAGTAGGTCAAAGAGGAAGGATATCCTATCACACCATAAGGATTTAGTAAGGTAGGTGACCTATACATAATTGAATTCCATATATGTATTCAGTAATTTGTTTTATATAGTGACTTCTATATTCTGGTCTTGTATAGTGAACTGTTATATTGAGATAGACAATATAACCATGAATATATAATGTCAATTATAGTTAGATAGGCACTGATGAATATGCAATGGTTATCAATATATAGTCATAAAATTATTTATTATGCTTATACAACAATTCATATATATCAATGCGTAAACATATATATTAAACTATACTATGTATATATCCCAATGGCATAACCATAAAAGTCTATACATTATAACAAAGTCTATCAAACCAATACAATGCATTAAAAGTCTAGTAGTTATAACCATAACCCTCAATAAACGATGCATAAGATATTCTATCTATATAATGTATTAAAGCTATTTATTAAAATAGGCATTATGAATATAGTGATCCATGTATGTTAGAAACTTCTTTTTTATAAAGTTGATCTATGTAATGTAGATTAGATGTGGTCCATGTACTTTATTTAACATTTATAGAATCATTTAATAATGTTTTAGACTAATAATGATTCGACTTAACATGTTTTGAAATTAAATTGAATCATGAAAATCTATGTAAATTATTGTATTTAAATTGGTTAACAGTGATTCAAATCTATGTACAGTAACTCTATGTACTTTATATACAATGATTACTAAATAACTATATACTCTCTAGTTAGATAGCTAAAAAAGTTTTATCAAGGTTCTAATTATTAAGATCATTATCTGTACAAGAGATATTGATTAAATAGTTTAACAACGATTTACTTATATAGAAAAGTTATTATTTTTATAACAATTATTTACTTATTAATAACATTGATTTACATTTTATATATATATATATATATATATAAAATGATGGGTCACTAGAGTGAATAGATATATATAGTGATTAGTTTGAGTATACACAATGATATGGTTGTATAGGTATTGGTGATCTAGTTTCATATAATCATTTAAAATTATAATAATTGATGGATATGATTGAGATCAGTGATTCATATCTTTAAAATGGTCAGACAACAATTTATATAACTAATAATGGATTGTATCAGAATATGTAATGGAGTACATATGTAGAGATTTATATAACTTGTATAATTTTTCTTTGTTCAAAGGAATAATGCACTTTCAAAGTATAAGCATTATTTTTTATGTAATTTAATTATAAATTCCTAAATGCCTTTAAGTATAACATAGCTAAAAAATTATGCCTAAAATTATGTCTAAATTTATATCATTCTTGCTATGTTATAATTAAGTATAACTTGTACAAGGACTAAAAGTTATGTTATAATATAATTTCGTTGTGTTACAAGAGTATAAATAGTATAATAGGTTCTTTGTATATACTATTACATAAATTTTAACATCATCTCATAAACTAGAAGTGAATTTTTAATGTTACAATCAAGCTACTTGATAAGTAGGTTGGAAGTCAAACTATTTCTTATATGATAAAAATTGATATGTGTGAAATGGGACTCCTTCGTATCAAATGCTTAAATATAGTGGGAGTAAATGTGTAATCATTAAAGAAAATGGCGATACTTAAAGTTTTTTCACTCTCCTTTTTATTAGGAAGAATTAATGTTAGTGCTTTTATATTGTATAGCAAACTACATATAAACTTAAGTATCCCTATTAAAATATAACATATACAATGGTATTGGTTCATATACCCATATCTGTAATTTAATGGATTGTTAAAAGAAGTCATAGGAAACTACACCTATAGGAATACCACCTCCTACAAATATAACAAATAGCTCTAACAAAATACTATGTCATCATGAGAGCTTTGACTTTATTCATTATGATTGGTTGTTTGAAAATTGTTTAGTGTGTGCATAACATGGTGGATTGTGATTTTATTTCTTATCATAGAATTTTTATAGTTGAATCTACTAATGTAACTAGAGTATGCATTTAAATATATGCCCTATGTGAGAATCTTTGACTAGGCATAATATCTTGAGTGCAAAATTAGTTTTTTGGGGAACCCTTCAAAGGGGTCTTGGCTCGAATGGAATTTCAAGTTAATGTTAGCCTTTTATTTTTAATTAACCCTAAGTGGGAATGGTATGAGGTGAATGTAGGTTATACTCATAATTTTTATATACTACAAGATTAGTTTAAATCAATTGATTTACTTTCAAAGGTGGACTGTCCTTTATTACTCTTAATCATGTCAATGACTTCCTTTATTCTTATTAAGACCATCAAGGTCAACTCTAGATTTTAAGTCCATGTATCAATGATTGTTGGTGCATTTTGACTTTTGGTTTGAATTAATTCTATTTAATTGACTTGAGTTGCCTTTGCATCTTTGATCTATTCATAAGTGTTTGCTATCAAGAAATGAATCTTTAAATTATCATAAATGGATTCATGACTTGGAAATAATTGAATAGAAACAAGGGTTCATAAAATATTAAATTCTTGTGATAGACAATGATTGTTAATGTATGAATATAAAAATGAAGAATACTATTAGTATGGTAGAATAGTAATTATGTAATAAAATATCTGTAGTATGTGTTATATAAGGTGTGTAAATATACAAAATATGTCTATATGGGAATATAGGAACTCTTATACATACTTAGCCTATGTATATGAATTAGAATGCATGATTATAATTATTGATTTTGACTAGTGAAATAAATCACAAAATTCCAAAGGATAGGGTGAGACATGAATGAGATATTATGTTCATATAAGGTATAACTTGGTTTATGAATTATCTAATTTTCTAAAAATATTATGATTGACTATTGAAATTGAATAGTGTGTACTTGACAATGATGGACTATGGTGTTATTACTTGTCATAGAAAGTAATGTATTTGTATCTACTTACAGAAAATAGAATATACAACCTAATATAGATTATACCTAGTTGGTATAAACTATACTTGTTTATTAATTATTCATGTAATAAATAATATTGTGAAGATTCTTTCATATATTTGATAGACTAAATATATGCATTTTGATTATTCTTATGTTTATCATGTTTTATGACTACTAGTAGGAAGTAATATGTATAAATATCTTGGTTATATTTATGTTAACCAAACCTTTCATTGTTGGTACTGAGTAAGTAGTGAGACAGACTTCACTAGCTTACTAGCATCATTAATTCTATGTAAAGGTAAACCGATAAAGTGGTGTGTTTGAAATTGACTGATCTTAGAGATCAATAAATATTGAAAAATTTGGATAAAGTAATGTTAGTTAGACATTGTCATTTCATATATATGATTTACATGTTTGTGCAATATCATGTTAGAATAGATTTATTTATGGTACAATGCATGTTCTTGAAAATCATACGACACATAGGTACTAGCTTGTCTCTCTAGATTCTTGCACCATCATTATCTACCCATCCATTAAGGTAGGGCCATTATATAATAGGGGATTGTGTGGGGGATCAGTGGTCTGTGGTTAATGTAGAAAAGTGATCAAATGATTCTCCCCCTCCCCATAGCAGTACTGCTTTGGAGATGACAATTGAATTTCCATAGATACTAGAGTTCAGGGAACTCATACTCTATGGAGCCTTATACCTTAAACATGGTATTGTATTAATTATTGAAAAATTATACCTAGTGAGATGTAATTATTAATTATTTTAGATTAATAGCAGTGGATATATATTCATACCAATTGTGTCTAGATATCTGTAATTACTTTTTATATTCAATTATGATGTGTTTCACATGATGATAATGATCTATGATGGATAAATATCACATGCATATTTTATCATTGGATTATTTAGAATATTTTATCTATATCACTAATTAGATTTTATTGGTGAAGTATAAAAAAATAATACATTATTTTTTAAAAAATCACATATTTCTATGTGGATCCCAATGGGGATGTTACATGTGGTGACGTAGGACTTAATGAGTCCACTAGAATTTTTGTATCCTTATAGTTATCCAAAATGATAATGGTGAAAGATAGAGTATCTGGTGAGGGTCCTTTAAATGTCAATGATATTTACCCTCCATTTGATTCAAACCAATTTGCCACTGAATAAGCAATAAAGTTAAATAACATTTTCATAGCCATGAATGAAACCAGGGACAAGATTTCATCCCTAGAACATGAAGTTCATGGTCATGAAGAGGAACAACACCAAGATGAACCTAAAGAGCATCTTGCTAATCTATAAAAACCTCAAGATGAGAAACCATAGGTAGTAGGGTACTCGTTATATGAAGTGTATATTGGACTTGTAGTGCTTCAATGTAGAATCATGCTATACCATGATTGGAGATGTGGGATTTAGTAGATCATCATGTATGGATTGATGCCTATTGGAGGTAATATACATCTATATATATTGATTTCATTTGTCTAAAAACCCATTTAACTAAATTATCTAATGTGTGGAACATCAAGATAACATAAGGGAATTCTGGAAAGGAAAAGGCATAATCATGTGTGACCTATTTTATGAAGTGGCGAGGATTGGTAGTTGATTCCATGGAATTTTATGTGATACTTTGAGTGTATACCCTTAGGATCACTTTTAACCTATTAGGGTTGTTAAATGGTTGGTTTATCATGTGTCTCAATGGTGAAGGTTTTATAATATGTTTGGGTAGGTGAGTACATAACATTGTCCATGAATCATGAACAAGAGATCCCTATAATATTTTTGATCACTTAGATCAAACACTATGAAAATTATTACATCCTTATTTGGTAATCAAGTCACCTCTACCACTTGTGTTATTTAGTGTGAGTGTTTGAAATTCATGGGATGATTCTCACTTAAGAATATGTGAATTTTAGATATATTTTTATCTCTTATGTACATTAATCCTAGGGGAGGGAGTCCTAAAAGATTACTTATGGATTGGCACCACCTAGTGTGGTGTAAATTCCCTTTGTAGTGGAGTGTAGTTACCTTTATTGAGAATTCATAGGTGTTAGTATTTTTCTCATGCATTGACACCCCATATGTTTATGTGGATTGGGAGGAGGTGTCATCTCACATAGTTATCATTGTTTCTATGCTAATTTCGCTTTCACATTCAAAAGATAGAAATGAGAAACTAAGAAATGGTCTAGGGTTAGAAGATACCTGGATGTAGTCGTGTGCACCAAAATCAGACATTGGAAGGTACTCCTCTTTGGCTGTGGAGGAATGACACCTGCAAAGAAAAAGAGACTAAAACATGAAAAACGTTAGATGAAGAGATGGTGGGCTATCAAGCAAATGCTTGATCCCTGAAGTACGAAGACTTCTTTAAGGGATATCAACCCACTAATAAAAAGCAGAATATTTGATGAAAGCAAAAATGATGAAAGATAGAATGAAAAAAATAAAAGACAAAAAGCAAAATGCATACCTGATTTGCAGCAAACTGTTCTGCACAGTCACCGATGTCGGTCTCTGTGCCGGTGTCGGTCAGGTAAGGGTGCCAACGTCAGTTAAAGTGCCGGTATCGATAGGGGTAATGATCGGCGTCGATCGGGGCAATAGTTTTAGACAGGGTCTGGTCGGGTCTTGGATAGAGTTTTAGATTGTAGAATAGTCTAAAGTTTTTGTCTAGGGGTTAGGGAGCCGGTTTGGGAGTCAGAGGGATTGTTTGGGGGTTTGTACAGGGATCTAGGCAGAGTTACAGACTGTATTTTCCAGACAGGGTGGATAGAGGTGATACGGGTGGAAGTAAGGTTGGGGCTATAGTCTGAATCTAAATCGAGGGGTGATAGCAAATAGAGAAAACAATAACCAGAGAGTAGAATAAAAACACAGAACAAATGCTTACCTGTTACGTGGTAAAGATAAAGTTGAAGACATGATTGATGTTGTCACTGTGTCGCAAAAGTTTGATGTAGCAGACCTCCAGCAAGATGACCGAAGTAGAATACCTGTACTGGAGAGAGAGGATACGAGAGATCGATTGTAGATTGGTTGAATGCAAGAATTGGTTGATCGTTCGAATGAAGAGGTTGATGATTGATACGAAGGAAGGTCCGATAACCGATCGAGAAATGGATTGGCAATCGAATGACGAATAATGGATAATGGATAATGGATAACATATCCCGTGTTTGGGTTGAGAACACAATGTTAAGGATAACTGACGCCAGTAGGACTACCGACGTCAGCCGAGAAGTGACTGACATCAGCAACGTCAGCCAGGTAGTGACCGTCGTCAGTAGATGCAAAATGGGGACAGAGGCTAGCTTTAGCTTTCTACTCATTTTTACATGCTGCCAAGGTCAAGGCTCGTGGGAAAATGGTCGACAGGGGTTAAATAGGTGTGGAAGAATAAAATGGAGGTTAAGGGGAGGACGATAAGGGTTAGACACAATTTTGGTGTCTACATTTGCCCCTTTTTGTCTTGTTGGTTGTTCTGGATGAACTGCAAGACAAAAACAGGAGTTGGTTGCCCCAATTGTGGGATAAGGTCAATTTCATCTTGTTGGTTGTTCAAATGAACTGCAAGACAAAAATAGGAGGTGGATTGCCCTGATTATGGATGAGGTATTCCCCCTCAAAGTAGAAGTCAAGGGAAGAGAACCGAGAATCGAGTGCTGATTTGACAAAGAGTGGATGAAAAAGGGGTGAGGGTGAATGCTACAAAAGTCATGATTATGTGCATACCAATTCACGAGATGGTCAAGTCAAATTGTCACAGGTCAAGGGTCGAGGAATGCCAAAATTAAAGTAACCAAGCCCCAACATTTAGTCATCTGCTGATTGGGTTATTCAATCAAAGTTGTAGCTCCAATGGGTCGTCGTGTTCCAGGTATCTCAGGGTCAGGAAGTGCTCCTAGAAACATGAAAAAGTCATAAGTAGTGTGGATCAACCGGCTTGCGATCATATACTTGTGAGGGTCCAAAAGTAGTCTGCACACAATTTTGCTAACCAGTCATGAGGTAGCATATAGGCAAAAAACAACCAAGGCAACATTGTCTTGGAAGTGGTCGAAGTTAGAGGAGATAGGCATGATCTCCAATGGTCATTAGTCGAGGTGGATGGATGGACAAAAGGATGTGGCCAAGCTAACCTCAGAAGACGTTATGTGATCTGAGTGTTTCCTACATAGCCCTTGTGTGAAGGGCCTCAGGCCAATGTAGTTTTCCCTAAAAGGGAGGAAGGGTCAAAGGGATGGAATTGGTCTTGGTCGAGGGCAAGGTCATGGTCAAAAGGAGGAAAGAAGGTTTGTCCATCAAAGAGACGAACAAATGAAGGTGGTCGAGTTAACCCCAAAAGATGTCGTATCATCTGAGTGCTACCTACATAGCCCTGGTCATGGGGCCTCAGACCAATGTAGTTTGAACAAAGAGTTTGAGTGGTAGACAGGTGGTCAAAGTGGTCGATAGACTGGTCTTGGTCAAGGTTGAGGTCGAGTGATGAAGGAGAAAAAAGGGGTTTGTCCATCTGAGAGACGAACAAATGGGATGGCCGAGCTAACCCCAAAAAACGTGTCATTTGAGTGCTACCTACATAGCCCCAGTCATAGGGCCTCAGACCAATGTAGTTCGAACTAGTTGAGAAGATTGGTCAATGATTGGTTTGGTCATATGTCGAAATGATGAGGAGAAAAAGATGTTACAGCCGTTTCCAAATGGTGTATTTTGCAACATTGGTTGATGGGTCTTTTATCCCTAGCAATTTTCCATAGTCGTGATGGACGTATGCTAAAAATGAATTGAGGTCTATTTATGCTTTAGCAAGTATTGGTTTATGTTTAACATAAATTGCGTCTGGTCGATAGTTTCCATGTGTATTGGTGTCCATAGAAACTAGTGTGAATAGGCTATGGGAGTGGCTTGAAAAGAGAGTTGAGTTGAGTTGATTAGGTTTGACAAGTGATGAATTCGAACGTGACCAAAGTGTAGAAGAAGTGAAAGGCATATTGCTCTTTCATTGACAAGGACCAGAAAGATAACATAGATAGGGGTTATTAGAACCAAGAGCCCCATTCAGTCATGACGTCGTTGACCATATGTTGTGTTAGAGAGGTAATCGAATCACTTTGACATTAAAGTGAGCTCGAAGTCCCTTGAGCAGGTGATAGGAGGAGGATAGGGTAACCCATTTTAGAGTAGAGATAACTTTGCCTCTTTTTATAGGAGACCCTGAGACAACTACAAGCCAAGTCCATGATTTTTTATTTTATTTTATTTTATTTATTTATTTATTTATTTTTGGGTGCAGACTGATCGATGCGGGAAGTCTGCGGAGAGATGTCATTTGCTTGGTGGTCATTTGCGAAGCTGATCAATGCGGGAAGCTTCTAAGAAAGATTATTGTTTGTAGCAAGAGTTAGTCATAGCCATCCTTCGAGGGAGTGGTCTATATTTTGCTTTATATATATAAGGGCTTTGAATAGCTGTCTTTTGAGGGAGCAGTCTATTAGCTACAGCAATGATAGTACAGCTGTCCTTCGAGGGAGCAGTCTACCTTTTGATTCTAGTTTGGTGACCTTGGATATTTTGACATCTTGATTTGTTTTGACAGAAATGTGAGTCATGGACAAGACTATAGAAGGTCAAGGGCTCCCTTTTATTAGGACAAAGCATCCATACTGTATAAAAGGGGTATATAGGATTTATTAAGGGGAGTAGGGTTGAAAAGAATGAAGACTAAGAGGACGGGGATTGCTCAAGGGATGAGCTCAAGGTAAATGTCAAGTGGACGAGTACTCGACTAATAGTAGAATGGTCATAGATGCAATGCATTAAGAGGCTCAAGTTCTGGTCGTCCATCGAGAGAAGACAAATGATACATCCCTGATCCATACTTGTGCATGATAATGAAAGGTCTGAGCCAATTAGGGGCAAACTTGCCTCGTTTACTTCGCTCCATATTGGTCACATGCTGATTCTCTTTGAGGATGAGGTCTCCAATATTGAAATCTCATTCTCACAAATTTTTGTCATAGGCTCGCTTGATGCGATGTTGATAGACATGGAGATGGTTAAGGGCAGCAAGATGGTGCTCGTCAAGTAACTCAAGTTGAGCTAAGCGATCTTGACAAAAGTCATCATTAGAAAGAATGTCATGTAGAGAGATGTGGAGAGATGGGATCTGTACTTTGAGAGGTAAGACAGCCTTTGTTCCGTACACTAAAGAGAAAGGGGTAGCACCCATGGAGGTTTGAATGCTAGTGCGGTAGGCCCATAAAGCGAAGGGAATGTGAATATGCCAATCCCTTCCAGTGTCGCTGACCACCTTCACGAGAATTTTAGTCAAGATTTTGTTGGAAACCTCGGCCTACCCATTTGCTTGTGGGTAGTAAGGTGAAGAGAAACTGAGCTTGATGCCAAATAAGTCGTAGAGTTTTTGGACGGTCTTGTTTTTGAAGGACTTGCCATTGTCGGTGATGATCTTGTGAGGGACACTGAAACGATAGATGATGTGGGTGCTAATGAAGTCGACAATCTTGTCAAATTTTGTGGAGATGAGAGGAATGGCTTCCACCCACTTGGTGAAATACTCAGTGGCGGTGATGATGGATTGATGACAAAGAGATGAATGAGGGTTAATCTCACTGATGACATCTAAGCCCCACTGAGAAAAAGGCTAGAAATCTTGAGCGACTTGTAAGGCGTGACTAGGAAGATGAAGCAAGTTAGAGTGTTGTTGACACTTGATGCAATGCCAAACATAGTTGTTACAGTCTTGATGAAGGGTGGGCCAATAATAGCCCAGACGAAGGATGCGCTTGGCAACCGAATTCCCACTGAAATGTTCACCACAAATCCCGTCATGGATTTGCTTAATGGCCTGAGATGCTTCAGTCGAGGTGAGACAGCGAAGAAGGAGGCCGTTAAAGCCTCACTTATAGAGAAGACCCCGTAACATGGTATAGCGAGTGGTACGCTTGATAAAAGATCGTCGCGCATTGCTAGAGAGGTTGGGAGGAATGACAGACAAAGATAAGAAGTCCACAAATTGCTTATACCAAACATCTCGTGGGCTAGAGTCTATAGTGTTGACATGATTAATGTTAGGAGAGATATAGGAAGGCAACGGCACATGATGCACCGTGACAAAAAGTTTGGATGCAGATGAGAAAGATGGGATATGGGAAGCGAGAGAAGCCATGGTGTCAGCAAACTTATTCGTGGATCGAGGAACAGTCTGCAGGAGGTAATGGTCGAAAGAGGCAAGGAGGAGGCCAACACAATTTTTGTACCTTTGCGAAATTTCATTTTTACAGAGGTATGAACTGTTGACCTGATTGACGATGAGCTGCGAGTCACCGAAGATGTTGATGGACTTGATGTTGAGAGAAAGGGTGGTCTGAAGTCCCAAAATTAAGGCCTCATATTTAGCCATATTATTGGTACAATTAAAGTCAAGCTTGAAAGACAAAGGCATGGGCTCACCATCGAGTGGGATGAGAATGACTCTCGCACCCCCACCAAGTTGACATTTGGAGCCGTCGAAGAACATGGTCATTTGGTAGACAGTGTCATCAGTGGAAAGTGCAGTGATAGACTCGTCAGGGAACTCGCACTGTGAAGGTTGATTGTTGGGAAGAGGGGCATCTGCCAGTTGATCAGTTATGGTTTACCCCTTGATAGATTTCTATTGGATGAATTTGATGTCGAACTCAGCAAGTAGCATGAGCCACTGAGCCATACGTTGATGTTGATATGGCTTGGAGTGCATAAACTTGAGAGGGTCGGTATGAGTGATGATAAAGGTTTTGTGATTAAGAAGATAGTGGCAGAGCTTGGTAGTGGCAAAGACTAATGTCAAATAGAGCTTTTTGGTATGAGTATACTGAGTTTCATAGTCGACCAGTGTTTGGCTGATATAGTAGACCGCTTGCTCACGGTGATGCTCATCTCGGTGCACGATCATGGCACCTAATGAATGGTTGGTGACAGAGATGTAAAGGTATAAGGGTTGATCATCTTTAGGTGGAATAAGGACTGGTGGAGAGACCAGATAGCATTTAAGGGCTTCAAAAGCCTCTTGACAGTCCTTATCCCATGTAAAAGAGACATCCTTCTTAAGGAGATGATGAAAAGGTTGGTAGTGGTCAAAAAGCTGTGAGATGAAACAGCGAATGGACTGGAGCTTCCCTTGTAGACTGTGAAGCTGCTTGAGATTGGTCAGGGGTGGCATTTTGAGGATAGCACAGATCTTGGCTAGATCTATCTCAATGCCATGGAAAGAAATGATAAAGCTGAGAAGCTTGCCGGAGAGGACCCCAAAGACACATTTCTCGGGGTTAAGGCAGACATTGTATTGAAGAAGGCGAGAGAAGATGATTTTGAGAATGGTCAAATGGTCACGGCGAAGCTTGGACTTGCTGAGCAGGTCATCCACATAGTCTTCCATGATTTTGTGGAGGAGATCATGGAAAATGTAGGTCATGGCATGCTGATAAGTGGCGCCTGCATTCTTCAAGCCGAAAGGCATGACTCGATAGTAGAAAGTCCCCCATAGGGTAATGAAAGTGGTCTTATGCTGATCTTCTGGAGTAATTAGGATTTGATTATATCCTAAAAACCCATCCATGAGAGATAGCATCTCATGGCCGACTGTGAGATCAACAAGCTGGTCAATGTTAAGAAGAGGAAAGTCATCTTTGGGACAGGCTAAGTTGAGGTTGTGATAGTCTATGCAAATCTGGATCCCCCCAGTCACCTCGGTGACTGGGACGATGTTAGAGACCCACTATGGATAATCGATGGGCTAGATGAAAGAGATAAAAAGGAGGTGCTAAAGCTCCTCTTTAACAAGGAGAGCAATGCGAGGATGCATCTTTCAAAGCTTTTGCCTGACAGGCTTAGCCTCTAGTTTGGTGACAATGTTATGGGTAGCGATGGTGGGATCGATGCCAGGCATGTCACGGTAGGTCTAGGCAAAGGCCTTGCTATGGTCTGAGAGGAACTGGGTATAGTCAAGCTGCTCCTGAGCATCTAAAGATTAACCAATATTTAAGACATGGGGAACATCAGAAGAAGGGAGGTTGATGTCAATGGTTGATTAATTTAACATAACCTGGGTCTCAGAAGGGAGAGAGCGCTAGATGAAAGAGTCATCAGCGCCCATGTAGGAAAGAATGGCATCATCGTCAATGTAGTGGATAGTGTGAATGGTTGCTGATTCAGCTTCTATCATGCTGGGAAAAATGAGAGGGAAAGACTTAGACACCCCATTGAGCTGATAAGTCAAGGGTTCTAGGCAGATGGTGTTTATGAAAAAAAACTAGGAGGGATGGAAACCACCGACTCCGTAGGTGAAGGAGGAGGGATGGGTGAGCCTGGAAGAGATTGGTCAATGGTTGGCTCAGGACAAAGGTCTGCAGGGGCCTGAGTGGGGTCATGATATCCCAGGCCATACCGTTTCTTGGCATCGTCATCGTTGAGCGGTTTGATGGGCTGATGGGAGCCCTGCTCATAGCGTCCGAAACCAAAACCCTTCCATGCACACCTATAAAGGTAAGTGTGTGCAAAGGCAGGGTTGCTAAGAAATGAGAAGTCTAATGTGAAAGGTTGAGGTGAAGAAAGAGGATTGCCATCAGCAAGAGCTTGATCAAGCCCCCCATAGACAAGGTTGGTTCGGAGGTGAGGAGGACCATAAGGCATGATCATCCTGATCTGATGGTCGTAACAAGGGCTGTGATGAAGGCATCCATACTCTTGTAGAGTTTGGAACATGTCTAAGGCCAACAAGCGATACTCCCCCAATGAAAGTCTTTGGAAGATGTCTTCCATAGGGTCTGTGGTCATCGCTTGAAGGGGAGGTGTGAGGGTGACTGCCTGTTGCGAACTGGTCAAAGCTTTTGTGGATGGAGGCGGTGTCGAGATTGATGGATTAATAGGAATGAGGACGTCATTTGGATGGTAGGTGATGTTACAAGTTTTGAAGGGTGAAGGGTCAGCGGGAATGATATGGATTTGCCCATCATGCTCAAATTTCACACAATGGTGCAGGGTGGAGGGGACACAGGCCATGGCACGGATCCAAGGTCAGCCCAACAAGATGTTGTATTGAAACTCTCCTTCGATGATATAGAAGAGCTCTGAGACTGTACGTGGACCAATGCGAATATGAAGGACGACTGTGCCAATGGTCGTGGCAGTGGTGTCATTAAAGGAGTGCAAGATTACATCAGTTTTGGAGACATAATTCTTGGGAAGAGCCAACTATTCAAAGGCATGGGTGGAGATAATGTTGATGTTGGCATCTCCATCGATCATAATGCATTTAATACGTGTCTGATCAACATAGGCAGTGATGAAGAGGGTGGCATCCTGATCTTCTGTGTTGGATGTGGGAATCTCAGAATCACTGAATGTGATGGAGGCAATAGGGGCTAAAGAGATGACAAGGGCAGCAACTGGTTGGGGGTCCTTGGGTTGAACCTCCGCTGCTTGCATGGTTCTGATGAGGGCTTGACGATGCTGGGGTGAAGTTTGGATGAGGTCATAAAGGGACATCTTCACAGGCGTCTGGTGAAGCTATTTCAACATGGAGTCATGGATTGGTCTGGAAGAAGAAGAAAAAGAGGAGGGTTGAGGCGCACCAAGGATAGAAATCTTAGGCTTGGGTAGTTGAGGTGGTTGGATGAAAGGGTAGGTCTAAGGAATGGCAGCTTTTTCCTTTGCCTTGTCCTTTTGTGACCTAGTGGTTATGTGAATGGCATTGATTTCGAAAATAGGGGGTGAAGGAGATGAAGGGGTCATAACCTGTTGATGAGATGTTGATGGGTTTGAAGAGGTTAGAGGGTTATGAGAAGGATTCAGGGGTCGATCGAGAGTGTCCTCAAAGAGAAGAGTGTCTTTCTCCAGATAGCGGCGAATGACGGTCTTGAGGGCACAACAAGTCTTGGTATCGTGTCCTGGCGTACGATGATATAAGCAAATCTTCATGTCATCGAACCAGGAAGGCTTAGACCCGAGGGGTTGGAAAGCCCTGATGGGTGGAAGGCTTATGCTAGAAATCTACAAAATTTGGTGCAAGATCAAAGAGTATGAGCCCACTAAAGGGTCCATGCTCGTTGATGTGTGCGATACTGGTGACTTTTGCTTGGGCGGAGTTGGAGGAGGTTTTCGTACCACCTTTTAGGTTGATGGTGCGGCGGTAGGCGAAGACGATACTTTTTTTGTGGGAGGTACCGCCCTTTTGGGAGAGGGTAGGCTAGCGGTAGGCAAAAGAAGCAAAGGAGGCAACTGGTTTTGATTAAAGGTCAGAATGGGAAGAACTCTAGTCAGGGTCGAAGGATGGGGGCCCAAAATGGAGGGTAATGGTGATGGAGGAGGAGGCATTCACCTCTGTGGTTTGGCAGTCTTCTGTGACTTGGGTTGAAGACTACTATTGGTCGAGGTCTAGTCTAGGTCCACCTTCACTTGCGGATGAGTGAGGTTGGAGACAGGGCGAACGCCAAGTGACTTGATAGGTTTAGATGGGGTAGATGTGGGTTTTGGTTTTGATGGGGTCAGTTGAGGTTTAGAAACGGGAGTCTGGTTTTTGTTAAGGGTCTTGGGAGATTTTGCCATGGGAGGATTAGCAGCATGAGACGAGAGGGCATGGGCATGTTGAAGAGCTGTGAGATGCTCCCATAATCCCTGATGCTCCACTTTCCTTGAAGGGAGAAGTTCAAGTTTCTCTACTAATCGGGAAAATCACTAAGAAGATGTTGGATGAGGTTTGGGTTCTTGAGAAGATGTGGACGGTTGTGGGGTTGAAGATGAGACTGGTGTAGCGGTCTTAGACCCAAGGCATGATGGAGTCATGACAGGTTCGTCCGTGGTTGGAGACGAAGGAGAGGCAGGTTCTTCCTTGGGTGGAGAAGAAACTAGAGAATGAGGCTCCTCAAGCGGGTAAAGGGCAGGGATGATTGTGCCCTCCACTTGCAGTCGAGGAGTAGAAAGGGTTAGGTCCTCCATGGGCAACAAGAAGGAGGATGGTGAAACCGGTGGTGCTGGTAAGGTCGAGGTGTCCTCCAAAATGAGAGAGGTTGACGGAGAACTAACTGGAGAAAGAGGTTCATCCACATGTGATGGACTGATGGGTGGACTCACCTCTTGAGGTTGTGAAAGAGTCTAGTCGGGGATGAAGGGCGAGACTGTATTGACTGTTTGAATGTTGTGTTCGTGAATGTTGTTAGTCAAGGTCTGGACATTGTTTTGAGTTGGTGGATGATTGGGGAATGATTGCTTGAAGATGTCGATGCCCTGATTAGGTGGCACATTGGGATTGTTGAGGATGAGGTCACCCTTTTCTAGCATGTCTTGGATGATGTTTTTAAAGGTCTTATGGTTGACCGTGTCATGGCCTTTAACACGGTGGTAGTTACAGAAGTCGTTTTCCCTATACCATGCAGGGATGGCGCGTGAGGGATCAAATTGTGGAGGTGGTCGGATCTGGGGGAGATTGAGGACCCCCTGTTTGATGAGTTTTTCCAGCACAGATGCGTATGATTCTCCAAGTGGAGTATACTGTCGCTGTATGTATCTCTGCTAGAATTGGCGGGTGGCACTCTGAGACGTGGATGGCTCAGGCTGATTAGTTAAAGGGGAAGAGGAGGAAGATCTAACGACCACAGCATTTGTTGAAGCTTTAGATTTAAGATTGGATGAGGAAGGCTTAGAAGATGGGTCATTGGTCTTGGAGTTGGGATTCTTGCTCTGCAACTTGACTTTATTCTCCTCGACGGCACATAACTCAAGTTTACGGGCCATCGTGAAGGCTTCGTCAAAAGTGCAGAAAGTCTGAACCCTCAAGGTGGAAGAAATATGTCTGGCACAGGCTTGGGAGAAAAGTTTAATAAGTTTAGGTTGGGGTAAAGAAAAGGAGAGTTGATTGATGAGGCCTCTCCAGCGAGCAATGAAATCAGCAATGGATTCGTCCTCAAATTGACAGATAGAATAGAGGTCTGTGATTGAGACCTTCTTGGTGATGTTGATGGAGAAGTGATCAAGGAAGAGCTGGGCAAGCTGAGTGAACGTGAAGAGGGAATGGCTGGCAAGGGAGCTGTACCAATCAAGCACAGAACTTGAGAGAGACATAGGAAACGTGCATAAAAGCAACGCATCGTCATGGGCGATAAGGTAACAGGCATGTCTGAATGCTCGTAAGTGCTGTTGTGGGTCTTCCTTGCTTTGAAAATGAGAAAAATTAGGAAGTTCCCACTAGTTAGGATATGGCCTGATTGGGATAAAAAAATGAATGGGCTCATTGCAAATTTGTTCGTATGAGAGAGTATTGCGTGAGCCAAAAACGAAGGTCTCTAGGCTAGACATCTTGTCCATCAGCATTTTGATGATATCTACTGATGGATTGGTGGGTGGAGTGTCCCCTAGATTTTAAGGCACTTGAATGAGGCTAGAAGAGGCATACGATGTAGTCAGTTGTACCAGTAAGGGTGCAACATACGGATGACTAGTCATAGGGATAGAAGATGAGACTAAGGATGGTTGGGTAGAAGGCATGGCTAGGCTCGATGTTGCCATGGGAGGTTGGTTAGTGGTAACATGGGCCAATGGATAGGTAGCCACCCTGGTGTTGATAGGGTCCAGGGTAGGCGGAATAGAGATGACCATATTCTGAAAGGGGGTAGAGAGTGGTTGAGTGGGCTAAGGTTGATAGGGGGCCGAACCCCGGTGGAAGTGGGCTCAAAGATGGAGGAAGAGGCCACACTTGGATGGTTGGTCAAAGGCTGGTCATTGGTCGAGGTAATAGCCTGGCTGTCTAAAGTTTGAACTATGGATGCTGTTGATATGGCCGCAGTCTCAAGAAGAGAGGTCGGCATTCCATAAATTGGATTGCCCAAGGAGTCTCACGTTCAGCTATTCGTGAGATAGTGCTGCAAGGCTTTGACATTGAGGTCCAAGAATCGTGCAAAATCTTGGTCCCCTTCTGGGACAATAAGAGTCTGGGTCGGGGATGGTCTAGTAGGAGTTCTTTCAGTCTTCGAGTGGAACTCCATTATAGGACTGGTTATGGACGGGGTAGACAGAAGCGGGTGATGCCTCGCGTGATCGACTAGAGCCTTGGCTTGACTACGAGTCAGTACCATTCAAGGCAAGAAAGAACGTCCTCACAAGCTCAAACAAGCAGATAAGAATAAAAAAGATGAAGAACACAAGTAGATCCTAAAACCCTAGGAATAAATTATTAGGATTATAGTGGCGTATGCCTTAGAATGTGTGTAGAGGAAGATTGGGTTTTGAGTCGGGTCCTAGAAGTAGTCTATGGATGGTTTTGGGTTAGTTATGGTGCTCAATAAGTCTAGTGCTAAGGAGCAAGCTCCCCTCACTTCATGAGTCTAGTGATAAGCTGGGCCCGCTTAGCCAAAATATACTTTCCCTAGAGATTAGACTCTGCCAGAGAACAGAGTGGGCTTTCCCCTTGGTGATGAAATCCAAGTAAGATCACCGGGATGGGTAAGGTATCCGTTGGGAGATGAAATCCCAGTCGAGCCTTGTCTCAGGTAAGTTAAGATGTTTGTTTTGTGCAAGTGGTTTGGTCGTGTAATATCAAGTGGACTAGATTAATTCAATATGAGGTTATTAATTACTAAGTGTGGTCTAAGAAATGTAAGCAAGCAGAAGTGAAAGTGCAACGTGTTTTAAGCCCAAGTTAAAATGTTTGTTCGTATGAAGACGAATGGAGAAAGAGTCGAAGAATATGAGTTTTGACTAGTCTAGAAGTGTAAGAAAAGAAAGAAAAGTTCTTTTTAGTCCTGCTTATGATGTTGTTTAGAAGAGACGAAAGAGGCAGAAAGGAAGGAACCTAATGTACCTATATGAACAAAAGAAAGAAAGAACCCAAGGAAGGCCCTAGTGTCCCACTGGGCGTGCCAAAATGTTTCTATGCTAATTTCACTTTCACATTCAAAAGATAGAAATGAGAAACTAAGAAATGGTCTAGGGTTAGAAGATACCCGGATGTAGTCATGCGCACCGAAATCAGACGTTGGAAGGTACTCCTCTTTGGCTATGGAGGAATGACACCTGTGAAGAAAAAGAGACTAAAACACAAAAAATGTTAGACGAAGAGATGGTGGGCTGTCAAGCAAATGCTTGATCCCTAAAGTATGAAGACTTCCTTAAGGGATATCAACCCACTAATAAAAAGCAAAATATTTAACGGAAGCAGAAATGATGAAAGACATAATGAAAAAAATAAAAGACAAAAAGTAGAATGCGTTCCTGATATGCAGCAAACTACTCTGCACAGTCGCCGGTGTTAGTCTCTGTGCCAGTGTCGATCAGGTAAGGGTGCCGATGTCGGTTAAAGTGCCGGTGTCGGTTGGGGCAATAGTTTTGGACAGGGTCTAGTTGGGTCTTGGACAGAGTTTTGGATTGTAGAACGGTCTAAAGTTTTTGTCTGGGGGTTAGGGAGCCGGTTTGGGAGTCAGAGGGATTGTTTGGGGGTTTGTACAGGGATCTGAGCAGAGTTACAGACTGTATTTTCTAGACAGGGTGGATAGAGGTGATACGGGTGGAAGTAAGGTCGGGGCTATAGTCTGAATCTAAATCGGGGGGTGATAGCAAATAGAAAAAATAATAACCAGAGAGCAAAATAAAAACACAGAATAAACGCTTACCTGTTACGTGCTGAAGATAAAGTCAGAGACATGATTGATGTTGTCACTGTGTCACAAAAGTTTGATGTAATAGACCTCCAGCAAGATGACCGAAGCAGAATACCTATACCAGAGAGAGAGGATACGAGAGATCGATTGCAGATTGGTTGAATGAAATAATTGGTTGATCGTTTGAATGAAGAGGTTGCTGATTGATACGAAGGAAGGTTCGATAACTGATCTAGAAATAGATTGGCAACTGAATGACGAATAATGGATAACGGATAATGGATAATGGATCCTGCATTCGGGTCGAGAACGCAGTGTTAAGGATAACCGATGCAAGCAGGACTGTCGATGTCAGCTAAGAAGTGACCGATGTCAGCGACGTCGGCCAGGTAGTGACCATTGTCGACAGATGCAGAATGGGGATAGAGGCTAGCTTTAGCTTTCTGCTCATTTTTACATGCTGCCAGGGTCAAGGCTCGTGGAAAAATGGTCGACAGGGGTTAAATAGCTGTGGAAGAATAAAATGGACGTTAAGGGGAGGACGACAAGGGTTAGACACAATTTTGGTGTCTACAATCATAGAGGTGAGTTGTTACTCTCTCACCCTCTTTTGAAATTATTATAATCCCACTGAGTGGATTCATATTTTCATGATGTTGTTTTTAAAATATTACCTAGAGTTTATGGGATAGTGTCTTCTATTTATTGTTGATAGATAAGAATCGAATGGATGGATACATCTATGAGGTTATTATTTTCCTTCTGGTTATGGAAATGGGTTTTCGTATTTCACTTATAGGTTTGGTAAGTGTGAAATGATTTTAAAACTTGGGTTGTGATGTTTTATTCATAGCATGTGAGGTTATTTAAGAGTTTTTTTGTTGAGATGTTAGTTCACTACTTTTCACTTGTGTATTTTTAGAGTCACACTTTCCAATACCACTTAATCTAAACTTGTGAACTTTGACCACGTGGAGTGGTGAACCATGAATTTATATTAGTTCTAGATTAAGATTTATAAATAAATTATAATCATTATGCTATGATTCACCATAGATTAGATTGATATTATTATCATCTTGCTTAAAACTTATTTTTTTGATGAGACATTTATGTAACTTTTGCCTAGAGCGAGTATGGAATAAGATGTATGGAATATCTTGTTAGTCTAAGGGGATGAGATAAGATTATAACAAATATGGGTTTATATCTAAAATTTGATACTATTTATTTTGGGCTAATGGAAATTTAATGCAATTATGGAATGTTTATATGATTTTTCTAATGATGGATTTGAGATTAATTGAACCATGTGCATATTTTGAAGATCATTAGGTCATAAAGACATAAGGGACAAGTGGTGAATTAAGAATGTGAATACTAAGAGATGGGAGTGGATCCTAGTTAGTTTCACATTGACTCGATAGTTACTGAGTTTAGATTTGACAAGGGGAGCTTGTCAAATTTAGGATTTAGTAAATAGGATGTGTCAAATTTAGTCATATGGTTATACATATTTATACTAAAAAAAGGTTATTCATTAATTTTGTATACATTAGAAATCTATTATTTTGTATTCCTATTCATTTTCATACTTATCATGAGCTTCATGGAGTAGAAGCAGTATTAACATGTCATACTTATCAAGAGATATGTGGATTAGTGATGGTATTGACTTATACACATAATTCTTGTTAGGTTCTCTAAACACTTTTCTTAGGAATGAGAAAAACACTCTCTAGGTTAGAGAGATGTGTAGAGGGGTTCAGAGGATTGGTGAAATTGTCCCTGGCCATTTATTTTTTGAATCTTATGATGATTCATGTGCTTATGGTTGAATATTAAATTTGGTAAGTAAAAAAAATTATCATCAAGATATGTGGGACCCTTCAAGGTGTTATAAGTGGTTAATCATGTAGTTTCTAGGCTTGTTCTGCCAGTTCTAGACCCCAAGTGGTCATGATAGAACCAACTAGAATAAGTGATACTCGTAAACTTTATTTGCATAAGAGAGAAATATCACATTATAGAGTCTTATGGGACCAATATTCTAAGGATAGTGCTACTTGGGAGGAGTATGATGAGTTCTACAGGTAATTTCCATATTTATTTACTTGATTTGATACTTCATACTATGTTAATTTTTTGATGAAGAATGTTTTTAATTTAGAAATTATGTTTGAATAAGTTTGATCGAGATGATGAAAAAATTTAAGGGGGAATGATGTTACATACTAATTTCTCACTAAGTAAACTTACTAGATTATCCATGGATATTTATAGTTGGTGATTTGATTGGATTAAGTTATAATTCATATGTTACTATGGGGCAATTGTATATTGCTTTGATTTCATGATGACATTTTTATGAGTTAGCTATATTGTATATTATTTATAATGAGATCATGTTGACTTGTTATTTAGCATTATTTTATGATATACATGTCATGGTGTTATGGACTAACTACATGTTTGTCATAAGTTGGATGTAGGAGAGATTCATTCCTCAGAGCATGATGGAAGGAGAGGATCATCAGAGAGAATGACATAGATGGAGATGTTGGGGAATGATAGATGAATGGCTAGAACCCTACACATATCACATTAAATAACACTTATTATATGCATAATTTGAATGGTTAGCATTAGTGCATTTTTATGTTATATGCATTTAGATAATTATATATGTGTATTAGCTCAGATTTATGCTTAGGTAAATTAATATTGGGTGATTACGTATATGTCATTCCATTATATCCATGATTATTAATGTTTACAAAAATGTAATTTTCATGAATTGTGTTGATACTACCATATGTATACTAACCATCTTGTCTTACTAATGGTTGAGAATATTATCTGATTATCATTATAATATCAAGAATATCATTGTATTACTTAATAGATGATAAAAGGAAATAGATAACCTTGATAACATAGGAATAACAATGTTTACATTGTTATAATTTGGATTTGAATAATAATGTGTTATTTATCATTTTAGATAAAATAATATAATAGACATTAAATATTAGTATAGTTACTATTACAATCCTGATGTTAGCATTTCTAAGTTGGTAATGGAATAAATAAATTGTATTCTATTTTACTTAGAAAATACACTAATAGGGAAAAATTGTCAAAAAGGAATTAAAAAAAATAAAAACACAAAGAAAGACAATAGGGAAGTCATAAAATAAAAATAAAAAGATAGAGAGAGTTTTAAAGAAAAGAAAGCCATGTGAGATTTAAAAGGGAAGATATTACTCTTGTAATAGGGGATAGGAACGAGTGCACAACATAGAGGAAAAGGAAGACAAGCATGGAAGAAGGAAGAAAAGCATAGAGGAAAGAGAGAGAGAATGAGTAGGTTAAAGAGGAAGGATATCCTATCACACCATTTCATCTAGGAGGATTCAATAAGGTAGGTGACATGTACATAATTGAATTTTGTATTTGTATGCAGTAATTTGTTTTATATAGTGACTTCTATATTATAGTCTTGTATAGTGAACTATTATATTTAGATAAACAATATAACCTTGAATATATAATTTCTATTCTTGTTAGATAGGTAGCAATGAATATGCAATGGTTATCAATATATAGTCGTACAATGATCTATTATGCTTTTATAGTGATTTATATATATATATATATATATATATATCCTAGAGACATAGTAATAAATGCCTATGCATTATAACAAAAGCTATCAAACCATTACAATGCATTAAAAATCTAGTAGTTGTGTCCATAACCCTCAATAAATGGTGCATAAAATATTCCAGCCATATAAGGTATGAAAGTTATATATTAAAATAGGTATTTATTAATACAATGATTCATGCATGTTATAAACTTATTTTTGATAAAGTTAATCTATGTAATGTATATTTAGATGTGCTCCCTATAATTTATTTAGCAGTTATAGAATCGGTTAATAATGTTTTAGGTTAATAGTGATTTGACTTAACATGTTTGAAAATTAAATTGAATTACAAAAAGCTATGTCAATCATTTTATTTAAATTGGTTCATAGTGATTCGAATCTATGTACTTTATCTATAGTGATTAGTAAATAAATACATAGTATCTAGTTAGATAGCTAATAAATTTTTATCAAGGTTTAACTTAATAAGATCATTGTGTAGAAGTTATATTGGTTAAATAATGCAACAACTATTTAATTATATATAAAACTCATTATTTTTTTATTAATGATTTAATTATTAATAACATTGATTTACATTATATTTATACAATAATGGGTCATTAGAGTGAATAAATATATACAGTGATTAGATTGAGTATATATAGTGATATGATTGTATAGGTATTGTAATCTGGTTTCATAGAATCATTTTAAATTATAATAACTAATGGCTATGATTGAGAGCAATAATTAATATCTTTAAAATGGTCATAAACAATTTATATAACTAAAAATGGACTATATTAGAATATGTAATGAACTACATATGCATCAATTTATATAACTTGTATAATTTTGTTGTGTTCAAAGGAATAATGCACTTTCATATAATAAGCACTCTTATTTAAGTAATTTATGTATAAATGCCTAAATGCCTTTAAGTATGACATAACTAAAAATTATGCATAAAAATATGTCTAAATATTTATCATACCCATTATGTTATAATTAAGTACAACTTGTAAAAGGACTCAAAGGTATGTTATAATATAATTTTGTTGTGTTAAAAGAGTCTAACTGGTATACTAGGTTATTTATATATACTATTACATAAATTTCAACATCATATCATAGAATAGAGGTAAATTGTTAATGTAATAATCAAGTTACCTTAGTAGGTTGGAAGACAAACTATTTGGTATATGATAAAAATTGCTATATGTGAAATAGGACTCCTTAGTATCAAATGCTTAAATATATTGGGAGTAAAATGTGGACTCATTAAAGATAATGTAGATACTTAAATTGTTTTTTCTCTCCTTTTTATTAAGAATAATTAATGTTAGTTATTTTATATTGTATGATGAAATACATATGGACTTAATTATCCCTATAAAAATATAACATATATAGTGGTATTGAGTCATATACCCATATTTATAATTTAATGGATTGTTAAAAGAAGTCACAAGAAACTACACCTAGAGGAATATCACCTCCTAAAAATATAACAAATAACTCTGATAAAAGATTATGTCATCGTGAGAGCTTTGACTTTATTTATTATGATTGGCTATTTGATAATTGTGTAGTGTGTGCATAACATGGTGGGCTATGGTTTTAGTGCTTATAATAGAATCTAATGTAGTTGAATCTACTTATGGAACTAGAATATGTACTTAAATATATGTCATATGCAAGCATCTTTGACTAGGCACAATATCTTGAGTGCAAAATTAGTTCTTTAGGGAACCCTTCAAAGGGGTCTTGGATTGAATGGAATTTCAAACTAATGTTAGCCTATTATTTCTAATTAACCTCGAGCAAGCATGGCATGAGGTGAATGTAGGTTATACTCATAATTTTTATATACTACAAGATTAGTTTAAATCAACTGAGTTGATCTCAAAGGTTGACTACCCTTTGTTACTCTTAATCATGTTAATGATTTCCTTTGTTTTTATTGAGACCATCAAGGTAGACTTTACATTTTAAGTCCATGTATCAATGCTTGCTATTGCATTTTGATTTTCAAGCTGATTTAATGATATTTGATTGACTTGAGTTGCCTTTGCATCTTTGATATATTTAGAGGTGCTTGCTATCATGAAATGAATCCTTAGTTTGTCATAAATGGATTCTTGACTTGGAAATATTTGAATAGGAATAAGGGTTCATAAAATGTTAAATTATGGTGATAGACCCTGACTATTAATTTTTTTATAGAAAAATGAAGAATATTATTATTATGGTATAACATTAATTATGTAATCAATTATATGTATTATGTGTTATGCAAGGTGCATAAATATACAAAATATGTCTATGTGGTAATATAAGAACTCTTATACATACTTAGCCTATATATATGCATTGGAATGCATGTTTATAATTATAGATTTTGACTAGTGAAATAAATCACAAAATACTAAAGGATAGGGTACTCTATTTATATGCACAAAACCTTTTGAAAATATAATAAGCCATATAAATTAAATATTAACTTCATATAAGGTATAACTTGATTTATGAGTTATCTGATTCTCTAAAAATATTATGACTAGCTATTGAAATTGAGTAGTGTGTACTTGAAAATGATGGAATATGGTGTTATTTCTTGTCATATAAAGTATTGCATTTGTATCTACTTATATAAAATAGAATATGTAGCTCAATATAAGTTATACCTTATTGGTCTATGCTATACTTGTTTGTTTAATATGTTTGATGAACTAAATATATGTATTTTAATTATTCTTGTGTTTAGCATGTTTTATGACTTCTGGTAGGAAGTAATCTATATAAACCTGTTGTTTATATTTATGTTAACCAAACCTTGCATTGCTATTAATAAGTAAGTAGCGAGAAGGACTTCACTACCTTACTAGCATCATCATTGCTAGGTAAAGGTAATCTGATCAAGTGGTGTTTTTGAAATTGGGTAATCGTAGAGATAAATAACTATTGAAAACATTGGCCAAAGTAATGTTAGTTAGACATTGTCATTTCATATGTATGATTTACATGTTTGTGTGATATCATGTTACAATGAATTTATGTATGGTACACTACATTTTATTAGAAATCATACATCACATAGGTACCAACTTGTCTCTCTGGATTCCTACGCCATCACTATCTACCCATCCATGAAAAGAGGGCCATTGCTTAATGGGGTATTGTGTGGGGGATTAATGGTCCATGGTTGGTGTGTAAAAGCATTTAGATGATTCTCTTCCTCCCCAAAGTAGTACTTATTTGGATATGACACTTGAAATTTCCATAGATACTAGAGTTTGTGGAACTCATACTCCATGGAGCCTTGTATCTTATACATTATGTTGTATTTATCATTGAAACATTATACCTGGTGAGATGTAATTATTAATTATTTTACATTGCTAGAAGTGGTTATATATTTGTACCAGTCATGGATGGATATCTGTAATTACTTTATATATTTAGTTATGATGTGTTTCACATGATGATAGTGATTAGTGATAGATAAATGTCACATGCTTATTTTAGCATTGGATTATTTAAAATATTTTATCTAGATCACTAATTAGATTCTCATGGTGACTTCTAATAAAAATAAATATTTTTTAAACAAAAAAGTCACATATTTCTAAGTGGATACTAGTGGGGATGTTACAAAAATAAAAAAAACAACTAAGCTATTTTTCTAAAATCTAAATTACATGAATTGAAAACACACCTTTAATCTATGTTACTTAAATTTAAATGCTTTTAAAGGTAAATGTTTTTAAATTAAAAGTGTTGAAATTAGACTTAATAAAATGTACAAACATGTAAGTTAAAATAAAACATAATACTTTACGTAAAAGAATGAATGACAAATTTAAGACACAATAATATGAAATAAATATATAAATACCAAAATAAATCATTCTTCTTTAGTTGAGTGAGCACTTTGTCTCCCTTGGAATAGGATGAGATCACACTATACTTATGGAAATATCATGAAATAAATTATTCATTAATTCTAGAAGTGTTTACAATGCTAGAAAAACTTAATTATATCCTTTAGTCATTTATTTTCTAGTGTTTTTTTTCTATTTCTTACTACCATATCAATAGGAAGATAATGTTTATATGTGACAATGTTTTTATAACAACTGATAAAAATAGACTAACCTCCTAACAATTCCATAAATAGATAAGGTCTTATTTATTTAAAATAGAAAGATAACAACATCCTTACCATGTTTCAAGAAATAAACTAGTGGAAGAATGATTGTGTTAGTTCACATGTGCTATCTTTGGTCACTGATTAATAGAATTATTTATTATAACTAAAATGATTTATATTTTATAAATATACCCCATTACAGTACTTATAATAAATTTTATCTAAATTTCTATAAATAATTATGGCTAAAATAAACATACTACTTTTGAAAATTTTATACATGGCTTCTAATAATGTTCTCAAAATAGACTAGGATGCTTTTAATTAAGAAAATATGGTTTTTACCTTATTGAAAAATCTTCAAATTTTATTTTGTCAAGATTTTTAAAGTCTTCAGGATTGGGTTGAATATATCTAGAGTAATACTAGTGATATATTGATCCAAACTAGTGATCTCCAAAGCCAGACTAGTTATCTCTAGAGCTAGTTTGGTGATCATCAAAGCTAGTTTGAACTAAAATTTTGAATTCCTTTTACTTTGTCAAAACACATTATTTTCCTCTATTACATATAGATGACCTATATACACATACTAGTGTATTTTCATGCAAAAGATTAGGATAAGGTGGTGTAAAATAAGAAACATTAAATTGCATAGAATAATCAAGGCAAAGTACTCATTTCCTATTTTGAATTAATAATGAGTTATAGAATTTACATCAAAATCCACCAAAAAATTAATATTCTTTAGGAAAAATGAAGTCATTTCTTGGATATAATGAACCATTTTATAGGCTAATTATTTCCCCCAAAGTTCACCTTTTATACTTCCTCTTGCAAACTAAGATCCCCTTTATTTTATGCTAGATAAAATATCTCCCAATTTACTATTGAGTTTATGAGTGTCATAATAAGTATCCCAATGTACTTGTTTTTTGAAAACTTTTATACATTTTAGTCTTATTTTTACACCTTTAAAATTATTCTTCTATCTGAGTTATATTTTCCATGAGGGTATAAGACTTAGAATCACTAGTGGCATATATTGCATACCAATCCATTATTGACCATATGTTTTCTCAATATGTTGTATCAGTTTTATGATAACCGTAACTCTCCTAAGACACCATTTAATGTTGTTGGGAGAAATAAGCTCCCTTCATTTCAAATGAATAGTTAATGTTTCCCATATTTTATCACAAGAAGTAAAGGTAGTATTAAAATGACATTAAACATACTCCTCAAAATGAGGCATGGATTTCCTTAGAATTTTTGGACATTGTTACCTAATCTTGAGGATATATTAAATACTTTGAAAATTTGCAACCAACTTACATAGATTAAGGAAATCATGTCACATATAAATCCCAACACTTTTTCATTGTATAGAATATTATTCTATTATTTCACTCTAGGTAATTTAATTTTTTAGGGTGGAGATGAAATATTTAATATATATTTATCCTACAAATAGGTTAAATAGGAAGGAGGACACCTATCCTAGGATAAAGTTACATAAATAAAACTTAGACAAAATATTTTTCTACTTAGGGATACAAGTGTGATAAGCTTCCATAAACACATTAGCACATTCTAGGTCATAGGGGAGACCACATGAAATTATGAATAGTTGTCATATATCAAATTTTTCTTGAAGAAAGAAACCATATCCAAGGGCAGGAATCCTACAAGCTAAGATTTTTTCACCCATCTCATAAGTAGTTTGTAGTGTGTAATCCACTTTATCTTTTTATTTTCTTTCCTTTTCAAGATTATCCTTCAATTTATTATTCCATGCCTTCACCTTATTGAGGGTTAGAAAATTTTATCCCTAGTGGATAAGATGTCATCATAAGATAATAGTATTTACACACATAGTCCAATTGTTCTTTGGTGCCACAATTTTCTCTTTTAATGAAGTTATTTCATTATCTTTATTAAGAAACTAATTTTTAGTTTCTTATAATTCCTTCTATATATATTGGATAGATTCTTCCTTACCTTGTAACTTTTTCTTTAGGAATACTATTTCTTATTCTTATTTTTTATAGCTACCTCTGCTCTTGACATAATCATGGCCTAATTTAATTATTATTTCTCATCATCTCACCAATTTCAAAGATGGATCTAAACTAGAAGTTTCCTATTTTAGTCTAGATATAGGTGTGATAGAGGGGTACCAAGGTCCACATTTTACCTTGCTTTCTTATTTAACTTGTTTTGCATAAATTCCTCCCACTTAACCTCTTCATTAATTTTCAATAAGAAGTGGTGTTGGCATATGAGCTTAATCAATCCATGTTGTCTAATGGAGACCACACCATGTACATACTTTTATACCACATCTTAAATGGTTCCATAGATAAAATATTATAAATTGACCCTCCATTAATGAGTATACACTCTTTGATGTATATGGTTCACAATATTCATTGCATCTCTTTTAATATAACCATATTGTCCATCATAAGTAAATAATTTAATGACCCAAAATGTATCTGTCCTCCATGGTTATAATATAAATATTTATGTCTTAATTTATTTTGTTATCTCATGAGGGATAAAAATTAGTTTAGGTATCAATTATCCTTCTTCATGGAAGATTGAAATTAGGTCATTGAATGTGGATTTCCATAAAATCCTCGTCTTTGTTTCTAGAATCCCTGAGAGCTGATTGATCATAATGTTGTTAACAAGAATATTGATGTCTTTAGCCTTAGTATATTCCAATTCAAGGTTAATGATAAACTCCTTTACTAAATGATCATTGATCCTTATAATTTTTTGAGAAATTAAAACCACCCATCTTCCTAAAAAATTATTGCTACTACCTCATATTATAATAGTAGTGTTATAGATTCAGGTTTCAATTTCTGGCCTATCTTGTGAATTTTTCAATATATTTTTATACTTAGGGATACAAGTGTGATAATCTTCCATAAACACATTAGCACATTCTAGATCATAGGGGAGACCACATGAAATTATGAATAGTTGTCATATATCGAATTTTTCTTGAAGAAAGAAACCATATCCAAGGGCAGGAATCCTACAAGCTAAGATTTTTTCACCCATCTCATAAGTAGTTTGTAGTGTGTAATCCACTTTATCTTTTTATTTTCTTTCCTTTTCAAGATTATCCTTCAATTTATTATTCCATGCCTTCACCTTATTGAGGGTTAGAAAATTTTATCCCTAGTGGATAAGATGTCATCATAAGATAATAGTATTTACACACATAGTCCAATTGCTCTTTGGTGCCACAATTTTCTCTTTTAATGAAGTTATTTCATTATCTTTATTAAGAAACTAATTTTTAGTTTCTTATAATTCCTTCTATATATATTGGATAGATTCTTCCTTACCTTGTAACTTTTTCTTTAGGAATACTATTTCTTATTCTTATTTTTTATAGCTACCTCTGCTCTTGACATAATCATGGCCTAATTTAATTATTATTTCTCATCATCTCACCAATTTCAAAGATGGATCTAAACTAGAAGTTTCCTATTTTAGTCTAGATATAGGTGTGATAGAAGGGTACAAATGTCCACATTCTACCTTACTTTCTTATTTAACTTGTTTTGCATAAGTTCCTCCCACTTAACCTCTTCATTAATTTTTAATAAGAAGTGGTGTTGGCATATGAGCTTAGTCAATCCATGTTGTCTGATGGAGGCCACACCATGTACATACTTTTATACCACATCTTAAATGGTTCCATAGATAAAATATTATAAATTGACCCTCCATTAATGTTTATACACTCCTTGATGTATATGGTTCACAATATTCATTGCATCTCTTTTAATATAGCCATATTGTCCATCATAAGTAAATAATTTAATGACCCAAAATGTATCTGTCCTCCATGGTTATAATATAAATATTTATGTCTTAATTTATTTTGTTATCTCATGAGGGATAAAAATTAGTTTAGGTATCAATTATCCTTCTTCATGGAAGATTGAAATTAGGTCATTGAATGTGGATTTCCATAAAATCCTCGTCTTTGTTTCTAGAATCCCTGAGAGCTGATTGATCATAATGTTGTTAACAAGAATATTGATGTCTTTAGCCTTAGTATATTCCAATTCAAGGTTAATGATAAACTCCTTTACTAAATGATCATTGATCCTTATAATTTTTTGAGAAATTAAAACCACCCATCTTCCTAAAAAATTATTGCTACTACCTCATATTATAATAGTAGTGTTATAGATTCAGGTTTCAATTTTTGGCCTATCTTGTGAATTTTTCAAATACTTTTTTTATTATATTAGGAAACCTTTGGAAGCCATGAATTATCATTTTATAAAGTTAAATTATTTTGTGATAAATATGATAGTCTTTTATTTAGGAAATAACAAATCAAGGTAAAGGTGAACATTCAACAATTAATTGCCTTAGATCATGAAATATATCAAATCTTGAGAAATCAATGAGATGGGATGGTTTAAGGGGAGATAAAAAGTCACTATCCATGTGTGGAATGAGTTATGAGGACCCAAATTTATCCCTATCATTTTCCCTCATGCAAAAATCCACCATCAACCCCTTTCTTTATTTGGGTCAAGCCTCAAGTTTTCACCATCATGATGAGCCATTTGAAAAATAATTTTTCCTCATGATTTATTAGACCTCTTCACCTTAGTGTCATCATATATTTTTAGGTGTGTTGGAAAGTACATCTAAATGATACAAATAATTTTTTTATAAAATATATTTGTAACTTTTTAAAAAGACCCCTTTTTGACATGTCCATACTCAAAGGAATTTTATTTTTGTGAGTGGATAAAATGAAATATAAAACTCAAAAATAATCCTACTAATATATTAATGAAATAAAACTTCCTTGAATTACTTATCATTTGTCTTTGTTCCTAGTTCTGCCACTTGTCATTTAATAAAACCACACACAAGTTAATTCAAGGTTTTATACACATCAATTAGGACTATATTATTGCTTTGTTCCTTGAAAAATTTATCATTTACTAGTTTTAAAATTTTCACTTTTTAAATATTATATATGTATGTGTATATATGTGTGTGTATATATAGGGAAGAGGACAACCATTTACTAGTTTTCAACCTCCTCCTTTATTGGATTTAAGATTTCATTATTTGGTTATGATGGAATAATAAAGTTCTTCCATATATCTAAATTCTTAATGAGATAGAATCAATTTGAATAATTCAACCTTGCTTGGAGGTTGATGATAAAACATAAATCTATGTCCATTTACCAAGAGTGTTATTTTATTCCCATAAATTAGAAATAATTGGATTGATCCATTGCCAAAATTATTTTCTACTTGATAAGGACCTAACCATATATTACCAAGTTTACCTTTGAAATGTTGGTACTTTGAATCAAACAATAAGGCCCAATCTACCTCCTTTAATTTCATTTCTTTGATGTGCCTATCATACCATTCCATCCTATGATGTTGAATAATTTCTATTTGATTTCATGCCTCTAGTCTTATCTCATCAAATTCATTTAGTTGAAGAATTTTATATGTTTGTGCTTTATCCAAATATATGTTTATATCCATTATTGTTCTTAGTGTCTACAATTAAAATTAAATTATAAGTAATTTCTTATTTCCATACATAATTTCATATGTATAAAATCCTTTAGTGGTCTTTCATGTAGTGTTATAGGCCCATATTTCTATAGGTAGCTTTATTTCCCAATCCTTTATATTGGTGCTCACAATCTTGGTCAAAAAAATACCTAGTTCTCTATTGGTAACCTCCACTTGACCATTGGCTTGAGTATGGTATGGTGATGAATTTTAGTGAGTGATTTTTCAATTTTATGTGAAGACTTTGATCATGTTGACTGTAAATGGAGGGCCTTAATATGATACTATTACTTTAGGCACTCCAAAATGTTACATGACTTCATAGTATAATAAATCAATAACTATTTCTTCATAAGCAAATGGTATGGATTGAAATTTTACCCACTTCGTGACATAATCAATACATACTAAGATGTACTCCTTCCCTTGAGATGGTGGATCAATGGGACCATTTAAATAAAAATAATATTTTCAAAAGTTACTAAAACCACTTAAGGATAGAGGGGCATCTCATTAGACAATGTGGGTTTCCCCATCCTTTGACAAGGATCACATTTTCAAATATATTTTTTCACATTTATTTGAAGTTAAGGTCAATAGTAACTATCCCAAAAGATATTTTGAATAGTTGTTTTCGATTAATAATGGCCTCCTCCTTGTTCATCATGGAAATCTATTAGGATGTCATAAATTTCATCTTCTCTTACACACTTGGGAAACACAATTAAAAAAAAAAAAAACTGTTAAACCATTTACAGTTATCACTATTTCAAACCAAAAGAATTATTTATTTACGTGTGAAATCATAAGGAAATTTTTATGTGGCTAGATAGTTGGCCATATCAATAAACCATGGTGTGTGTGCTGGAATTTTGAATAGATGCTCATCTAGAAAATTATCCTCTACTAGCTCATATTCACCTGAAACATCTAACCTTGAAACAAAGTCAACAACTACATTAAATTTTTTTGGCTAATCAATGCTTTTGATATGAAATTCATGCAAGATTAATAACCATATAATGATTCTATCTCCTACCACTTATTTTTTCATTAGGTAACCTATAGTTGAATGATATGTGTAAATAAATATAATATATTTATTGGTATAATGACAATTTATTCATGGCATAAATAACAACTACTAACTCCTTTTCAGTAGTAGTGTAAATCCTTTTAGTATGAATTATGTAATAAAGAACATACATCTTTCCTTCCTCATCTTTATGTCCAAAGACTACCCTAACCCTAAAACATTGATATAGGCATATTTGTGTATGTGGAAAGGCCAATCCAAATTAAAAACTCAATATTGGATCAAAATTTATTTTTCCTTTGATTGATACAAAAACCTATTGACACTTTTTAGTTGACATAAATTCACTATTCTTAGTAAGAAAGGAAAATATAGGTGCAAACAACTTATTTAAATCTTCTATAAAATGCTTATAGTATCATGCATGTCCAAAAAATATTTTGATATCCATTTTATTTTTTTAGGTGCAATTAGATGTGAGATAGCTTAATCTTTTTGGGGTTAACCTATATTCCTTAAAATGGGATGTGATGACCTACTATTCCTTGATCATTCAACATCAGACATTTCTCATGACTTAGGGATAATTGATGTTGTTTTCATTTAGTTAACACTTTATCTACATCTTTTAATACTTCATAAAAAAATCACCATGTATTTTAAACTAATCCATGTACACTTCAACACATTCATTGTAAGATCAATAAATATAGCTATTACTACTTGAAAAGTAATTTTTGCATTTCATATGCCAAAGGGCAAAAATATATATGCAAATGTCCCCAAAGGATATTTAAATGTTGTTTTATCTTGGTCCTCTACAGCTACCTTTTTTTTTAATTATCTGATAATATCTAAATCTAGACTAGGCACTTTTGGAGCTAGACTAGGCATCTTCAAATTCAAACTAGGTATCCCTGGAGTTAGAATGGACATTTCTAAAGCCATCCTAACTTCTTCAATGCAATTCATTATCTCCTCTTCTAACTCATTCAAGTGGATTTTTACTACTATAATGGACAAAGAAGAAATAATATTATTGTTTTGATTTGGTTCATCTATCTATAAGTGATATATAAAATTTGGAGATGGTTTTGTAGGTGGATACAAAGAAATTTTATTTGATTTTAAATCATTTTAAATGGTCCTATATTTGGATCTATAATATATGAAGGATGCAACTCTGGCCAACCATGGTCTGCCTAGGATTAATCGATAACCTGATTTTATATATTTGGTTTAAATATCAAAAAATCTATGAGGTACTCCCAAGATTCTACTATCATAGAGACATGTTACACAATTCCCTCTGATTTGGAAATAGATTGATTTTCCATCACTAATGTTATAGTAGTCAATTGTAATCTAGTGAGGGAGAGTGATTTCAATGTTTTTGATGTCATAACATTGATAACAACTCCTAGTTACACTAACACATTTGGTATCTCATTATTTAATACAACTACAATGATCATTAAACTCTTAGGATCTCCCTATTTTTGGTATAATTAATTTTCCTACCAAGAATTCAACAAGTTTTACATCTATTTTTATGGCCTTGGGATATTTATTTCTTATCTCCAGGGTTTCAATGCACAAAAAATTGATGATTTTATTGATTACTATAATGTCCTTTTTTTATTGTAGAAGGGGCATCTCAAAACTTGGTTTTCTTAGTTCCAAGACTAGGTTGGATTCATTTTTATTCATTATTTCCTTAAATATTATAGGAAAATAAATTGGTGGAGTAGTTTCTTGAGGTTTTAATTTTTATTGAATGTCTTATTTTTCTTTGATTGGTTTAGTAAGAGGTATTGGACTCCATTTTTTAATTGAGATTTATATAATAGTGATTGGAGGACTAGTCAATGTATTTCCTAAATATAACTAGCATTACTTCAATCAAGAACATTAACCCCATAGTTATTTCTTGTTCATTCCCATAGATAGCATATTCCTATCTATTTTTAGCATTTGTTTTGGTTGTTTTAAGCAATTGAAGATGAGGTAATTATTTAGTTTGTGGAGACTACGTATGTGGAGGAGGCATCAACACTTGTTGAGGTGGAAATATCCTTTGTTGATGAAATGTTTTAGGTACCAATTATTGATTTATTTATGGAATCCAAGGTGGATGGTTTTATTATGATAACCATGGCTGTGGTGATGTCTACTTTTATGGAGGCCAAGTTTATGGTCCCCATGTTTGTGGAGGTATCAATCAAGCCCATGGCATTATTCATGGATTGGAAGGAACTCTGGAAGTAAAGTGATTTGGGTTTTGATTATAATATCATTTTTTCCCTTAGATTTTTTATATAATTGGGCTCTTATGTTGGTTTGGTAGCTTGTTTCAATTGATTATTTAAGATAGGTAGGAAGATATAATTATTTATATCATGGTCATTTTTATCATAAATTCCACACATATCTATCTTGTTAAGAGGGAAATATCTAAGTGCATGATCCAACCTACATTATGGAAAATACATAGCCATGGATTCAGTAGTGGCATTCAATTTTACTTGAAAGCCATCTAGTGTGGTATTTAATTGAACCATAATGATTATTTTAAGCTTCAAAAATTCCTCCATTAGTTGTCTTACATCATTGCTCCCTTTTCATATTTTTTATTTTCTAATGCTAACATTGTTCTTGAGTAATTCAGGCATAGTCCATAAATTTCATTGAGACCTAGTTTATTCATGTGTTTTTTTCCCATTAGGTTTGAGGATTATCTAAAATTATCATCCAATACTTTTAAGAAAACCATTTTTCTCAAGATTTTCTCTAACACATATCCACATATTATATGTGTAAAGCTAAAATAATTAAGATAGTATTCTATATTCTCATCTTCATTTTTTTATATAAAACAATTCATGTTTTCTATCCCTTACTCTACAGTAGTCTTGATATTTTTCCAACAATCCATTTTCCATTTCATCCCATGTGTGAATAAAATTAGTTTGTAAACCCATTAACCATCTCATGATTGAATCCTTGAGTGTAGAAGGGAAAGAATTTAGTTTGTGATTATCAATTTTGTAATCATAAGTCTGACACAAGACTTTAAACTCCAACATAAATAAGTTAGGGACTTCTTTAGAAAGTACCCTAAAATTAGGTAGTATAGATGGGGATGTGTTTTTCATTATATCATTTTCATATTGATATAAGAAAATAGGATATGTGAATGTTTTCACTGATGGTTGAGCTCTACCTCCTATAGCTCTATTCAATGGATTGTTTCCCAGAGTGTCTCCCATTGTTTTATAATAGATGTTGTAGAGAGTTATCGTGAGAGGTGTTGAATCATAAAAAGTGGATATAAGTATACTTTATTGGGATTCAAGACTCTAGATTACAATATTATTTAACCTTTTATTATTTTTTTGGAAGGATGCACCTACCTCTATGGAGTGATCCTAAAGTTTATGTGAGGTTAACAATGGTTTTTCCTTAATAGTCTAAAGTTTCTTTTCATATAATGTCTTCAAGTACAATTTATTTTTGTGACCTACTAGTGTTTGTGCTTTTTTTAGGGTTTCTATAATATCTATTGTTAGTGTAGTGTTTTTTTCCCACTGGGTTTTGCTTACATGGTTGTATGGCCATTCTATGTTATTTAAGCTTCCATAGGTTAGTTATAAAGGGTCCATAGGCTAATTATATTTAATTTTAATTAGTTAATTATAAAAATTAGGGGCTTCCTCATGTTGTCCAAAATTTCCCTATATGTACCCCAATTTTCCTTTTTGAAAGGTTAATGAAGAATCTCTCAATCAATCGACTCATTCACATTTTTACAATAGACAAGTTAATGCATATTTTTCCTCTCTTGGAATTTTGGAGATCTCACACTAACTCATAAGATTTAACATTGATTGCATGAAATCTATTTATATATCTTGGCACAATCTTTTATGGTATCAAAGCCTTCCTGACAACCTCATGCATCAGACTCCTTGGTAAGGTCCTCCATGCATTCACCTTGCTGTGATTTTTTCTTCTATCTTGGCTGCCATTTTTGACCTAAGAAGCATTTTCTTAATCTACCTCAAAATTTGTGTCAAAAGGCCTTTGGCAAAAAATCCATTTGCATATATTTTCTAGGTTTTTTGAGATCTAAAATGGGTTGCTTTTAGATTTTTGAGAAAGTTCATGGATATTCTTAGAAATCAATTTCTTCCATCTAGTTGGATATCTGTACGAATGAAGTAATAAAGCCTACAAACCCTGGTTTACTCTCCATAGACCAAATTAGGTTCTTAGAGGGCCATTACTTGATTCTAGACCAAATTAAGTTTTTAAAGTGATACAACTTGTTTACAAGACCCATTCAAGTTTTTAGCATTACTTTACTTCAAATTCATGAAGTAAAGTAGTTTAATAAAGCCAAATTACATTGGAAGAAGCAATTGGGTTTATCAATCCCAACAACTTGATCATAGACCAAATTAGGGTTTTGGCATTACTTTACTTCCAATTCACAAAGTTAAGTAAAGTAGTCCAAGAAACCCAAAGTACACTGCAAGAAGTAATAGGGCTTCTCTAGGGAAACTACTTGGAAGTAATTGGGCTTCTCCAAGGAAATTAATTATAAGTAATTAGGGTTAAACAATCAGACTTCATAACCCTGAAATACATTGCCTAGAAGTAATCAGGTTTTCTAGGGTCAACTACACATTTACTTTTTTAATTTGCAGTTGTTTGAAACCCGAAGTAAAGTTGTTCCAAGAACCTAAAATACAATGATAAGAATTAATCAAGTTTTCAAAGGGAAATTACTTATTACTTATTTTTAGTTAAAGTAGTTTTAAGAACCTAAAGTAAAGTAGTGTTGAAACCCTGAGTGACACTCAGGAGGGCATCAAATTTTAGGTGAAAGGTAATGAAGAAATAGAGTAAAGTTGTTTCCATTTTTGGATAAAAACACAAGTATGTAAAAAAATTTGGAAAGAGTCTAGGAATATGTGTGAGTAAGAACCATTACGTGCTATAACTTTCAATTCGTAGCTCCTTTTTGGATGTCATATATTTTGAAAGTGTATATTTTATCGATCTATATGCATTGGTGACATTATTTTAGGACTTTTGTAACATCTATTTTTCACATGGTATAATGGCTTAAAACTCTCTTCAAACCTTTGTACCTTTCCTCTTGGACACATTATCGGCTGTGCCTAATGTCCCTCTCATAGTTTCTCACACCGATTTCTCACAGACACATTCTTGACTATGTCTAATGTCTAAGACTAAGAGTATGTGTATTGTAACTTCAAAGGGGTATTATTGATAGTTCAAGGGGTACTTAACTATGCAATTTTTTTTACTTTTATTTAAATTTTGAAATTTGTTTCAGTCTAATCTACACTAATGGATCTAAACATCGAACCACTCATACCATTTAACTATCTAGAATGGAAGTCTAAAATACAACTCAATATGAGAGGTAAAGGACTCTATTAGATTACTATGGGTGAGAAAATTGAGCTATCTATAGATGTAAAAAAATTTAAGTGGTATAATAGATGTGATGAGGCCTATGGGTTGTAATACCTATCAATGTATTTTGACCTTATATTTCATGTTAAATCTATAAAAACTCTAAACAAAGTCTAGACAATCCTAGACAAGCTTTTTGGAGTGCAAGACATCATGAGGGGTCATGAACTAGAGAATGAACTCATCACATTGAGCCCAGGTGACTATGACACCCTATATGACTTCTTTACAAATTTCAAATCACTAAGACTATAGTTGAAATAATGTGGCATTGAGAAAATAGATGACCAGTTGATTTTATCCGTGGTTGCAAAATTGGGTCATGACTATTCAGTTTTCATCTCTACATTTCATGCTACCAAACGTGCACTTGGATATAATTAGAAAATGCTATCATTTGATGAGTTTTTTATTGATATAACTTGGGATCAAGATAAGTTGGTTTAAATGGGTGAACTAAAGTCTTCAAAATCACATGCCTTGATTGTTAATCAATACAAGAAGAAGCTTTATAGCAGTGGCAAAGATGAGAAGAAATGGTCTAAACATAATCATGAGTACAAGAAGAATAAAAAATTAGATACCAATCTAAAGGCGTCATCAAATTAGTCCTCCTCAAGTGGGAAACCTAAGAAGGAGAAACTCAAATGCAAATTTTTCAAGAAACTTAGACACGATGAATCTCAGTACATAAAAAAAAGATTGACACCTTGACTAAGATGCTTGAGAAGAACAACATCAGTGTTCCTGAATCCTCATCTAAAAACATGTCCGCACAAGATTTTTAAAAGGCAAAATATATCAAAAATGGTAAAAATAAGGGAAAGGCACCTATTTTAGTAACTTCTCATCCTTTGACTTGGGTTATTGACTCAGGTGCTTCCTATCACATGGCCTCTTCAAATGATCTATTTTTATAAATAGAGCCATTTTTTGTGCCTTCAATTCTCATGGGTGATGAAACTTCGATAGAAGTTAGTAGAAAAGGATTAGTAGAATTAAGTGATGGTACCTTCAATGATGCTTTGTGTGTTCCTTCACTATCCACCAATCTTTTTTCAATACATAAAATCACTCACATAGGTGCAGGGAAGTGAGTTGAGTTTACACCTAATTTAGTGGTAATTAAGGAGCTACACAGTGACATGATAATGGATTATGGGAAGGCCAATAATTATTCTAGGCTGTATACCTTCTCACATTTTGCCCTAGATCAGCCCTCAATTGCACTGCTTACTCATACAGATGGAGTAAGTAAACTATGGCATGAACAGTTTGGCCATTTAAACTACCATTACCTAGAGCAACTCAATCATCAAGACATGGTTTAAAGATTTCCTAAAGTCAAATTCTTAGATGGCCTCTGCAATGGATACATTCTTGGTAAGCATCAAGAAGAGAAATATGACAAGGGCAAAGCAAGGAGAGCTGAACAGAAGCTAGAGATAGTCCACAGTGACTTAGTAAGACCATTTACAAAACCTTCATTCAATAGGACAAGATACATGCTCACATTCATTGATGAATTTTTTAAATACACCTGGGTTTTTTTTATCAAAAAGAAGTCTGAGGTCTTTGATCACTTTAAGGACTTCAAGGCCCTTGTGGAGAAGCAGTCATAATGTTCCATTAAAATCTTAAGGACTGATAATGGAAGGGAGTATGTCAATAATAGGTTTGATAAGTTTTTCATATCATAAGGGATTTAGATGCAACACATAGTTAAACATAGTCCTTAATAAAATGGTGTGTCTAAATGAAATAATTGTACCTTGAAAGAAATGGTAAACTACATGCTTCAATCAAAGTCTCTTGCTTCTCAGATTAGGCTGAAGTAATCAACTATGTATTATATATTTAGAACTAAGCTACATACAAAGACTTGAAGGGAATAACTCCTGTTAAATCTTGGGATGGTCACAAGCCCATTGTAAATCACTTTTGATTATTTGGATAACTAGTAATGGCTTGTGTTCCCAAGAAGAAACATAAGGCAATGGACCCTCAGAGTCAGTCTTACATCTTTGTGGGGTATACAGAGGGTATTAAGGGATATAGGCTTCTCCATCCTAAAAATAATGACTTGTTCATTAAAAGGAGTGTCAAGTTTCATAAGGCCCACTTGAACATAATCTTAACACTCTAGACTCTTCAAAAGTCTCACTGGAAATTGATTCCACTTCAAACAGTGACATAGATCCACCTCAAGATATTCTTGATGATGAAGATGACTCTTCTTCTTCTTCAAGTTCAATTGATGAGATAAGTGATGAGGATTCTCCTCCTCCATCTCACACTCACACTACAGATGATGAGGAATCACCTCCTAATTCTCCAATCTCATACAATTTTGGTCTGATTCGGGCTAGATAAATAATTCAAAGTATTAGAGGATGGGTTGGAAATCCATCAGATATAAGGTGGACATGATCATAGTTTTAGGGGACATCACATGCCTACTTGGCCATTGCCTCAAATCCACAAACCTTTCATGAGGCATCTGGAATTTAGAATGGGATTCTGCTATGTAAGAAGAGTATAGTTCCCTAATTGGGAATAAAGCATGGGACTTGGTCCCTATTTTGAAAGGAAGAAAATTAGTCTATTGAAAATGGTTTTATCGGACCAAGTATGGTGTAGAAGGGTCAATCGATAAGTACAAAGCTCATCTAGCTGTAAAGGGGGTTTCTCAGCTTCTTGGCATAGACTACACTGAGACATTTGCTCCAATAGCCAAGATGACATCTATAAGACTCACTCTAGCCATCATAGCTACACATCAGTGGGATGTTCACTAAATGGACATAAAGAGTGCTTTTCTACATGGTGACCTCAAAGAAGAGATATATATGGAGCAACCATAAGGCTTTGTAGAAGATACCTCATTATTTTTTAGACTTAAGAAATCTATCTACAGACTCAAATAGGCCCCTAGGGCATAGTATGCCAAGATGGACTCCTTTCTCCTCACAGCCAGGTTCACCAGATGCCACTCAGATTTGAATGTCTACATTTTATGATAGGATAATTTTCTATTGATCCTAAGTCTCTATTTAGATGACTTACTAATTATATGGATCTCACAATCATCCATCTTAGCATTGAAAATTGCACTTTTGAATATATTTTCAATGATAGACATGGGATTGTTGCACTAATTTTTTGAGATTGAAATCATTCAGTCAGATTTTGGGATAACCTTATCATAATCCAAGTATTCTCTTGATTTGATTGTGAGGTTTAACAGGGTTGATTTTAAGCCAACTCTTACTCCCTTCTTGTTTGGTGTGAAGCTTGAGGCTGATTGTCCTACACCACTCATTGATGTAACTCTATATTGGCAACTCATGGGTAGTATTATCTATCTCACACACACTATACCTAACATATCCTATGTAATTGGATTGGTCTCTCAGTTTTTGCAAGAGCCACATGAGTTGAAATTGAAAGTAGAAAAGCAAATTATTCACTACATTCAGGGTTCACACAACTATGGGATATACCATGAAGAAAGAACAGAGGTTGATTTGATCAGATACATAGATTCATATTGGGTAAGAGACATTCAAATTTGAAATTCCACTTCAGGATATAGTTTGTCACTTAGTTTGGGTCCAATAAGTTGGTCAAGTAAGAAGTAGCATGAAATTGCTTTATCATCTATAGAGGTATAATATAGAAGGTTTGTTAATGCCACCATTAAAGCAATCTAACTTCAGGGGATTCTTACTAAGTTTGCTTTCTAGTTTGATAATCCAATAATCATCTATTATGACAATCAAATCACTATCCAGATTTGCAAGAATCTAGTTCTCCATTAAAGGACTAAGCACATAAAGATTCACATGCATTTCATTAAGGAGCTTATCAACAAGCAAGTCATTAATCTTTGATATTGTCTAACATTGGAGTAGATTGCAAATATTCTAACCAAGCCCTTCATAGAGAGTAAATTTGTTCATCTACTAGCTCTCATTGGGGTTAGGGCTACTCCACCTTCTTATTCCTCCTATGGAGGTTCATCACTATGTACTTGGGTACCTCATCAGGATTTCAATGTTGGAACCCAATTCTCATCTCACCTAAGTTATGCTTAAGGGAGGATGTTAGTGTAGTGATTTTTCCCACTAGGTTTTTCCTACACAGTTGTATGGCTATTCTATTTTATTTAAGCCTCCTTAGGTTAGTTATAAAAGGTCCATAGGCTAATTATATTTAATTTTAATTAGTTAATTAGGAAAATTAGGGGCTTCCTCATGTCTCCCTAATTTTTCCTATATGTACCCCACTTTTTATTTTTGAAAGGTTACTGAAGAAAATCTCAATGAATCGACTCATTCACATTTTTGCAATAGATAGGTTAATGCATATTTTTCCTCTCTTGGAATTTTGGAGATATCACACTACCTCATAAAATTAAACATTGATTGCATGAAATTTTTTTAGAGATCTTGGTACACTCTTTCATCTATTCCCTTTGAATCTCTACTTATTCATAAATTTCTTTGATTTATGAAAAGGTTTTATTAATCAACTATCAATTTAGGATATTATAACCTATTAACACCCATAAACTCCCCATAATGGCACCACAAATGATGATGGTAATTGTGTCCTCTTTATTTATTCAACTAAGTCAAGTTTATGTCATATCAAACCAAGGTCGAGTTGTAATGATAGTTGGTATTAAGGTATGCAAGACAGTGACTGACAATTATCTATTTGGGGGTTAGTTGTGGTCATTTAATCCTAAATATCTAATCTAATTGATTGAGTTGAAAAATAACCTATTGATTATATAAGTAAAAACTCTTTCTTAATTCAAATTTCTAGAAAGTTAATACATCTTATTGGAAATAAAATTGATTTTTAAAGAAACACATAACTAAGATATTTGCATAAATATAGCTTACATGAAATAAAAACACACCTTTAATTTAAGTTACTTAAATTTAAATTATTCAAAAGATAAATGCATTGTTATTAAAAGTGATGAAAGTAAACTTTATTAAAGCATACATGCATAAATACATAAACCTTTAGGTAAAATTAAAACACAATGCTTTGCATAAAATAATGAATGACAAACTTTAAGATTCACAACAATATGAAATAAACATATAATTATCAAAATAAATCATGTTTCTTTGGTTGATGGGGCCTTACTCTCCCTTGTAATAGGATGAGATCACACTAGACATGTGTAAATATCATGAAATCGATTCTTCATTAATTATATAAGTGCTTACAATGTTGAAAAAACATATTTGTATCCTTAAATCATTTATTTTCTATGTACTCTTATTTTATTTTCTACTACCATATTAGTAATAAGATGTTATTATATGTGATAACACTTTTACAATAGATGATCAAAATATAGTAACCTCTTAACAAGAACACAACTAACTAAAATCTTCTTTATTGAAAATAGAAAGATAACAACATCCTTTCCACATTTCAAGGAATAAATTGATGGAAGAGTGGTGGCATTGGCTCACAGATGCTATCTTTGGCTACTGCTTATTACAATTATTTTTTGTATTTAAAACTAATTATATTTTAGAAACAAACCCCATTATAGTACTTACAATTTCTTTTAGCAAAAATACTATAAATACTTATGGTTAAGAATAGACACACTACTTTTGGAAAGTTTATACATGACTTCTATAAATATTATAAAAATAGACCAGGATTATTTTAATCAAGCATATATGGTTTTTACCATAATTTAAAATCATCAAAATGTATTTTTTTGAGCTCTTGTAAGTCTTTAGATCTGGTCTAAACATATTTGGATCTAGTCTGAGTATCTCTAGAACCAGACTAGTGATATCTAGAGATAGACTAGTGATCTCTAAAGCCAGATTGACGATCTCTAGAACTAGCCTAGTGATCACCAGAGATGGTCTAAAATGTTCTCTTAAAGTTATTATACTTTTTAAAAACACATGATTTTCCTCTAGTACATCTTGATGACCTGTATACACAAAATTGGTGGCTTTTCATACAAAAGGATATGACAAAGTGGTGTAAAATAGGCAATATTAACTTGCACAAAATAATCAAGGCAAAGTACTCATTTTCTATATTGAATTAGTAATGATTTATAGAATGTACATCTAAATCCAAAAAAAGGAAGAATATTTAGGGAAAATTGAGTCAATTATTAGATATAGTGATCCATTTTTTGAGCATATCAATATTTTTCATGAATATGAATATTTTTTCCCCATTATCCTAAGATTACTTGACTAGTTCAACCAAGAACATTTTATACATTTCTTATTATTCCATTTTTCATTTAAGTTAAGGTGATAGAGTTGATAGGATATAGTTTTACATATGTGACTTGTAGTTTATGGAGGTAATGCCTCAACTATTTATCATATTGAAAAAATAAGTCTTCTAGGTAATAATCTACCTAAGTGATTCCACTCGTGTTACATATGTTCAATAAACCTATTTTTTGGATATTTATGACTTGTCTTAGATAGGATTATTTATAAGAGGGAATAAAAAATAGTTTTATTTATCTAATTTTCATAACTTCAAATATTAACTACAAAGTATTAATATATTCTAGCAAGCAAGGAAATTAATATAGAAAACAAAACTTTAACTCAACCTCATAGGATACCAATGTTTGACACATACCCCTAAAAATAATGGGAAAAATATCAGTAGAATCAAACAATAAATTAAAAATTAGGTATAAGATCTCACTTAAAACTAAATAAATTCACCTAAAGGGCATCCATTTGATTTATTTATACTACTACTTTCACTAATTGTCAACCTAGTACATGTATTTGGCAAGGTGTCAGCCCTGTTTATGCAACACTAGTATTTTTAAATGGTTGAGGTAATAAATATTGCATAAGGAAAACACACATGTAAAATATACTAAAATTATTTCATTGAAGGTAATTAATATGAAATAAAATAACATGAAATTAAATATAATGCTAACTTTGAAGCTTCCTCACACTGTATTGAATTAAAATTGCAAAAGTTAGAAATTATAATGTATATAATTGAAAATAAGAATAAATATATTATGGTCTAATAAGATAATGAATAATTCATGAACACAATGTAAAATTTAATGTAGATGAATGGCTGATATATTTACCACAATTTTTCTTGGGTGGGCCTTGCATCAATTGGAGTTGTAGTAGAATCTCTTCTTATTGTTACATTTAATTAATTCAAACCACATCTTCTTGAATTAATGAAGCTATAAAAATTATAATATTTATATAGGTAAATTATAGAGTTTCATAACATATTTCAATATTATATCTCCTATTTTATTAATTTATTGCCAATGTCCTACTACCTACTCTTTAAATAGATACAGTATGTTAGTATTTAGAGCTTCTATTTACAATAAAAAAACATAAATGAGGAAAAATAACTTTCAAATTTTATATGAAATATTTAAAACCAACAATCCAAATTTCAATATATTTTTAGGTACAATATAATGGAGAAGGGAAGTTGAATGGGAATTATATCATCGACTCGTGTTTTTCCTAGTTTGTAAGAACCACTGTCAACTAGTTGTTATATTCATAACATGGTGTTAATAGTAATTTTCATGGGTTAGATTTCAATTTATAAGAGTTAGAATGAATGTTACATATATTGATATGGGTTGGACACCTTGTTGGTTATAGGTTGGCTATCATGTTTCTATGGGTTGGCTACCTACTTGTTATAAGTTAGTCTATCTTATTCCTATGGGTTGGACACCTAGTTTCTATGGTTTGCTTTACCTATTGATATGGGTTATCCTAATATTTATTTATCCATGTTATTTAGCTACTATGGTTACTTTATATAGTTCATATTTCTTCCTTAAGATATGCATGTATTGGATTGGTAATAAAGCTAAAATAGTAATGACATTAAATCTTATTCATAAAATAAATAGTTTAATCACACACACACACACACACACACACACACACACACACACACACACACACACACACACACACAAATCATGTTCATTTAGTACTATATAAAAATAAAAGAGTACAAAAATAAACCTAAATATGCTTATGATTGATTGAAAATTATCAAAAAATGGGATTTCAAAGTTCTTTCAATGTTAATATCTTACCTCATTAGGCATAACTCATTAGAAAAAATGATTTTTTGCCACGATAGACTCATGAAGTGGTGCTAAAAAAATTATATGAAGATATCTTGTAATTAATCCCTTGTGATAGAATTGGCCATCTTAGTTAACATAATTTTGTATTGAAGAACATATTTATTGATTGGCTTATTTGAACCTTACTTGAGTCTAACAATTTGTGCATAATATATTTTTTCACCAATGTTAATAGAGAAATGATATAATAGCTGATCTAGATAAGGGTTGGATGCTTTAACTAGTCAGAGGTGGAAGATTATATACTATCACAAAGAATATTTCTTGAGGATTCATGGAAATGGCCTGGTTAATAAATTTAAATTATATGAATGATCCAAGCATGATAAATGAAATGATCTAAGATTTTGTTCAATGACCACCTTTACCTTCATAAAATAGAAGCTTAGGGGATATAAAGCCTGATAGTAATAAGTACGATGTTATATTAGGTTCCAAAGGATTATGAAGTAAAGTATGGGAATATATTAAATTAATAACTTTAGAGACACATTAATATAATTACAAAACCCTAGCATGTAGGGATATAATAGCCTTCTCAATGGAATGTGTATTAGGCAAGGTTAGTGGTGGACCATGCATAGTAATCAAAGGAGGTGTATATGATGCCTTTATATAAATAGGCACATTAATTTTTTGTAAAATTGTTATGCATCCATATCTTTGGATGATGTCACATATGTAACTAGATTTATATTAAATAAATAGTAGAAACTAGAACACCTAAAGTGTAAGTATTAGCTTGATTATGATTTCATAAGGGACCATATTGTTCTCCCAATTTATAAGCTTGAGCTAATGTTTTTTTTAATTTGTTATAATGTATAGTAGTGAGTCAATATTAAATGGAATGGAATTAATATATTCAGTGAATTATTTGTCAATAATTTCATCAAATTACTCTGGATCAACTTTATCAGTATCATTTTTTTTTGACTAATTTGGACTTATAGCTTTTGAATCCTTATTTGAAGTAATGTTCTTTGGAACATCATGCAATATAATAATATATTTGAAAAATAGATCTACTATTATATTGGAATTATTGGTTTCTTTTACATTCAATAAAATGAACCATCTTAGAGAACCTACCTACAACAAATAAAAATTTGAAATTTTACCCTTATGTGTATTTATAAGCCCAAATACAAAATCCATACTCAAACATGTCCATTATCCTTTTATAACTATAAGTGGCATGTAAATTCCTATATTTTATGTATACCTTTAAACACTTGACATATCCTACATATTAACACATATCTTGTTACGTGTCTCTTCATATTTGGCCAAATATACTTATCTTCCACAAAAGCTATTATCTTATTTATAAAAATGTTTCTACCCAAACAAAAATTATGAAGTACTCTCACAATATTGCATCTCATAGATGTAACTATAATACATAGTTGATTCCCCTAAAAAATCAAGTTATCTTACATAAGAGGATCGTCATGATTAAAACCTATCTCATATTGTAGTGGATTCCTATATTGTACAAAAATCTTTCCAAAATCTAGATTGGAATCGAACAAATCCTTGATACTCTATAATCTAAATACTTTAGTCAATATATTTTTTAGCAATGACACACTCCTACTCAAAGCATATGCTACCTGTCTTAAGAATCCTAATATATGCTTCAAAATATAAGTATATGCATGCAAAAAAGATATCCACTTTACTTATCTACTATTTAATTTTATTGTGAGTGTTCACATACAATCATATATCATGGTCTATAAATAGAATAAACTAATTAGGAATAATTTAATTCATCATTGATGTGTATATGCATAATATTTGTCACATTTTCATTTAACGATGCTCTCTTATAGAGAATTAACAAGCATTAGTCTCCATAAGTGTAAACCTAGCACCAAGAAAAGGGTGAGTAGGCTCATGGTGCTTTGTGAGATATGTTTCTATATACATCATGATCATATGATTCCTACTACCAATATAGCTTACTTAGACTATCCTAATATTTACCTCCTTCGATCCTATCCTTATTTAGTTATTAAAATTTCCATATAAGTCAATGTCATTTGTTTAGTGGATTTATCCTTTCTAAAATTGTGTTATCAATCCCAATGAAGTTGTGATCCTATCTTATAAAAACTATATTGTAATGGCCTATATGATACCTTTATGTGTCATTCAACCTCTTTTAACTATATCGCGTAGGGTGATACCATCTACTTAGAGTTTTGGACTAGTTTTGGATATTAAATTAGTAAATATATTAGTCATATTTCATTCCAACACCATCATATACACTCAATTTACTCTATTTTCACTTTCATTTCTTCCATAAGTCATATTTGAAGGAGTTTGTGGGTATAACCCTATCTTTAATAAAAATTTCTTGAGTAAGTCTTTGAACTAAATAGAAATAGGTGGCATAGTCTTTTTAGTATCTAAGGATATTTAGGTCTTCTTATTTTATTTGATTTATTCAACCCAAAAATATCTTGTAAATGTTAGGAATATAGAATGTAGAGAAATATTAATGAAATAAAGATAGAAATAAAATACACAACACAATAGAGACATAAATTTAATATGGTTCACCCAATATGGGCTACATACACACAAAAATAGCCAAATCATCCCTTATTTATTTCAACAAATGAAGGAAAAAACCTGTAATACTTCCACTATTATATCTTCTTCACTCACACATAGTGTGTCATCATGATTACAATGCCCTTGTATCAAAGGAGGGTTACATATTAGGGTAAAAATACACCAACATAATTTATACTATTATATATGTGACTGAATAGTGAATATTTCATATTTACTATAAAATTATAATAATTTACAATGCATTTTTCCCAAAATTATGCTTTGAAGAGTGGGGGAGGGTTTCCCCCACACAACCCCTATCAATAACTGTGCATTATAATAAGATCAAGCTCCACCACCCAATATGAAAGTTCCATTTGAGACAAGGGAGAGATTGATTCTAGATAGGTTCACATAAAGGTAAGTATATCTAAACCTATACTCTTTCCTTTATTTATTTAGTAGATATATTCTTCTTATTTAATGGTGAATGAATGTGTGTGTAACTTTGTCTAGTTTCTCTCTATACTTATTACTAGTATAGCTATAGGATTATTTAAGTTTCCATTTTCAATTTTAGGTTGCCTAAACCTCCATTTCATTGACCATGGCACCTTACCCTTTAGGATCATTATAACCCTTCCCATTTTGAAATTCATTTACTTGTATAACCAATTTAATTAATTACATACATAATTAATTTTATATAGGTATAGTAAGAGCTACTTTGTCATCTCATAGTCTTGGTTAGTTTATCATTTTATTTTGGAAAGATGTAGGCAACCCTATACTATACTTTCATATTTAATTGGTCATTACCTAGACAAACTAAGCATCCTAGGATCTAATTTTTCACCCTTACCCAATTATGACTCTATGAAGATAGGATATGTTTAGGTTAATCCTAGCACATGCATACATTATAGTGAACTTGATGTGAAACCTAGTCCAACCTTGATTTGTTTAAAGAACTGTGTCAATGAGTTTGATATAGTTCATGTCATTTAGAAATATTTCATGGATGAGTCTAATATATTTTTATTCCTATATGTGAAAAACATTGACCAACACTAGTTTTTGACACTTCAGGTGACAATTTGGGTGACGGTTATGCAACAATTAGTGGAAGAACTTCTGGGAGCCATAACTTTTGCACCATAGCTCCATTTGACTCCCCATTTGAACCATTGGATGGATAATAATGAGGAGAAAACTATGAGATGACACCAAGCTATGATTAATGGTTTTTTACCTCTAAAAACCCAATGAAAGTCTCAAAAAATTTAATTTTAATAGTGTAGTCTAAAAATAGTAATTTCTCGAATTCTATAATGTTGTAAATCATGAAAGTCAAACCACTTCATCTCCCTTGAGATTAGTGACCTTCCACATCCTCCTCCTACCTTCAAAGTATATATAAAAATAGATGTAGCCTAAAAAGGAGATCAAACATCTCTTCCAAGAGATAAGCATATGTTTTCTGCAATTTTGTGAGCAATAAAACATCTCTTCTTAGAGATAGTATTATATGATTGTGTTCTTTCATGTTATTAAATTATCTTTAATCCATAACCTCTAATTTTTGGATCAATAATTATATCAACCAACTTGATACAATTCTATTTTTTGATTTCAATTGTATCACCTAGTTTGATATAGTTTTATGTGTTTCATTTTTAGCATTATTTAGTTTATAACTGTATTGACCAAATGGTACTATTGTATTTTTATTTATTTCAATTCATTTAATTTTGAAAATTGGTTTTTGACATTAATTTTTGAACTTCATTTTCTATTTTTTTGGATTTCCCTAGAAATGGTGCTTTGAAATTTTTTAAAATACTTAGTTGTTGTAGTAATGGGATAATAAGTTGTATGTTTTTATGACACTTTGATGTGAGGATTACTTCCCCAATACTCATTCCATTATACATCACTAAACACATATTTTAATTTCCACATACCTCACAACATATCTAAAATACCTAGGATTTTGTTTTTATTAAACTTCAAAAACCAACCTTCTATTTGATTTTATGGTGCACCTCAGAGGAGAGTATCTCATAGGGAAGTTACTCTCATTATACTAATTAAAATGGGTTTAGAGGGATAAATTTATAATTTAACCTTTGTATTTACTGCTCTAAAACATTGGGATACCACTAATAAATGAATGAGCGAGTATATTTGAGATCCCACATTATCAATCAAATTCTTTTTTTCAATATCCTTGATTATATTTAAAAAAATATTTAGATGTAATTTGATTCCTAATTTGTTTGATATATTATAAACTATATCATCAATCCCAAACCATTATATTTGATGTATCATAACTACATCATTGAACATGATATAGTTATCTTTGTGTGTTTGAACTGCATCATCTAGCCTAGTAAATTTACCTTTGTTGGTTTTCATGACTATATCAACTAACCTGATATAGTCCAATTTTTACCATCCTTCATCAAATTGTATCGACCATTTTGATATAATTTACTTTTGTCACTATTAAACCAAAAGTATTGGCTAACTCAGTATAGTTTCTTTCTACATTTCTCACTTCATCAACCAACCTAATATAGTTTATTTTGTATGTTTTTTTATTTCCTAACTAATTAGACTAGGCAATCATAGTTTGTTTCCTATTAATTAACTTCATCTTCCAACTTGGTTTAGTTAATCCCACCACCTTTACCATATAATACATTTTTTTAATCTAAAGAGAAAACCTAGTAGGATATTATAGAATTGACTAATTCCCATAAAAACAATAAAACTCCTTTGCCTTACAATACCATAAAAGATCAAGATATAGTCAATTGTCATGTGACCAATAGAACTATAAACTATAATACACTTATTAAATATAACTCTATTTATTTAAAATGCATTCCTCTATGCATTATTGTAGTAGAGGATGATTATGATGTCGAATATATTGATGAAATGATAATTCACCTTAATGATCATCCTAAGCATATAGGAAATAAACCCATGGTGGTATATCATCTAAATAAGTAACTTCATATGTACGTTACTATTTATTGTACTCTTATATTTTTTAGTGTACATGGGGTAAGCCATTACTTGACTTCCCCCCATCCTTTTTCCTCCACCATACCTAGTATTGCTATTAGCTAAGGCAGATCTTTCTTATAGTGAGCCTACTCAAAGTGCCCATATTACTAATTACATTAATTATACAAATAGTGAATATTATCAAGTGAATCAAGCTTATTCCTATATATAACAAGTTATTGATCATAAAAATATTTTTACAAGCTAAAAATTCCAATTAGATGATGCAAATGCATAATCAACTTTTAAAAATTCAAAAACATCCTCAAAACTTTTAGTGGGTCATGAAAAATAAAAATGCATCCCCCCTCTAGATATTTTCATTCAAATGTAATTACCCAACCTCCTCTTCATAATAAATAAATTAAACATATTCAAAATGAACCATTAGTTCCTAAAATTGTGAACATAGAAATAGGTGGTATCACTCTTATGATCACCTATAATGGATCCACCAATCCCATTTTGCATTTGAAATATTTTTTAAATCTTTAAAAATAATGGATTAAGATAAACACCTTTATAGCTACCAAGTTTCTAAATAAAACATTTTCTACTAATGTTCTACATTGGTAAAATTAACTCGAGTCTAGCATTATATCGAGTGTAGAAGACTTAATTAACACATTGGTTCAATAATTTCAAACCATGATTTTCATAAAAATAACTTAGACCATTTAATTAAATTATAAGCAAGAAGAATTAGAGACTTCCCAAATTTTCATCAAGTATTGGAAATCCTTATAGATAATAAGGCAAAACATAGTATGTCAAAAGACAACCTATTTCACTTATTTATCAACACTCTTTACCCTAAATTAAAATATAGAGTTAATATTCTATCTCCAAAATCACTGGAATAAGTACATGATCAAGCTGAGTGTCGATACTTCCTCATAAGATAATTCAAGCCTTCATAGTCAATGTATAGAAAAAGCGTGCTTATGAAATATAAAAACAAAAATGATATAAATGATAGTGTTATGGATACATATTATTACACAAGAACCATCAATGTTATTCTCTTAGTAAGCTCTAACAAAGTGACTAATTCCAAAACTATCATAAGAAGTCCCTTCCATCCTCCTTTTTCTATCTAAAAAATTAATCATGTTGATGTTCATCACCCTCTTTCTCTATATGAGATTAATAATTGAATCCCCAAACTATCACCTAGAGAGTTTGATTCTTCTTTCCCTACTTGTCATTAGTATGGTCCTAAATTATTTTTTGATATCACATAAATAGGGAATATTCTCATTAATATTGTAGACAATGTAATCATCTTTAATTTTATTTCCACTTGAGTCCCAACTTTGATTAGGAAGTTGTGATTTGAGAGAGAGAAAATATTATGATAAGGTAGGAAAATCCTATGACTTAAAATTCAAGTGTGATGCTCTTCACCATTATTCCCTAAATTTTTCAAATCCAAATTTGTTTAGGTTGGGAAAAACATTGAAATTTTGATATCAAAATTATAAGGTCAAAATTTGGAAAATGAGTTGATGAATAAAAATTTTCAGGTATTTGGAAATTTAGAGTTTAAGATATGCATAAGTTATTTTTTCACAACATGCATTTAGGATGTCAGGCCTGATTGACCTATAAGAAGTGTGGGATGTTGAAAAACATAATATATAGTCCACACCTTCACATGCCCCACATCTCCATGAATAGGCATGCTCATCTTTACATATGCAAGGCTACATTTGAGCTTGTAAATAGATGTGACCTCATTTTTATTACACCCACATGTAAATATGAGATTGAACTCATATTCATGTGATGCATACATGCATGATGAGATGAATTGGCCATAAAACACTAGAAAAACTCTTATAATTTTTTAAAAAATCCATCAAGGGGCTCATTTCAATCCACAACTTCATCCAAATACAACCTGAAAATTCACCTAGCTCTAACTCTCTCTCACATGAGAGAATTTTTACACAAGGATAGTCCAACTATTTAGTTCTTTGTGTACTCCATAATGATAGGATTTTCATTAGAATTAATTCACCCTTTTATATTTTTGATCCAAATACACAATGCCCTAAGACTATTAGAAAATTTTAGTATGAAATTTGTTTATAATATTAATGTATGTAATGTGTAAATAAAACTACCATGATATTTCATAAAAGAGAGTCTTAAGGAGAAGTTGAGAGATTCCTGGGAGAGGTTGAGAGATCTGAGGGATGAGGATCATTTTTGACTCGTTGTATAAAGGATACCACTCTCTTATATATTTTAGTCTTGTTTATTGAATAAATAAAATAAATAAAATATATGTTATGGTGTATTTTATTTAAATATGAGTTAATCATACATAAACTCTGATCAAACTCATTATCTAGTATCAGAGCCATGTCTGATCCATAGTTAAGGGGCATAAAACTTTCACTCATTCAATACAAAGAACCATGATCATCTCCCATTAATTGTGCCTTTAATTTTATGGAGATATGGGTGTATACCCATGCATATTCTAATTTTTCATGAATTTTATTTATTTGCACCAATGATAGGTTTTTGTTGTTGAAAATTATGAATTATGTGGACTAGTAACATGCCATATTAGGATCTAGTTCAAAGCATTTGATTTTTTTTTAATGTCTTAGAATTTTTTACGATTGGATTTTGTTCATAAAGCATTTTTGATCTGTACATCACCAAACTCACATGCTCAGCTTTCCTTTCATCATTTTCTGAGTGTAAAAAAAATATGGGAATTAGCATTTGATTCATAACAGAAGGATTGACATTGACACATGATCTCTTGATGTTTTGCACCAACAATTATGTTATCCCTAATTTTCAATAATTCTGAGATGTCAATATATCTCAAGTTAATCTGATCCTCTCAAGCACTATAGACTCAGGTGCACACTAAATCAATCTTCCATTAAAATCTAACTATGCCATTTCATAATAATTATTTTTACAATATTCAGGTGTCCTAAAATAATACATATTCTTTGTCAATGTCTCTTTTAATTTATTTTGGTCAAAGTCTCTTTGTTTTTATAAAGTGAAAATTATTTAGTTTCATACATAATCATATGAATTTAAATTCATTAGTCAGTCATTATAGGCTTGTTATAATTTGTAAAAAAATAAAAAATTATCAATTTTTTTTGTTGAGTCTTATGTTGGTCTAAATAGTAGATCAATAATTTAAATGGTCTTTATCAATGTAATTATAATTTTGAGTCAATTTTTAGGTTATCATAACAATGATGATGATGATGATGATGATGAGTCATTTTTTATGTTGAGTCATTTTTTCATTGAGATCAAGTTAATGTATGTCATCAAAGCTAATATTTAGTCATCAAAAGTTCATTTTGATTCTAGTATGTTAGTAAAAGTTAAAAACAATTTTTTTTAGTAATCTTGTATATATACATGTAGTTAGATGCATTATTGCTTGTACATGACATCCAAATTGTGAGGTCAACATGGACAAATTAAATTATATTGAAAATTTTTAAGACAAAGATTTTCATTCCTGGCAAGTTAGAGCATAATTGTATTTGATTGATAAAGACTTGTGGGAGATTACAAGTGGTAAAGTACCAAAACTAATGAATGCATATGAAGCCATCAAGTGGGAAATCAAGGACCTAAGAGTAATGACAATTATTGGTCTAGTAATATCTAATGCATACTTAAATCATATAGACTTATCAAAGACTTCAAATTTTATTTGGGAAACATTAAACAAGTTGTTTGGATCACAAATAGGAAGTGTAATGGTGACCTTGAATCAAAATCTATTTGGAATCAAAATATAAGAAGGTGGAAACATGGTGCAACATATAAGTAAGTTTCACTCCATTATAAATCAACTAGTAGGAATAAAAGTAGACGTATCTGATGGTGATGAAAAGGTTATCTTACTAAATAGCATGTCAGCTAGTTATTCAAACATGGTTTTTACTCTAAGAAAAGTAAATCCTAACTTAGAATATCTAGTTTATTTATTTATAGATGAATAAAATAAGTATATTGGTCCAAAGGAAAGTTTTATGTATGTTAAAAATAGAACCAAATCCACTTCTAAGCCAGAAAAACACTATGTAAAAGATAAATCTCAAATTTCAAGGAAAAGGTTTATTTGTCATTAATGTAGAGGACTAGGACATGGTGTTAAATATTATAGACAAAGAGCACAAGATCTCCTTGAAGACAAACTAAAAGACAAGGCTCTTATTTCTAAAGAAATAGATTTCAAAGTGAAAACCACTTATTCAAATGATTCAAATGATAAAGAATCAATTGGTCAAAATAGTGATGAAGAATTTATGTACTGTTTAACTATACTAGAGGCTGGAGGAAAAAGGAGAATGGAAGATGATTGTACATCTCATTAGCCACTAATGATGGATACCATTTTGAAGTAGTGGCACTTTGCTTTCTATTTTTAAATTGTGTGAAATAAGAACATAAGTTTATTCTTGTTCATTTAATAAGTGAGAATTTCCAAATGTAATCCCCTAAAAGTGTGATATTACAAGAGATCCATACCATCAATACTAAAGCAAGAGATGTTAGATTGATAAAATTAGTTGGTAGGTGTGTTCTCACTACTTTTTGATTGGTTTGGTTAATGTTTCTAGATTTAGTTGATATATATTCATTTACATGATTAGTATGTTACTAAGTGGTTGATACATGTTCCCACCTTGGATGAGGTTCCCATGATTGATTGATAGTGTACCCATTTCTTGGTTGATTTGTTCCCACAAACAAAGTGTAAATAAATATCAAAAATGAAGGCCATGATGTGTATGATACTTAGACAGAAGATGATGTTTCTCCCATGTTCATATTAAGGGGGGAATAATAGGAAATTTTAGTTTGAACTTTGTTTATAATATTAATATATGTAATGTGTAAATAAAACTCTCAAGATATCTTGTAGAAGAGAATCTTAAGGAGAAGTTGAGAGATTCATGGGAGAGGTTGAGAGATATGAGGGATGAGGATCAATGTTGACTCCTTGTATAAAGGAAACCACTCTCCTATATATTGTATTCTTGTTTTTTGAATAAATAATCTGAATAAAATATATGTTCTGGTGTATTTACTACAAATGAGTTAATCGTACATAAAATCTAATCAACCTCATTAAATACTTTAAGAAGTTTGTGTTTTAATCTTATCATATCCATGAATATTATAAATATGCATAGGGTATTTCATGAGCACCACACTTTGTTCATTGCAACTACACCAACATTTTCCCCCTTGATCTATCTATTTTTTAAATACTTATTGAATTAGATCTTCAAATTGTTAAAATAACAAAAATGAATTATAAATATATGGAGTTTGTACCATTTATGGTAATGGAGAGTAATATTATTAAGGTTAGGGATTATAAAATTGGGCATGTGTACATCAAATAGTTCTACAAGTGGTTCAATGTAAAGAACCCAAATGTTATGATTGTTTGCCTTAAAGAAAGTGGTTTGCCTAAAGAATTTGGTTTTACTATATCAATGCAATGCTAAAAATTGGTGTTTACTTATGCTAAACACTAAGACCCAAATATGAAGGAGATAAAATCAAGTGGTGTTTCTTTGATGGCTAAATTTTATGGGGCATCAATGGGCGTGACATTGAGATCCTAGTACATGAAATTTATGCAAGGATGAGTGTAGCAGTGGAACAAAGCTACTAGGAAAAAACCCCAAAACTCACCTGACAAACATAAATAATTGATGGATAAATCATAAGATAATTCAACCCTATAATCTCCCTAATATATTCTTCAAGTCTAATTTCAAATAAGACTTATCAAACATGATAACTCTTCTCAATCATGTTATCAACAATGAAAACACCATGAAACTTTACCCATGTATAATTATGGATATTAATATAATTTTTAATGGGAATCAATTCATTAAATTATGGGAAATTATTAATTAATATTTATGTCAACAACTAACAAACATATTCAAAATATTAGTTCTTATCACTTCATAATCAGTATACTCACTAAGCTCCCAAAGAGTGTACCTAGATCTCATTGAGCTAGCTAATGCAAATTCATCCACCCAAGTACATGAATTATTTTCTAAGTTGACTCTGGAGTATAGAAACAAAAATTTCAAAAGGGTTAATGATTCATTAAAAATTAGAATCATCCAAGCTTTGGATGAATATTGGGGAAGATGAATTTATGATGAAGCAACGAACATGATTTCATAATATGGGAGTTACTTTATCCAATTCTAGAAATTCACATATATAAGAGTTGTAATATTTGAAGGATGCCCTAGTTTTATAGCCAAGGTTAACTAATAGTAATATCATATTAATTGAATTATGTAGGTATTTGGGTGTAGTTCACAAGTGGTACAAAGATATCCATGTTTTGGGTGTTACATTCATAATCTTGTTATGACATTTTTCATGCAAGAACATAGTGAAAGCTTAGGACATTGAATCTACAATTGCAAAATTTAAATTGAATTCATATGCCACACTAGCATATTTTGATAGTAATATGTTTGTGTAAAATCTCCTTGAAATTAGTGCCTCCTATGAGAAATATTCCACATTTGGAAGACTACTTCATAGATTGTTCTAATGAGTATAAATTATTAAGGTGTGATTAGGATAGAATGGGTCTATAAAAAATCAAAGCCTTCATCAATACATGGGTTCCATATGTAATTATTTATGATAAGAGTGACCTTGTTTATACCATATATGTCTAAAAATTCATGGATGCCCCATTGCCAACCATAAATTTGTCTATCAAAGAGCTCTCAAATTTATAAGTGTGGTGGAATGGTTGAAAATTAAACATGAAAATTTCACTAGAGAAAGAGGCTCTAAAATATTAAGGACTTCATCACCTCTAAAAAAACACCTACAGCTACTCCTAAGGCTCATGGAAAAGGCAATGTTAAATTCAATCATCCTCCTCTACAAGTTTGATAATGGAGAGGATGAAGATACAAAGAAGTCAAGACAACCTAATAAGACTTGTGAGGAAATTCATGTTATTATCAAGAAGTTTAAAGTAAACAGGTTTTTTATGCTAAAATATTCTTCCCCCTATGGAGATCTATCTCTCCTAATTTATAACACCACTCAATAGTATCTTGTATTTTCTCAAGGAGAATCTGAACATGTATTTGTTATTGATTTAAAATTACCAACCTCTGAATATTCTTATCCCTACATATCTTCATCTATTCCACTACCTATAAAGTCTTCTCCTTTGAAACAACATATACCACCACCTTAAAGTTCTCCAATTAATAGTTTAAATCAAATGTCATTCCAATGGGTGTATCCCTAGATGAATAAAATAAATAAGGTTGTTTAATCTGAAATTATTGATTTTTATATGGTGGCTAATCTCCTCAAGATTTTTCCAAAAATGGCAAATACATAATCAAGTTTAGTTTCAGACCCCTCAGGATATTATTTTATGGAGATGCATAGCCTAATATTGATAAAAATGAAGAGGATATGACCACAAGGGATTTTACACTAAATATGGTATCTCTTGGAGAGCTAACTTAGGATATTGATGTTGATTACCTAAAATATAACACATAAACAATGATCGAGATATTTAAACATGATGAACTCACTTAAGAACAATTGAAAGATCAAGTTTTATAAGTTGTTAGTTATGTTAACTATCTTCTCAACCTAGTTCAGATGCTAATAATTCCTCAGGTAGATGACCCTATTCAAGTACCTATAATTATCAAAGATAGTATAGCAACCATCAGTAGATAAAACACTTGTGGTAAAAGTCTTGGAGTTTGGGTTAAGGGATTACTATTGGATGGCATGAATTATATCAAGGAGGAGGTAAGATGGAATGGGATAATTGATTATGAAATTGTCAATATCAATGAGCATATCAAATTATATGATGGTAATTTGAAGGTCTAGGAAAATGTGAAATGTGATTTTAAATAGATCAACATTGACTCTAAAATGAAGGTTAGGTCTATGATTTTTAAGAATATTTTAGATGATACGTCCTACAAATAGTCAGAATGCATCATTTAGAATATTGAAATTCTAAACTGAACCATAGGTGAGTTTCAAGATCAAATCCAAATTGGAAGAGATAATTAAAAGGATGTTTGTTCTAATCTAGGATGTCTATATTTTTACCTATTAAAGGAATGTGGGAAAATCTCACTCACTATGGAAGAAGTTAAGGCACAATTCAAGAAGTTGGTCAAGGAAGAAAGATTCAATGACAATGCCTTCAATGTTGCCTCAATGAATGTGCTTATTGAAATTCATGTTTCACTTAAATATATGAATAATCAACTGACCTAACTCAAATAAGTCCTAAACACCATGATATTAACATTTTATATATGGTTGACATGTTACAAACATTTAGTGTCCCATAATGTTAATGTAATCACTAAAGTGGTAAATAAATTTAGAAAATTCAAAGTTACTCCATAAAAATAAGCAACCAAAAAATCTAATATTGTTCTAAGATCTTTGAAACCATCTCTTACTCCAAATAAGGCATACTATGATGCTCTAAACTATTTTCTAATTTTTTATATTCTTCTATTTCTATTAATTGTATTTTTTATTATTGTAAAAATGTGAAAAATAGTAAAAAGAAAATATGACAAAAATTTTGAATACCAAAGGTCACATGTAATGCAAAGGGTCGGGTCATTAATTATTATCTCTATATAAAAGTGAAATGGAACTTGTACAAGGGTTTATTCATATCCATTTTAAATCTTCTTGAAAGTAATGATAAAAACATTGTGTTCATTCTTTAAACTGAGAACACAAGGAAATTATGGAACTTTAGGTTATCCTTTTTATTTGTGGATGTGTATTTTTCCAATTTTAATACATATCTCTCAATTTAATAAATACTTTAAATAATCTCAAACAAGAATTTTAATTTTCAAAAACATTTTCTTATCACGTTTTGGGTGAAATATATGTTTTCTCATTCATGTGTGACTCTTCATCTTCCATTCTTTTATTTTTTATTTCAATTAAAAGTAGTACACTTATAGATATTTTAAATAGATTTAGTTTATTTTTTCCTATTTTAAATAAAATAAACCTAGCATTAAAATGTAGGATAGAATTTTATTTCCTTCACTATTTTTAAATCTCTTATTTGGTACAAGTGACAAATATTTCACAAATAATTTTTAGTGCCGACTGTGGGGCACATTCAATGTTTTTTTGCAACCCACAACTATCAGTTTAATAAATTGTATGACTATCCCCTAAAATCAAAATCATTTCACCAACCAAACATTAATTAGAGATAATCTACACAAGTATATATTTATTCTAATCTATGATATTTTCTTGGGATAAAAGAGTGAGTGACTTTTTAAGGAGTTGTGACTGTGCTATATGAAAAATAATAGTGTGCTAATTTTTCCTAGCGAAGTTTTTAACCCATTTACGAAAGTTTCATAATCAAAAAAGTAGGTAGAACACCTTGAATAAAAATTTCCCTTGGTTAATAAATTATTGGTATCTTGACTGAGTAAATGTATATATGGACTAATAAAAATAAAGGTAATTATGATCCAATAATTTGACTTGCAAGAACAGTCTAGTTTCAGACTCTCTTCTAAACTAATTTCCCCTTGGTGTATTTTATAAGTAGAACATTATCATTTCATGAGATATTGGGTCCAAGTGAAATAAAATTTAAAAACATGGTTGTATATTTACCTTGGGGTCCTTGTATTGTGCCATGCCCTAAGTGCTCAACTTCATGAACTACCAAAAGGTTCAAGAAAGAATTTCCCCAAGTGTATTAGTGTCAGTAAGCAACAAATTTATGATAATATAACAAAAATATTATATATCTATGGTATTATAGGTGTGGAACATGAATATTTGTCAATCAAGTTATCTATGTAAACATTGGATAAAGGAGTGGAGGAAGGGGTTCATCATCTTTCAGTTGCTTCCATTTAAGACTAGAAAATGATGAGAACCAAGTTTGAATAAAGAATTAAATCTACTAAAGATGAAAATTATGTATTGGATCATTTATCACAGATAAATCAGCAATCTTGTCAACCCATTTTAGATATGATTTCTTGATTCAACAAGATAGTGCATAATATTTTATCGACTAACATGTCAATCATGGAAAAATAATAAAAAATACATCTTAAATTACCATGTATATAAATTAAGTTTTGTCGTATGAATATAACATCATTAAAATTTGGCCATATCAAAAATCCAAGACACAAATATAAAATATGATATGATCATGGATGGTAAACTTAAAATGGGCTCTTTCAAGAGTAAGGAGAAAAATGCAGCAAATCCTCTAGTTAAAAAATAGGCTAATGACATATTTGCCTTAAAGAATTAGATTCATTAAGTTCATACTACTCTTTATAAATATGTTCTTAGAATACCAATCATCCAATATCATGAAAATGTTCATCCTAGACTCCCTCCTCTAGCTATTCAACTCAATATTAAATCAGTGTCTAATGTTTTTACTATTCATGCATCTAACATGGCACTAATAACCATGATGGTTTTAACTAAATATAAATGCATACAAAGATAAAATTGTGCACTACTAAATAACCACCCCAAAAAGGTGGTTTTTGTCAACTTTGATCATGAGAATAAGGAATTTGATGATGACTCCATTATAGGATATTTTGAATATGAACTGATGGTAATTAATATGATGAAAGAGTAGAGGATATGAATAGGCATTCATATGTTGTATTTACTATATTTTAAAATTTTAAGTTAAAATATAATAGAAATAACAAAGAGTTTGACAAACAAAAAGCCAAAGAAGCTCCTGAAGCTAAATTTACTCCTAATTTTATTCTTAACAAAATTACTCCTTTGCCAATTTATTAAAAATAAAGTAACTTGAAAATACATGGAATCCCATGTTTCCTCCTAATTTTTCCATTAATTAATAATTGAATTATACTAATCCTTCTTTTGATATAATTGACCATATAAATAAGACACATTTATATTTCTAAAATGAATACCTTAGATCAAATCTTGAGTAGTTGGATAAATTGATCAAGTTCATTAAAGGATAAGGTCATAGTGTCATTACTAAAAGAGTACAGACCAAATTTATTTGTTTTGATTTTTATAATAATGCATTTTTCCATTCAAATTAATGCAAGCATTAACCCTTTATAAGTTTCACTCTTCATTGGAGGTTATCGACTAAACATTTACCTAATTAATTTGTGAATTTTAGATAATGTGATTTTGCCCAAAGTAGCACATGATTTAGGGTTTATCCACAATAATAATTTTGGTTTTTGTTTCAACATGTAATAAAAATAGGTCCCTCTAATTGGACCAATAAAAAATGCACAGGTTTCCCTAGTTGTGTTTCCTCATAAGAGAGTCAAGATGACTATTCTAGTGGCAGGCATCCCTCCCAACTATGGGATGTTATTGAGAAAAACTTTATAGAAACATATTGGAGGTGAGATAAAATTTTATTAAACATAGGATATTATACATATAAAATGAGTAAATGAAAAACTACTACTAGAAATAAAGGCTAAACTTTTGGTAAAACAATCAATGGTCCTTGGGTAGATATTTTGTACAAATAAATATGCATTGGTACCTAGATTATGATAAAATATAAATGTATTGATATTATCAAATGCATATAAGGTCATATCAACAATGACTAAACTTTAAAATTTGATGGAATTTTTTAAACTACAAGTTCAGGTGTTGGTGTGGTGTTGATTTCTCCTCAAAGGGAATTGTTTCCATTTTCCTATAAACCTCAATTTAAACACACCAATAACACAACTAAGTATGAAGCTCTTCTCCTAATATTATAGGTAGTAAAATAAATGGGGATTTCAAAAATCAAATCCCAAGGTGATGTTGATTCAATCATGAAATAAGTCTGAGGTCAATACCAAGTGAATTATATGTTGAAGTATTAAAAAAATAGGCATTGGGAATGTATTGAAACTTTCAAGGATTTCATCTTTAATGTTGGCCTGAGAGTAGAAAATTATAAATATGATTCCCTATTTGTAGCTTTACCTTTACTAATTCTTCATCTGGAGTTTGATAAAAATTGATATATCAAAATGGTATATCATTTGAGTGATGTAGATAATTTTAAGCAATATTAAGTGTTTGACAATGACAATAAAATTATTGTTTTTTTGGAGCAAAGAGATAACTATATAAATATGTATTTCAAAGGAATTCCAATAGCATATAGGGAGTATTTCATGATAGAATAAAAGGACACAAAAATATTTGAACCATCTAATGTTGAAGCCAATCAATTAGATGGAAAATTCATTTAGCTAAAGGAAAATAATATTCCTAAATGCATAATCTCTTTTGAGTAAATGTTTGACAAGTATGACATGTACATAAAGAATAAAATTCAATAGTATCCTTGAGGATCACCTAAGTATGAGAGAGTGAATATTCTTAAAAAAGAGGAGCCACAATATGTTAACACTCCAAAATCATGTTCCAAGGAAGAATGGAAGAGGTTCATTGCTATACTAAAATTATATAAAGACATATTTCCTTGGTGTTATGCTGATCTTACTTCTTTTAGGTGTAAGAGTATGTAGCATAATATCCCACCGAAAACTTATATCAATCCTTTCAAACAAAATTCGGATAAATATAATCCAATAAAATTTAGTACCATCTATGAAGAAATAAATAAATGATAGATGTAAGAATCATCTTTCCTATTCATCATTCTAATTTTGTAGTTAACATCATGCTTATAATAAATAAGAATGGATAAGTCATGATTTTTTTATATTTTCAAAATCTGAATCAAGCCTCTCTCAAGGATAATTACCCTCTACCAATCATGGATCAAATCCTACAATTTTTTAGGAGTCCAAGATGATGTCCATGTTAGAAATATTTTCTAGGTATAATTAGGTTGAAGTTGTCATAAAATATTAGTATAAGATAACATTTACCACCAGCTAGGGAACATTTACCTATAAAATAATGCCCTTTCATCTTATTATTGTAAGAGATACATTACAAAGATAAGTGTATTTATCCTTTAATGACATAAAGAATAATATCATAGTGACTTATTTTGATGACACCAAAGTGTTATCAAATAAAGTGAAAACACTATGAACACCTAAAAATGGACTTTGAGATGTTGAATTCATGGCATACCTTTGAATCCTAAGAATTTTATCTTTATAGTAACCAAAGGTAAAATCCTAGGACATGTGGTTTCTAAAAAAGGTATTAATATTTATCTATAAAGATTAAAGTAACTTCATAAATTATCTTTACCTACCAACAAGATTAACGAGCATTAATTTCTTAGTAAGGTAAACTTTGTTAGAATATTTGTTCCCAATTTCACTAAACTCACTAGACACGTTATTCAGATAACATGAGGAATAATGATGGGAAGAATGATTTCAATGAAATTAAGGAATATATTTTAAAGGAAAATTTATTCACCTACCCATATTTTTAAAAGGATTTATTTGCATATGTAGACAATATTTTGTGATTATGTGTACCTAGTCTTATAAACTTGGAAAACCCAAACCTTAGTTGTTCCTCTTTATTCTACACTATCCTTTATTATTCAAGCCTTGCATATACTCTATATTATGCCCCTCAACTTGTATCTTAATTTGACTAGTCTTATATTCATGAAATAAACATTCTATCTTCCCGAAATGCTTAAAATGTAATTATCTTACACCTCTACAAGTTTTGATCATATACCCATTTTACTACTCTTTGGACATTAATGTATGGGTTAGACAGTAGCATAGACATTATTGTCTTGTCTCAATACAAGTATCCATTTCCATAAATCCATCCAATTTGAAAATGAAATGTTTTCTAATGGTTGTCTTGAGTGCTTTAATGTGAGTTATTACTCTAAAGGTATTGATATAAATACAAGATCAACACTAACTCATTTCTCACCTATCAATCAAACCAAAATAACATTCAAAGAGCATTTAATTTATTAAAGCTTACCTATTTATTTTTATTTCTAAACTATTCATAGGGATTTCACATCTATAAGTTTGAAGTACTAAAGGAGTAGCCCAAGAGCCTAATTTTCCAAGTGTTAGGTCACTATTGTACTTACTTTAACACATTGCATGATTCACACACAAGTCAACATGTAGGGGTGAACTACATCACTCTCAATCCCTCTTCTAAGTATTGGTTATGTAAGAAGCATACTTTGTTAGTGAGGTTATTAGGATTAGACTGACACTATGTGCTCACTAACCTATTTTTCCCCAAGGTCAAACTGAAGATGGAAAGCTAGGGTTTTCCATTTCACAAAGAGTGATAGTCCATGACCTATATTTGAATGTACTATAGTGAAGGTGATTTAAAACCTAGAAGCATTGAGGTGGTCACATCCTATTTCACTAGATATTTTGTACAAGAACTTATCATCAAACTCAAACAATACCATTGATGTAACCATCTATGGATGAAAAAACTATCCATATAACTAGAGGCACCATATCTAGCATCTAAAAAATATTGTAGAACTATCATCCCACCTGTTTTTAGCTTATTCTAGATCTTGAACTAAATTAACATTAGAACAAGATAAATGCTTATATTCTTTGTCATTTTTATATCTATCCTAGTTTTACTTTCCATATTTAGTCTATCTCAACATAATAAATTTAGTGTATGCTTATATCTAAGTTGATCATTTAATTGGCCTACTATAGATCTTATTATCACCGTTGTGCCATTTCATTTTGATATTATTAACCCTAAGCTAAAACTAAAAACATACAACATATTTCATTTTAGGGTTAAACATTTGGTGAACTCAATCCATGTGAATATGCAAATTTTTATAGTCTAGGGATTCTAAGCCTCCTAGGGTTTCATCTTGTTATGATGAATTTTTAGATCTGAAGCTTTACCCTAGGTTTTTACCTCCTCTGGTCACAAGAGGTTCATGTGCAAATACCAACAAGTGGATTCTTCATTGGTCAACACATTTATTTATCCAAATAGGTTCATTTCAAAATTTATTAGAGGTATTTTTTTACTCATATTGTTATATGAAAAAACCACATATTATTTTCCAAAATTTGGTACGTATTTTTGCATTTTTATAATTTAATATTTAATATTGACAAACAAGGATACTGGTGTACTTATGTTGAAATTAATTTATGGGTTTCATAAAAATAAGATTATATTAAAAAAATTATATTTAAAAAATATTCTTAATTTATCATAAATGTTGATTTTTTATATGGAATATTCTAGGGTTTCCCTTTGAAGCATTTAAAAGTTTTTGGCCTATTTATTATTCATATTAGATCAACATTAAAATACCTCAAATTTTTTTCATGAATATGTTGATATAAACAAAAACTCTTTTCATTTGGCAAATAATGATATGTATCTGCCAAATTTATAAGTTTTATATTTTTAGTAAATTTAGATATACAAGTCGTATATTTACTTTTATTTACCTATTTTTTTGGGTTCATCTCATTTCCTAAAATTATATAAATTTTGGAATCATGTTTCCCATGTATAGTCTTATTAATTATTTCACTATCTAATACCTTATAGTGGCTTTTACTTATTATATCTCATGCCTAATTATCACATGCTGATTTATAAGGGATGCACAGCCTACATTCATGTGTGCTCCACCCAGTTTTAATGTTTACAATAAGAGGGTTTTAAATAGCAATAAATAATTATTCTCTTGTCAAAATTCATTTTACAATGTTGTAGAGCCAATATGCAAGGAAGCCTCATTATTTTGATTGTTTCTTTAAAGTACATAATGATCAATGTATTACATATGAAGACCTACAAGAAATCCAAAAACATGATAAACCAACTTATATTCCTTATATCTATGATCATGAAAAAACTAATGAGGAACCTCTTTCCCTTAATTCTATCTTCAATAGTAAAAGGCCTAAAAAGGTAAAGCTAGTTCCTCTTATGGAAGATGATACAATAGACATGATATAAGTTATCATGGAAGATGATGAGGATTATTCATCCATAAATTTCCAATATGAGTCTAAAATTGAAAGTTTTCCTTCTTTGTCACATGATGTAAATTTTAAAAATCTTAACCCTTCTTTGGATCACTCAAATGAACATAGTGAAAGTACTTATCCTTCTATAGGTCTTAATGATACAAATGCATGTATTAATTTTCTTCCTATTATTTTAGATTAAAAAGATGAAATGATAATACTATCCAAAGTAGTGGAAACATGTTCTTCTAATTTTCTTCCAAATCAAAAGAAATAAAAAAACATGTTTGCTAGAGATTTCCTAATGAAAGTATTTCCAAAGACAAATAGAAATGATGCAAATGATAGTAATGAAAATGTTCCTTTCTGACATAACAATGATGCAAATGATAGTAATAAAAATATTCCTTTCTCACATAACAATGATGCACCTAAAGTAGAAAATTAAATCACTTCTCCTGCTCCTATGGTATGTCATGAAACTTCAAGTAATGATGCACCTATAAGAATAATGATATCAACATTCATGTTATTTAAGAATATATACTTGCCTCTTTAGACATGGGTTTTCCTTTATCAAATATTGAAATATCATGTGATGATCCTCCTAACCCTAAGATGGGTGATAACTTTCATCCCTCTAACTAGGTATAGGCTATAAGTTATCCAAAGATTAAGGTGGCCCACCCTATAGTTTCAAACTGAGGTAATAAATATGAAATACTCAAGGCTTGTGATTGTGAAGTCCTACAAAATAGAATCACTAGTATGACCAAGTTAATAAATGAGTTATACAATCAGATTGAATAAATACAAAATTTAATACATGCTAGTGTTAAAAATGTTTTTTCATCTTCATCTACCAATGTTTTACCCCACAAGGTTTCTTATCTAAATTCAAATCTAAAACAAAGCACATGTAAAACAAGTAATTCAAGTATTATACAAAATTTTATTAAAAGACCAAGTGAGATCCTAATAAAAATGATTCAAGATAGTCAGATCAAATTACCTAATCAACCTCCTATTAGGAAATCCAAATACTATTGTGCATATCCTATAATACATGAGCATCATACAAACCATTATTTTGCATTGAAGGACCAAATAAAAATTCTCAAATATAGTGGTGACCTTATAATTTATATATAAGTCAATAAAACCACTCACATTATGAATATCTCTCCTAGAATACAAGTTCTAAAACAACAAATGTTGGTACCAAATAAAACTTTAGAGCAAAAGTAGTTGTAAATATCAAACATAGAGAAATAAAAGGTTCAAAATGATAACTCATATCAAGAAAAGGATACAAATATACCTTTCAATAATGATACTTTTCCAAATAATATGGTTTTGTAAATAAATATTTACAAAATTTTGGTTATCATAATGATCAAAATGACCACCAAGGCTTGGGCTATATTGGTAATACTAATGAAAATAATTAAAAGATACATTTTGTCAAGGGACAAAAGACTTTAAATGAAATAAAATCCAAGACAAAGGAACAAATAGAATAATATATATTGCTTAAACACCAAGAAGAGAACAACATAATAAAAATGGTAATAGTAACAAAAGTGTAATGGTCACATCAAACATTTAAACTAGTATTTATGTCAAAAATGGTCATAAAGAAAGAGAAACTTGACAAATATAAATTTATAAATGTAGTTATAAAGGGGGAAACTACAAATCCATTCCTCATATTAAATACTTATACGAATATAGATGATGAGCAATATATAGATGAATAGTTCAACAAACCATGTTCTGAACCATTCAATAACTTACCATATGATATATACATATCTATAGGACCTAATACCTATAAATTTAATCCCTCGTCAACAAATAAAATATGGATAAACATTAATCAAAGATACCAAGTACAGAATTACCAAAAGAGAATTATAGTCTTTCTGATTCTACTATGCATGCATATGGCACATATGATACAAGGCCTACACAAAGGCATATTTTTGATTATATCCTTAGGTTTAAGTGTTAATTTTCCTTATTCATGGCACCATTCTAAAAATCCCAAAAAAATCTAAGCATACCAAAAAATTAAAAACATTCAAAAAAATTAAAACCACTATTAGTACTTACCTATTCCATTGGATCCTTGGCATCCATATGTTACTTCCATTTTAATGGACCACATACTTAGTTACTCATACATACACATATGTGTCACACTTATATATTGGGTATGATATAGACATACACAAATACATGATACAATGATATTTCAGATGTTGGATTTTCCTCTACTCATGTCATATGGACATTGGGGCATCTAATTTTTTGATCTTCATACATAAAATTTATATGATTCAATGATAAATCTACACTATCATCTTTGAGCTTACATATGTAATTACACATGTCTATTATCCACAGTTATATCTAAAATAGGGTACTCCATATGCTATACACTTGACATAATTTTATAACACATTGAATCCATGGGCCACTATGACATGTTTATGTTCATTGCTTATGCTTTATTTTATGTAATTCATTTAGTGTCCTATTTTACTTGTTTTATAATTTTAATATGTTTCTTTTCTTGCATCCCTCATGCATATGTATGCTTTTTTTGAAAATTTGCATCGTATCATTATTTTTTGTATGTACATTTCAATATGTCATCCTTGATTTAATGGAAATTCAACTAATTCATGTCATTTCAAGTGTGAGACATTTTAACATGCCCCTTATTTGTGGTCTCTTTATACCATTTCTTGTTGACTTGATTTTGAGTGATCTTATGTGTGTACTTGCTTATTTGTTGAGCTTGTATATATATATATATATATATATATATATATATATATATATATATATATATATATATATATATATATATATATATATATATATATATATATATATTTCCATGATATTTATCATGCATCTTAGGCATACATGTGATCACATTGGTTCTATGCACTTCAATGATTCATTTACCTAGACATGTTCCTTCTAAATGTTACATTTTTACATTTAAAGATTTTATAATTATTTTACCCTTTTGTGGTGAGGTAAATCTCAATTCCTATTTTTTACTCACCTTAAATAGAGGGGTCATATTATTTGGGTAATACTTGCGAAGAATGTTATCCATACTTAGAACAATTCTCAGAACAATGGGGATATACTTTGGAATCATTTTCTCCACACTCATTCAGTATTTGGTACTTATATTAGTTTGCAAATTTAGTGGGGACATGTAATATGGGAATAAATTCCACACATTAAAAATTGTAAGATTCAATTAGGGCATGTTTTTTAATCATGATCTCCACATTTATTCATTGTATTGTACTTATATCAATTCATAGATTCAGTGGGGGCATGTTTGGGAAACATGTTATCCACACCTATTCAATATTCAACATCTCTAGTTTATAGCAGTGACATGTTTTGGAAACATGTCCTCCACATTGGTAATTATATAATATTCAAAGGGGACATGATTTGTAATCATGTCCTTCACACTTACATAGTTATTTGAATTGACCAAAGCACACAATAATATGATTTAGATTCATAATTGTGGCATATTTCTATACATTTGTACCATTGTTATGCATAGCTTTGACATGAGACATATTTTAGGTGCATATGATATGAAACATGAGCCTAATATTACAAAATACAAATTATTTTTAGATTCTAAAATGATTACATGTACTGATACCCCACATATTTTTATAGACCATATTGAGCCAATCTACTTTAATAATTAATTCACATTTTGGTAGGGTTGATGTGATAAAATCACATAATATTCCAAGTTTTTAGGTTTGAATTTATCATCTAACCTCATTAGGTTATAAGTATCACTAGGTTTCATGGTTGACCTAATCTCAACTACCTGGTGGTAACTCACTTTTGCTCAAAAGTTGGGTACACGTGCCTTCCAATATCTCTTTCTATCTACATATCTCATTAAATACATAAACTTTAATTATTTATCCTAATCTCAATTTCATAGCCTCACAATAATACAAATTTTTAAAAACAAATTGTCAATAAGCAAGGTAGTTACATCAATACATAGATGTACTCATAAACCATGCTCTTTCAATTTAAATCAATTTAATGTAATTTTAACCCAAATTATATGCATTGATTTTATACTATAACATGATATTGGTTATGGTTCAGTCACCAAAAAATTACTCAAATTCAAATCAAGTAAAGATAAGGTGTGAATACACACCTAGGCACTTATTCCTTTCATTTAAACTAGTAATTTCATTACTAGAATAAAGGGGGAAATGCATATGATATTTTTTGATAACGTATCACCTTAGTCTCATAAACTTTACAAACTTACACCTTGGTTTTTCTCTTATTTCTACATTGTCATTTCTTTTACATGCCTTGCATATTTTTATCTTGTGCCCCTTGGCCTATCTCTTAGTCTGACCAGTCTTATATTAATGACACAGCCATTCTTTCTTACCCAAAATGTTTAAAATTTACTTCTCTTACACATTTTCAAGTTCTGATCTTGTACCTATTTTGTTACTCTTTGGACTCTAACATTTTGGATAGATATTAACATCAACATTATTGTCCTACTCTAACACAAGTGTCTAATTCCCTAGAGTCATCCAATATTCAAATGCAACATATTGTAGTGGTCCTCCCAAGTAATTTAATGTGATTTATTACTCCAAATGGCTTGATATAAATACAAGATCAACCCTCATTCATGCTCATTTATTACTATATAATAAAAAAATAGTACAAAAGGAAACCTCAATATGATTATGATTGATTGAAAAGGATCAAAAATGGGTTTTCAAAGTTCTTTCAGTGTTAATGTCTTACCTCATTAGGCATAACTCATTATAAAAATTGATTTTTTATCATGATAGACTCATGAAGTGGTGATGTAAAAATCTATGTGAAGATATCTTGCAATTAATTCCATGCCATATAAATGGCTATATTAGCTAGCATAATTTTGTATTGAATAACGTATTTACTGATTGGCTCATTGTAGCCTTACTTGAATTTATTAATTTGTGCATAATATATGTTTTCACCAATGTTAATAGAGAAATGTTATAATAACTGAGATAGATAAGGGTTCGATGCTTTAATTAGTTAGAGTGGAAGATTAGATACTATCATAAAGAATATTCCTTGAGGCTTCATGGAAATTACTTGGTTACCAAATTTCCATTGTATGAATAATCCAAGCATGCTACTGAAATGATCTAATATATTTTTTAGGATCACCTTTACCTTCATAGAGTGGAAGCTTAAGAGTTATAAAGTTTGATAGTAATAAGTATGATGCTATATTAGGTTCCAAATTATTATGAATTACATTATGAGAACATATTAAATGACTCTCTCTAGAGACACATTAATATAATTACAACACCTTTGCATGCAGGGATATAATAGTCTGCTCAATGAAAAATTTAGACTTATAGCCTTTGAATCCTTCTTTGACATAATGTTCTTTGGAAAATCATGTAATATAATAATATATTTAAAATATATATCTATTATTCTAGTGGAATCATTTTTTTATTTTACATTAATAAATGAACCATCTTAGAGAACCCATCTACAACAAATTAAAAAAATTGAATGTTTACCTCTCTGTGTATTTTTCAGCCCCAATACAAAATCCATACTCAAATATGTCCATGGTCCTTTTGTAAACATCAATGGCATGTAAGATCCTATTTTTTATGCATATCTTTTAGATACTTTACATATCCTACATCTTAACACATATCTTGTTAGATATATCTTCATATTTGGCCAAATATACTTATCTTCAACAAAATATATTGTCTTATTTCTACAAATGTTTCTACCTAAACCACCATTATTATGTTCTCTCATATATGTAATTAGAATACATAGTTTATTCCCTTGAAAAAGTAAGGTATCTTACATAAGAGGATCATTATGAATAAAACCTATCTCACCTAATACTAGATTCCTATATTGTATAAAAATATTTCCAAAACATAGATTAGAATCAAACTACTTGATATTCTTTAATCCAACTGCTTCAGTAAATATATTATTTAACAATGACACACTCCTATTAAAATAATATGCTACCTGACTCAACAGTCCTAATCTATGCTTCAAAATATAAGTATATATATGAAAAAAAATATACCCATTTTTCTTGTCTACTATTTATTTTATTATGAGTGTTCACATGCCTTAAGCTCCCAGTCTCTATAAATCAAATAAACTACTTAGGCATAAATTAACTATTTAATGTGTATACACATAATATTTATAACTTTCTCATTGACTAATGCTTTTTCTTGTGGTGAATTACTGAGAATCATTCTCAATAGGTGTAAATCTTGCACAAATAAAGAGGTGTGCATGATCATGGTGATTTATGAGAGATTTTTTTATATACATCATGATCATATGATTCCTACTACTAGTATAGATTATTCTGATTGTCCTACCATTTACCTCCTTTCATCCCATTCTTATTCAGTTGTGAAATTTTCCTTATAAGACAATATCGTTTGTTTAGTGCATTTTTTCTTTCTAAAACTATATTATCCATCCCAATGTAGTTATGATCCTATCTTTTGAAAAATGTATTGTAATGGCTTGGCTGATACCATTCTATGTTAGTCGACCTCTTTCAACTATATCACACAGGGTGATACCATCTACTTATAGTTTTAGGTTGGTTTTGGCTATTAAATTAGTATATATAGGGGTCATATTTCAATCTAACACCATCACATACACTCAAATTACTCTAATTTCACTTGCATTTCTACCATAAGTCATATTTGAAGGAGATTGTGGACTAGAACCCTATCTTCAATAAAAAAATTCTTGTGGAAGTCTTTGAGCACAATAGAAATAGGTGTCGTAGTCTTTGGAGTATCTAAGGATATCAAAGTCTTCTTCTTTCATTTGATGTATTAAACCCAAAAAATATCTTAGAAGGCTTCGCTTGAGATAAGGGGGAGATTGATGCTCGATAGGTCAATATAAAGGTAAGTATATCTAACCTTGTACTTTTATCTTTAATTACTTAGTAGATAGATTATTATTTTCTCTTAGTGAATGAATGTGTGTGAATCATTGTCTAGATTCTCTCTATATGTAATACTGGTGTATCTATATGATTACTTAGACTTTCCATTTCAATTTTAGGTTGCCTAGACTTCTATTTGGTTTACCATGGCACCTTAACCTATATGATCATTATAACCCTTCCTCTTAGTTTAAACTACTTTACTTGCATAACTAATTTAATTAATTATGTACATAATTGATTTCATAGAGGTATAGTAAGGGATACTTTGTGATGCCATAGTCTTAGTTTTTTTTGTCATTTTATTTTTTAATGATGTAGGCAAACCTATAATATACTTTCAAATTTCATTGGTCATTACCTAGAAAAAATAAGTATCACAAGCTTTTTTTTTAAACCCTTATCCAATTTTGAGTCTATACAGATAAGATAATTATAGGTTGATCCTAGACCATGAATACATTATAGTGAATATGATGTGAAACATATTCCATCCTTGATTCATTCAACTAACTACATTAATGAGTTTGATATAGTTCATTTCCTTTATCAAAATTGTATTAATAAGTCTGATACAATTTTATTCCTATAGGTGAATGACATTGACCAACTCGAGTCTATTCAATATTTATAAAAATTGTATCTACCAACTTGATATAATTCTATTTTATGTTTTTAATTGTATCTACCACATTGATATAATTTAATGTATTCTATTTTAGCATTATTTAGTTTATAACTATATTGTCCAACCAGTACTATTGTATTTTTATTTTTTTCAATTCATTGAATGTTGAAAATTGGTTTTTGACTTTTATTTTTGAACTTTATTATCTATTTGTTAGTATTTCCCTATAAATAGTGTTTTAAAAAATTTAAACATTCTTAGTTGTTATCTTTATGGGATAATAAGTTGTATATTTTAGTGAAATTATTGTGTGAGGGTTACTACCCCAATACTCAAGCCATTGTACATCACTAAACACATATTTTAGTTTCCACATACCTCACAATATATCAGAAATACCTAAGATTCCATTTTTATTAAACTCAATAAACCAACCATATGTTCAATTTTATGGTGCACCTCAAAGGAGGTTATCTCATCAAGAAGTTGCTCTTAATTTACCATAAAAAATGTTGTTAGTGGGAAACATGCACAATTTAGACTCTTTAGTTATTGCTCTAAAACATTAGGAAAACACTATTAAATGAATGAAGAAGTATATTTGATATCCCACAGTATCAACCAATCCTTTTAGTCAATATCCTTGATCTTATTTTCAAAAATAATTTAGATGTAATTTGATTCTTGATTTTCTTGATATAGTGTAAACTATCATCAAGTCCAAACCATTATGTGTGATGTATCATAGCTACATAATCCAACATGATACAAGTATTTATGTGTTTGAACTAAATTAACTAGCTTGATAAATTTACCTATGTTGATTTTCATGATTACATCAACCAACCTAACATAATCCAATTTTTACAATCCTTCATCAAACTCTATTGGCCATCTTGATACAATTTTATTTTGTCACTATTAAACCAATGGTATTGTCTAAATCAATATAGTTTCTTTTTGCACTTATGACTACATCAACCAACCTAATATAGTTTTTTTCCACATTTTTTATTTCCTAACTAATTTAACTAGACTAATATAGTATGTTTCTTATTAATTAACTACATCATTGATCCAGAGGTCAATTTTTAAAAGGTCCCAAATCAAACTAAATCCTATGATATTATGAAGATCTCATCAAGAGCTTTTTGACAGTATGTAGACCTTTAAAAATAGAGCTCGTATGCTCCTTATATAGCTGGTCAAAGTTTTAGTCAAAGTAAGTCAATAAGTGGTCAAAAATGGTCAAACTACAAAAATTTACCATCATGAAATGTTTCCAAATTATTTCCATGGTGTAGATCTCATTGAGAGCTTTTTGGCACAATTTACAATTCAAAAAATGGAGTATGTGCAAGTTATGACCAATCAAAGTTACGATAAAACTTGATGATGTGACAATATGATTTGACCCAAGTATTTAATATTTGGGAATAAAAATATTCTATCATTTATTGGCGAATAATAATCACCCCATAATTTTAATTGTAATGGGATAATATAAATCCCATAAACAAGGGTGGAGATAATTATTATTAAAAAAGGGGATAATCTTAAATCCCAAAAGTAATGGTCTTGGGATAATTTTGAATATTATTTAAAATTGGAAAGGATAATCATCCAAGCCCATCTTTTGTGAACCCATGACGCTATATAAAGGGTCTAGAGGGGTCATTTGAAATCACAATCAAAGTGTCACAATCAAAGTGTAAAAAATAATACACAAGACTTGAGAATAATAAAGTAGAGCCAGAGCCAAAGAGCCAAGAACCAAAGAGCTAAGAGCCAAGAGCCAAGAGCCGAGAGCCAGAGCTAAGAGCTAGAGCCAAGATTTGAGAGCTACAACCAAAGCTAGTTTCTAGAGCTAGATCCAATGGCATCAAAACATTTATTTATAGATTGAGAACCCCTAATGGGGATAAAGTGATGTATAAAGAAATTTTGCATCAATAATCTATCAGTTCCACCTTTGAGCAGGACCCATAGACGTAGCCCAGATCTAGTGAACTCCATTAACAGTTTTGGTGTTTGTGTTTTAGTTGTTTGTAATTTTATTCTTTCCACAGATTTGATTCAATTATTCAAATGTGGATACAAGTTTTAATCAAACACACACTTAACAAAAATCAATTATATGGCTAATGATCATTTGAAGGTGTAATTAGAATGAATGAATACATGGATATTCATATTTAGTTTTAATCCAAATTTTAAACACTTTAAACTAGTTTTTGATTATTTATTTAAATCCATTATTTAGTATCCATTATAAATTGAAAGTGAAATTGAAGGGTTTGAAATGGGTTTATGGATCAATTTTGGTATCAGAGTAGTTAAAATGTAGGGATTAGCTTTTGATCATGTAAAAGTTTGATATTAGTTTCAGTTGGCTTCATTTAATTTGTGCAAACACTTGGACTTGTTTAATATTCCAATGCAGTGTGCAGTTGTTAGAGATACAAGTTATTTGTAGGAGCAAGAAACCATGGGCAAAGCTCTAAAGAGAGAAATACTAGAGGATATTGAAGGCTTTAGCCATTATATTTAGATGGAAAAATATGAGTTGAGAATGATGCTAATGTCCTTATAAGATAAAAATCAAGAGTTGTAAGATAGACTGATATCTCATGGGGAGTTTCTCTCAGGGATAATCCAAGAATTGCAACTTGAGTTGCAAGCCAAGGACAAGTTATTAGCACAATCACAAAATGGTAAAGAAATGGAGGAGAAAGTAAAGTCTACGAGACCATCCTCTACCATAGATGCATAAACACAAACAAAGGTTTGTACTATAAGTAATTCACCATGTTATTTCTTTTATTCCCATCAATCTTCTTTTATTGGGGAAATTGAGAAGCATACTCATGGTATTGGCTCTAAGTTGTTAATCATGTTGGGTTTTGATGGAAATGGCCTTGGCATCAATGGCCAAGGAATTAATAATCCCATATAAGTTGAGGAAAGACCTCAATATGTAGGTTTGGGATTTGTTAGTGGTAATGGAGAAATTGGAGAATGCTCCAAAATTACTGAAGCAAGAGAAGCTTCAAGAGATGAGCCCAAGCCACTATCGGTTCAACCCATTCAAAAAGATGGAAAAGTTTATAATTTGAAATGTATAAATGGACAACCCCTCAATTATGTAAAATGCATCTAGAATAAATGCAAGGCATCTCCATTGAGAGATGAACATCCCAATGGAAAAGGTAAAATAATTTCTCCCCGTCATGCTTGCAAACATGATAGCCCTAAAAGGCATGGCAAGCATAAATATTTAATGTCTTCTTTGATTATGAGAAGAATGGTCTTGGTACATAGAATTTGTGGTTTAAATATCCATTTACATTTTGTGGATTAATTAACCATTATATGGCCATGTGTTGGAAGATAAAGTCCTTAGAAAGAAAGGTTATGTTCCTCAATAAGGAGACAAGTTATACAGACCACTCTCCAAGCCAAAATATGGAGAATGGAAAGAGGGCTTTATTGTCCAAAAAAATGGACAATAATTACTACACTCATTATAATATGAGTGGTCAGTGGCTTGACAAGTGTTGAAAGCTTCATCCACAGCTTCGTTCAGATACTCGTAAAAAGAATTGTGCATACACCCATGAAGAAAGAGGTAGTAGATGAAAGATTCAGTAAAGTACCAATAATCCAAGAGGTAACCCATGAAGAATCTCACCTATCTAGAGAATATTATATCATGAAGGATCATCCCAAAGTGGAGCATCTATTAAATTGGATCAGAAAGAAATGGATAGAATTTTTGGAAAGCTAAGTCTTATTTAGCATGCTTAAATTCACCTGCAAAGCAATTTATTTAGTTTCCATTGTTAAATAAGAATTAAAAGAACTAACCTCATTTTTTTGAGTAAGTGTGGAGGTAGATCACTCCTTTAGATTGAAAAATGGAGTAGAAATCTAGATGAGAAGCATATTGTGTACAACCCATTGTTAGCAGTTGTATCATTTATTATTTTAAGTTCTCACATTCAGATTGGCATATTTGTGCTTACCTTTTCTTGTATTATTTGAAAAGATGGTAAAGAGGATCCATTAAGAGTGAAAATTTTAAAAAAACTCTAAATCATATTTTGGGTATAACAACATTGGAAAGACATGTTACACATAGACAAAGAGTTTCTTTCGAAAGGAAGACAAGTATGCATGAATCAACATGTAAAGTTCTTCCAAGGTAAGTAGCACTTAGTTATAAATTGTTGTTTTAGATTAAGTTTGATATCCATTTTCATTGAAATACATGTTTTCAATATATGTGTCATCATAGTATGCACATTTATAAAAGACCCTAAGAAGGTCACTATTTGTAACATATATGTTGCATTGTAAGACCCCATGAAGGGCAATTTGTAAAAGTGATGATATGATATCACTTATTCTATGCAACATAGTTTTATGTCCTTGTGAGAATAATAGGAACAATATAGATTACATTTCAATAATGGGAAAACATTACCTTAGCAGAGCAATGCCATGCAACATAAAAGATCACTAGGCTTATCTATGTAGAGGCTCTTGAGAAACCATGCAACAAAAGAAGTCATTGCATTCTAAATCATAGTTTTTTGTAAAGGATATTGATGGCCATGTAGTAGCAGAGGATTTTTATAAGGTGTGATAAATCAGTTGTTCCAAGTGTTATGGGCATAGTTGTGGAACCTGAGTAGACCGATAAAGACCCATTAGCATTGTTCAAAATCAAATGATATTTTAGAGGATCAAGTTGGGTACCAGCTTTTGGTGGACCAAAATCCCTCTTAGTAAGGAGGATTGATCTAGAGGTCAATTCATAAAAGGTCCCAGATCAGACTAAATCCTACACCATTATGAAGATCCCATTAAGAGCTTTTGATAGTATATAAAAATTCAAAAATAGAGCTCATATGTTCCTTGTATAATTGGTCAAATTTCTACTCAAATCAAGTCAACAAGTGGTCAAAGCTAGTAAAACTAAAAAAAATTACCATCATGAAGTGTTTCTAAATTAGTTCCATGGTATAGAGCTCATCGAGAGCTTTCTAGCACGTTTTATGATTCAAAAAATGGAGTCTGTATGTGCAAGTTATGACCAGTCAAACCTGATGATGTGATAATAAAGTGACATGGAAATATGGTTTGACCCAAGTCTTTAATATTTGGGGATAAACATATTCTATCATATATTAGGGAATAATAATCACCCCATAATTATAATTATAATGGGATAATATAAATCCCATAAAAAAAGGGTGGAGATAATTATTATTAAAAAAGAGGATAATGTTAAATCCCACAAATAATGGTTTTGAGATAATTATGAATATTATTTAAAATTAGAAAGGATAATCATTCAATCCCACCTTTTGTTGACCCATGAACCTATATAAATGGTCTAGAGGGGTCATTTGAAATCATAATCAAAGTGTGAAAGACAACACACAAGATTTGAGAATAATCAAGTAGAGCTAAAGCCAGAGCCAAAGAGCCAAGAGCCAGATCTAAGAGCCAGAGCCAGATCCAAGAGTTGAGATCCAGAGCCAGTTGCTAAAGCTAGATCTAGTGGCATCAAAACATTTATTTATAGATCAAGAACCTCTACTAGGGATAAGGTGATGTATAAATAAATTTTACATCAATAATCAATTAGTTTCACCTTTGAGTAGGACCTAAAGATGTAGCCCAGATTGGGTGAACTCCATTAACAATTCTAGTGTTTATGTTTCAATTCTTTACAATTTTGTTATTTCCATAGATTTGATTCAATTATTCAAATTTAGATACAAGTTTTAATCAAACACAACACTTAATAGAAATCAAATAAATGGCTAATAATCATTTGAAGGTGCAATTGGAAGGAATGAATACATAGATATTCACATTCAATTTTAATCCAAATTTTAAACACTTTAAATTAGTGTTTGATCATTTATTTAAATCCATTATTCAGTATCCATTATAAACTAAAATTGAAATTGAAGGGTTCAAAATGGGTTTACGGATCAATCATCCTACGTATTTTAGTTAATTCCCCCTCCTTTACCATATAGTACATTTTTTAATCTAAAGAGAAAACCTAGTGGGATATGATCAATATGACTAATTCTCATAAAAAACACTAATTATCCTTTACCTTAAAATACCATTTAAGATCAAGATAAAATTAATTTTCATGTGTCCAATAGAACAATAAACTCTAAGCCACTTATTTAATCTAAATTTATTGATTTAAATTTACTACCTCCATGTATGAATGTAGTAGAGGATAATTGTGATGTCAAATATATTGATGAAATTATAATTTACCATAATGATCATCCTAAGCATATGGGAAAGTAACCCATGGTATTATATAATATAATGAAGTAAATCCATATGGTAGTTACTCCTTCCTATACTCCTATATTTTCTACTCCCCCCTCAACAATTAAAAATTAAAAATCATACTCAACAATTTTAGCAGGTAGTGAAAAATAATAATACATCCCCCCTTTACATATGCTCATTTAAATATCATTCCCCAACCCCCTCTCCATAATAAATAAATTAATCATCTTGAAAATAAACCATTAGTTTCTAAATTAGCAAACACAGATATAGGTGGTATCACTCTTATGATCACCTATAATGGATCCACCATTCCCACTTTACATTTGAAATAATTTTGAAATCTTTAAGAATAATGGATTAATCTAAACATGTTTGTAGATACCGAGTTTCTAAATAAAACCTTTTCCAATGATGTTCTAGATCGTTACAATTAACTTGAGTCTAACAATATCTCTAGTTTAGAAAACTTAGTTAATACATTGGTTCAACAATTTCAAACCAATGATCTTCATAAAATTAACTTATCACATTTAATTAGTTACAAGTAGGAAGAATCTGAGACTTCCCAATTTTTCATCAAGTGTTAGAAAGCAAGGAAAAACACAATATGTTAGAAGACAACCTATTTCACTTATTTATCAACACTCTTCAACCCAGATTAAAATATAAAGATAGGACTCTATCTCTAAAATCATTGTAATAAGCCTTTGGTCAAGCTGAGTGTTAATACTTCCTCATAAAAAAATTTAAGCCTCCCTAATCAATGTATAAAGTAAGTGTGATTATGAAATATAAAAAAAATGACATGAAAGATGGTGTTATGGGTACATATGATTACAAAAAAACTATAAATGTTATTATTATAGGAAACTCTAACGAAGTGAATCTTTCCCAAACTATCACAAGAAGTTCCTTCTAACCTCTTTGTTCTATCTAAAAAAATAATCATGTTGATGTTCATCACCCTCTTTCTCTATATGAGATTAAGAAGTGAATCCATAAACCATCACCTAGATAATTTGATTCTTCTTTCCCTACAAGTCATTAGTATGATCCTCAATTTTTTTTGTTGATATCACATAAATTGGGGACATTCTCATTAATCTTGTAAACAACTTAATAAAATTTAATTTTATTTCCTAATCAGTCCCAACTTTGATTATGAAGTTGTGATCTATGAGAGATAATTTTTTTGATAAGGTATGAAAATACCATGACTTAAAACTCAGGTTTGATGATCTTCACTGATGTTCCCTAAAATTGTCAAAGCCAAATTTATCTAGATTGTAAAAAAATATTAAAATTTTGATATCAAAATTCTAATGTAAACATTTGGAAAATGAGTTGATGAATAAAATTTTCCAAGTATTTTAAAATTTTGAGTTTAATATGCACATATGTTATTTTCATGTAACATGCATCTAGGATGTTACGATTGATTGACCTCTAAGAAATGTGGGCCATAAAAAAACACAAGCTATAGTAAATACCTTCACTTGCCCAATGTATCCATGAATAGGCATGCACATCCTCACAAATGTAAATATATGTCTAATATTGCATGTATATGTGACCTTTTGTTTATCTCACCCATGTGGAAGTACATGATTGGCCTTGTATTTGTGCTATGCATGCATGTGTGAAGAGATGCATTGGCCATAACACACTAGAAAAAATATTGATTTTTGAAAAAAATACATCAAGTGGCTCATTTGGCTCCACAAATTCATCTATATTTAACACAAAACTTCACCCTAATCTAACTCTCTCTCACCTAGGAGGAAATTTACATAAAGATAGTCTAAATATTTAGTTCTCTATATACTCCATAATGATAGGTTTTCGTTAGCATTAATTCACCTTTTAATATTTTTAATCTAAATCCACAATTCCCTATGACATTTAAAAATTTGGTTTTTAATTTATCAAATCCAAGGATATTTTGAATATTTATAGGGTATTTCATGACCATAAAAAATTTATCATTGTAGGTACACCAAAATTTCTTTCCACTTGATCTACCTAATTTTCAAATCTTTGTTGAAGCAGATCTTTAAACCACTAAAATTAATATATATATATATATATGGGATTTGAACCATTTATATTAATGGAGAGTAATATTATTACATATTTGGGATTATGAAACTAGATATGTGTACCTCAAAGAGTTTTCCAAGCAGTTCAATGTAGAGAACCCAAATTCTATGATTATTCACCATAAAGAAAGTGGTTTGCTTGAAGCATCTAGTTTTACTATATCAATGTAATGCTCAAAATTGGTAGTCACTTATGATCAACACTAAGACCTAAATACTAAGGAGATAAAATCAAATGGTGGGTCTTTGATGGCTATGGGGCATCAATGGGCATGACATTGAGATCCTAGTACATGAAATTTATGCAAGGATGAGTATGGCAATGGGACAAAGCTACTATGAAAAAATACAAAAAATCACCTTACCACCATAAATAATTTATGGCTAAAGAATCAGATAATTTATCCCTCTAATATCTCAAATATATTATTCAAGTATGACTTCAAAGAAGACTTATCAAACATGTTAACTCTTCTCAATCACGTTATCGACAATGAAAACACCATGAAATTTTATCCATGCATAATTATGGATATCAATATAATGTTCAATGGTAAATAATTAATTAAATTAAAGGAAATTTTCACTAAATATTTACATAATATTTTGATAAACACAACCAAAAAAGTAGTTCTTATGACTTGATACTTTGTATACTCACTAGTCACCTAAAGAGTGTACCCACGTCTCACTGAACTAGCTAATGAAAATTCATCCACCCAAGTAAATTAATTATTTTATAAGTTGAATTTATAGAGTAGAGAAAGAAACATTTAAAAATGGTTAATGATGCATTAAAAATGATAATCATCCAAACTTTGGATGAATATTATGGAAGATGAATTTTTTTTGAAGCAACAAACCCAATTTCACAATATGGGAGTTAATTTACCCAATTCCATAAATTCACATAAATAAGCGTTCAATTATTTGAAGGATACACTCTATGGATAGCCAATTTTAGCCTATAATAATATCATAGTGATTGAATTATGTAGATAGTTGGGTGTAGTGCATAAGCGATGCAAAGATAGGCATGTTTTGGGTGTTACATTATCAATCTTATTATCACATTTTTAATCCAGAATGTAGTGAATACTTATGATATTGTATTTATAATTACACAATTCACATTGAATTCATATGTCACCCTAACATATTTTGATAGTAATATGTTTATGTAAAATCTCCTTGATATTAGTGCCTCCTATGAGTAATATTCCACATTTGGATGATCACTGCACTACTTGATCTAATGAGTATAATATATTGAGGTGTGATTGGGAAATAATGGGTTTATAATAAATTAGAACCTTCATCGATACATGGTTTCTAGATAGCATGATTTATGATAAGAGGGACCTTGTTGACACCATATATGTCAAAAATTCATGGATGCCCTATTACGGACCATAAATTGGTATGTCAAAGAGCTCTCATATTTGTAAGTGTGATGGAATGTTTCAACAATAAACATGAATAATTCACTAGAGAAAGAGTATCCAAAA
>JARHVA010005851.1:645000-770000 GCA_037957365.1 Torreya grandis
AATTTTGGTCATTATTTCAACATGGAATCAAAATAGGTCCCTCTGATTGGACCAATAAAATATGCAGGGTTTCCCTAGTTGTGTTTCCTCATAAGATAGTTAAGATGACTACTCTATCATAGACATCCCTCCCAACAATGGAATTTTGTTGATAAAAACCTTATTCAAAGATATTGGATGTGAGATCAAATTTTATTAGATAAAGGATATTATACTTATAAAAGGAGAAATGAAAAATTGCTACTAGAACTATAGGTTAAACTTTTGGAGTAAAAATAAAATGATCCTTGGGAAAATATTATGTATAAATAAATATGACATACTACCTAAATGATGATGAAACAAAAATATACTTAACTTATCAAACTCATAGAAGGTGATATCAATAATGATTGGACTTTAAAATTTGATGGAAGTTTCTAAACTATAGGTTCATGTGTTGGTGAGTTGTTTATTTCTCATCAAAAGGAATTATTTCCATTTTCCTTTAAACCTTAATTTAAAATCACCAAAAATATAACCAAGTATGAATCTCCTATCCTAAGATTATAGGTATTAAAATAAATTGGTATTAAAAATATCAAATCTTAGGGTGATGTTAAGCTGATCATGAAGCAAATACAAGGTCAATAATAAGTGAAGAATGAATACTGAAGCTTAAAAAAAAAGGATCTAAGAATGCATCAAAAATTTCAAGGATTTCACCTTTAATGTTGTCATAAGTGTATAAAATTATAAATATGATGTCCTAGTTATATCTTCCTCTTTGTTTATTCCTCATCTAGAGTTTGATAATGACTAATATATCATAGAAATGGTATATCATTTGAGTGTCCCAAATCATTTTAAGCAATAGTAAGTGTTCGAAAATGATGATAAAATTATTTATTTCTTAGAAGAAAGAGATAAATTTATAAATATGTATTTCAAAGGAAGTCTAATAGTATATATGGAGTATTTCATGCTAGAAGAAAAGGACACAAAAATATTTCAACTATCTAATGTCGAAGCCATTCAATTAGATGGAAAATTCATTCCACTAAAGGGAAATAATATTCCAAAAGTTATAATCTATTTGGAGGAAATGTTTGGCATGCCTAACATGTACATAAGGAATACAATTCAATAATATACTTGAGAGTCACCTGAATATGAGGGAGTGAATATTGGTAAAAAAGATGATCCACAATATGTTGACATTCCAAAATCATGTTCCAAGAAAGAATATAGGAGGTTCATTACTATATTAAAATTGTATAGAGACATATTTAATTGGTGTTATGTTTATTTGAAGTCTTTTATGCCTAAATAGTATGTAGCATAGCATCCTATTTAAATCTTGTGTCAATCCTTTAAATCATTAATTATAGAAATATAATCCAAAAATTTATAGCACCATCTATGAATAAATCAATAAGATGATAGATGCAAGAATCATATTTCATATTCATCATTTTAATTATGTAGCTAAAATCATGATTGTAATAAATAAGAATGGATAGGTCATGATTTGTGTAGATTTTCATAATTTGAATCAAGCCTTTGTCAAGGATAATTACCCTCTACCAATCATGGATCAAATCCTAGAAGTTATCTAGCCTCCAAGATGATGTCTACATTGGATAGATTTTATAGATATAATTAGGGTGAAGTTATCATAAAAGATCAGTACAAGACAACATTTACCACCTGCTAGTGAAGATTCACCTACAAAATAGTGCACTTTGGTCTCATCAGTGTAAGAGATACATTATAAAGATAAATAGATTTATCTTTTAGTGAAATAAGGAATAATATCATAGTAACTTATCTTGATGACATCATAATTTTCTCAAAGAAAAGTGAAGACACTACAAACACCTAAAAATGATATTTAAGAGATGTTGAATTCATGGCATATCTTTGAATCCTAAGAATTATATCTTTGTAGTAACCAAAGGTAAAATCATGGGACATATGGTTTCTAAAAAATGTATTAAGATTAATCCAAAAAGAGTAAATTAAATTCATCAGATATCTTTACCCACCAACAATCTTGACATGCATTAAATTTTTAGTAAGGTAATCTTTCTTAGAATATTTGTTCCCAACTTCACCAAACTCACTAGACACATTGTTTAGATGATGTGAGGAAATAAATTTTGTAGATGGAATGATGATGGGAAGAATGATTTTAGTGAAATTAAAGAATTTATTTCCATGTCACCTATTTTGACCAAACCATATTTTTATAAGGATTTTTTGGCATATGTAGATTATATTTTGTGATTATGTAGCACCTAGTCTTTTACACCTAGAAAACTCAAAATTTGGTTATTCCTTTTATTTCTACACTCTCCTTGCTTCTGTAACCTGCACATATACTCTAACTTGTGTCCTTTGGCCTATCTCTTAGTCTGATCAATCTTATATTGATGACACATAAATTATCTTACCAAAACTTCTTAAAAAGTAATTATCTTACACTTCTACAAGTTTTGAGCCTATACCTATTTTTTTACTCGATGGACCCTAATGTCTAGGATAAACAATAGCATCGACATTACTATCATGACTCAATACAATTATTCATTACCCTAAGGTCACCCAATTTACAAATGAAATGTATTCCAATGGTCAACCTAAGTTCTTTATTGTGATTTATTACTCTAAAGGGATTGATATAAATACAAGATCAACCTTCACTCATTCCTCACCTATAAATCATACCAAAAGAGAATTCAAAGAACATTTAATTGAGTAAATCTTCCCTATTTATTCCTATTTGAAAACAAGTCATAGGGACTGCACATATATAGGTATGAAATACTAAAGGAGTATCCCAAGAGCCTAATTTGCTAGGTTACAATCTAAGTCACTATTGTATTTACTTTACACATATTACATGATTCACACATAATCTAACACATAGGGGATAACTACATTAGTTTGATGTCCTCTTCAAACTATTGACTATGTAGGTAATATCCCTTGAAAACATGGTTATTGGGGTCAGCTTGACACTATGTGACCACCAACCCATTATTCTTTAAGGTCAAATTCAAGATCTAGAGTCCATGACCCATTTCTGAATTCACTAGAGCAAAGGCAAAACTAAACCTAGAAATATCTAGGTAGTCACATCCTATTTCACCATATATTTCATATAAGAAACTATCATTAGACTGAATTAGTAACATCAATGTAACTATCTAAGGCTAACATAATTATATTGATAGTCATAGGCACTAGATCTATAATATGATAACTATTCTAGAACTATATTCATGCCTAATTTCAGTGTGTTCTAGATCCAAAATTGCATTAGCATCAAAATAAGCTAAGTGCTTCTATTTTTTGCCATTTCTATATCTATCCTAGTCATACTTTCCATAGTTAAACTATCTCAGCATAATAAATTTAGTGTATGCTTAAATATGAGTTTAGCATTTAATTAGCCTACTATATATCTAATTATCACCCTTGTGCCATTTCATTTCTATATTATTAACCCTAAGCTTAAAGTGAAAACATATAACATATTTCATTTTAGGGTTAAGCATTTGGTGGACCTAATCCATGTGAATATGCAAATTTTTATAATCTAGGGATTCCAAGATGCTTAGGGTTTTAGCTTGTTATGACATATTTTTAGATATGAAGCTTTTCCCTAGGGTTTTACATCCTCTGGTCATAATGGTTTCAAGTGTAAATAGTAACAAGTGGATTCTTCATTGATCATCACATTCAGGCCTCAAAATAGGTTCATTTCAAAATTCATTAGAGGTATTGTTTACTCATATTATTATATGAAAAACCATATTTTTGTTTAACAAAAATCAATATGAATTTTTAATTTTATTAATTTACTATTTTTAGTAAATGTTAACATATAAGGATAATGGTGTACTTATATTGAAATTAATTTTTAGGTTTTGTCAAAAATAAGATTATATTAAAAAACCTCTCTTAAATTTATAAAAAATATATTCTTGATTTATCACAAATCTTAATCTTTATTTGGAATATTCTAGGGTTTACCTATGAAGAATTCAAAATTAATTGTCCTATTTATTATTCATATCAGATCAAAATTCAAATTTATTGTAGTTTTTTCGTAAATATGTTGATATAGACAAAAACCTCCTTTCATTTGCTAAAATAATGTATGGATTTACCAAATTTATAAATTTTCTATTTTTTAGTAAATTTAGATCTACATGGCATACATGTAATTTTGTTTCCCTATTTTTTTGGGTTTATCTCATTTCTTATTTTTACATTAAAACTCTCATATTTTTTTAAAGATCATCCAATAGTCCTAAATTTCTATAAATTTTTAAATCATGTTTCCCATGGATAGTTTGTTAATTATTTCATGGTCATACCTTATAATGGCTCTTAGTTGTTATATCTCACACCTAATTAGCACATGAAAATATATAAGGTATGAAAAACTTGCATTCCTATGTGTTCCTCCCTATTCTAATGTTTACAATAAGAGGCTTTCTAATAGCAAGAAACAATTGTTGTAAGTTATCATTGATGACATGTGGTTGAGCCTATCATTAATGTAAACATAAGATTAAGGTATAGTGATCCATTTGAATGTCTTGTGATGAATAGTAAGGAATGATGAAATGAATAATTATAGGTCCTTGATGAAGGATGATGTCATGAAGTAATGAGATGGCTTGAGCATGGGATATCTAGTATTGTGTAAGAAGGATCATGATGGCTATATGAGATGAATACATAGAGGCATAAGAGTATGTTTGAGGATATTTAAACATTCATTTGAGGCATTGAATCATGTAGGTATGTTTCAAAGTGTGAATACAAAGGTAAGACCTATACGTCTAATATGCAAACAAGTTAGTCTTACACTCTATCTGATCTAACTAGGGGTCTTAAGATGTTAACAATACCTATGAAGGATTAATATTAGTGGTATAGCATATTATAAGGATTTTGAACATGTGAATAAGGTGTAAAGTGCATCTACAATGGTAGGAAGTTCAATTTTGAGGTTTAGTCCTTGCATGAAAAACCTAGTATGAAGGCACAAGTTTGGTAGCTTGTTGAGAAAAGCAATGTGATAATTTTATGAGCAATGTTGGTAGTTTATTAATATGGTGTGATTGAACTTGATATTTTGATGAGTTTTTGAGATCATAACAATAATTTTTCAAGTGCGATCAAGGTCCAAGTATGATTGGTAGCTCTAGATCTAATGTGTAAAGATACCTAATATGGCCTAATGAAGGGTCAAGTTGAGTTCTCAAGGTGATAGATCACATGTGATTATGGATTTAGGTTTGAAATTTTATTTTAAGGTTTTTTACCAAGTCTAAGGTCTTGATTTGAAGGAGAAGGCATGAAATTTGGTTTTAAGGTCTCATGTCTATGCAGATTAAAGAATTGCATACCTGAGAAGGAAATTATGATGTTCATTGGCATGTGTGATCATTTCATGGGAAGATAATATATTTATTAGATATGTAAAAGGTTCATAAGAAGGTTTTCCAAGTATTAGGAACTGGTTTTACAGATAAAATTATATGAATAATTGTTAAGAATGGAAACTAATCTAGAACCCTCTCAAAACCCTCATAGTGACCCGATTGAAGAGATCTTTCTAGAAAGTAATAATATTGGTTTGGTTGATATATTTTGGTGATTTTAACTTATATAATAATATTATAGGAATATCTATGTTGTAGTGGTTTTTAAGATTAGTGAGTTCAACTTATAAAAAAGCCCTTATTTCTAAAGAGTTTGATGTTACATATAGGGTTGACTAGGTCAAGATTACACAATGGAAGGAGGTTGAAGATAAATAATTTTTTTTTTGCATGATATTATTTTTTCAATTTATATCCTATGTTTAAACTATTTTGGTCACCCAAGTTGACCTATCACTTAATGGCTAAGAATGAAGATAGTGAGAAAAACTAGTCAAAATGAGAAAGAGTTTAGGGATGAGTTTCAAATCATTAGGAATGGATCTAATTATGTATGGTATTTATTAAATCCATATACCTCATGTTAAATTGGTTTATAATTTTTTATTATTCTCTTATACAATCAAAAAGGTGCTCTCAAAGTGACCTATCTGAGTGAATTGAATAGTGAAAGATTAAATTTTAGATATTAGTCTATATAATCTTCATTTGCCACTAGACCTCTATATATTTTTATTTTAAGTTTATATGAGATGTTTTAGTATAATTAAAATGATTTTTTATTTCAATTAATTTGTTCCACATGTGTTAATATTCATGTTCACCATGATTGGTTCTTAAGCTAGATTGACAGTTCTAGCTATGTAAGGTGGAGTGAAGTGCTGAGTATCTATGATAATAATTGATGCATATAATTAATATATTTTTGTTTTTTAATACCTAAATTATCTATAAAATCTTTGTAAAATATTTAAATACATTTTAATAAGATGAAACATGAAATCCAAAATACCTTGTCTAGCTATGTTAGAACAATAAGAGAAAGGCTTGAGAAATTTGACAGTAAGACCAATGGTTGATATCAAAAAAAGTGATTTAAATATTTTATGATGATATATAAGTCATATATTATCTATTAATTTTTATTATAATTCATTAAAGTGTCATTTAAAGTGATAAATATGAACTTCTACATGACTATGTTTTGGAGCAGAATGATTATTTTGTGGTCATCTTACAGAGGTGAGTTTGAGGTGTTTTGAAAATAGTTTAAGGATATATTGAATATGAGGATGTTATATAATTATATAAGTTCCATATTAATGTATTTTTATTCATTATAAATTCAAATTTATATTTTGGTGATCAAATGTTTTTTTATTGTACTTTGGTAGTGTTTGACCGTTTTGACTAGTGATGTTACAAGAGTGGGTTTGAGGCCTTTTGGCCTATTTGGTGATGTCTAATGGAAATGGTGGTGAAAAATATGTCATGGAGGATATATTAATGTATTTTATTGAGTATTTTTTTTGTAAAATTTGATAGTATGCTTCATATATGAGAGATAGACTTTTTGGGTGTATGAAGGGCTAATGCAAAATAGACCTAATGGCATGTTCAAGGAGTCAAACAAGCTAAATGGTGTTTGAGAAATATATTAATGATATACTGGGTATAATTTTGGAATATTTGAAGTTTTTAAATCATTTTTATATATTCAAAATGGTCTAATTGATTCCAAGTGTAACGTGTGGATAAGACAGACCTAATTACATTTGGTCTCCTTTAGGCCTAACAGTGGTTTTGGTCCTAATAAGCTTGGACAACCTATATGCTGAGGTTTTCTTGTATGAAACATGTTTTATGACCTATTTCAAGTGTGATACAAGTGTTTTAATGTTCTTTTATGACTGGTATGTGTAATAATAAGTGATGTATATAAAAACAAGGCCTAATTACCCTATTTGAGCTAGTAAGAGGAGAGTGGATATAAGCAAAGGAAATATCTATTTGAGGAGAATAAGTAGGTAATAAAGAACCATAAAAATATCATATAAATAATTATGAATATATAACTAATCTTATGTAATTGGATGATAATTTTAGTTGACCTAATGAGCCTAGAAGAGGCATGTTGAGCAAGGAAGCCTAAAAGGTTGTTTGAGAGGGGTAAAAGGTTGAAGTGAGATGAATGAGGTGAAAGACCATAATTAGAATCATGATAAATATATTATATGTTTATGATAGAGGATAAATAAGAGATATATCTGAATAGGTGATCACCATAAGTTATTTGAGGAATAAGGATTATTGAGGTGATCAAGCTTGTCTTGGCTAGGTTGATTCTTGATCAAGGAGTTGGAGTTGCCTTATAGGTTGGTGCTTGAATAAGTTTTCTTGAATTTTATAGGTTGGTTCCAAATAACTTAGGGTTTTGGGCCTTCCTTTAACATTTTATCTTGCTAAAGGAATAGTTAGGTTGGTGCTTGACTAGTAAGGGGTTGATGCTCCTTGTGGGGTTGGTGCCTCACTAAATGCTATTTCATTACTTATAATATATTATTATAATTGGTTTGATAGTGGTTTTTATCCCCCCATTATTGTTTCCCACACATTTATGGTTTTCATGTGTTATGTTATTGATTCATTCTTATGTGATTACTTCTCTATGCTTTTTTATATCTCTATGTTAATTTGAATGGGTAATGAATGATGTATGGAATTGATTGAAAATTTTGTACACCAATTCACCCTCCCCAATCCTCCCTCTTAGTGGTTATGCTTACAATAATTGGTATCATATAATCCCTTTGACAAAGCTTTATAAATTGAAGGTGATCCTAGAAATACAAGATGGCTAAGCAGCTATGGAAAGAGAATCAAAAATTGAGATTAGTAGTTAAGGGTATTAAAGAGAAGATTAGTATTTTTGAGACAAGGAGGATTAAATATAATTATAAGGAAGATGAATATGAGATGATCATCAAGAATATTGGATAATAGGCTAAATCCCTTATGGAATGTGAAGGAAAGATGTGTCATCTTCAAACTAATTTTGAGGAAATTTTTGAAGTATAAAAAGAAGATAAGAATATCATCAAGGAGCTCAAGAGTTAGCTAAAGGATGCAAAAGCATGTCTGAGTTCAAAAGAGGAATAAGGTTCAAAATTAAAGACTTTTATGAGTTCTTTGAAGATTGTGCATGAGTAACTCATAGACAAGATAAGCAAGGTTGATAAAGGTAAAGAGAAAACTTCATCCAAGAAGGTAAACATGAAGATAAGATCTATTATACAACCAAATGCATTCAAACATTTAATTTCACTTCATGGTCAATGCTTTGTGTGCCATAGGTTTATTCATATATTAAAGGATTTCAGAATGGCCTCAAGGAATAAGTTGTCATGGGAACATGGTAGAAATAATAAGAGAAAAGATAAGTTTAGTAGTTCTATCTACTATAGTTGTCATAAAACTGGTTATATTTCTAGATTCTACCTTAGAATTCATGAGAATGGTCAAACTTAGATATGGAGATTAAAGGTAAGTAATGTTAATCACACTAGTCAAGATGTGATCATTGATCAAAAAGTTGCTTAAGAGGTTGTGTTTTAGATTAGACAAATGAGAAAAAGAAGGAATATGTTAAGGACATTGAGTCCATTCTGAGAAGAACATTCAATGTTATAACAAGGACTAGGGTGCTCCATTATTTAAGAGCTCCATGATAAGGGGTGTCTTTTATAGGATTCATATAGACACTCTTTATCCTATAGAAGCATGTGAGGTTTTAGTTAAGGATTCTATATTAAGATTATTATTTGAAAATAGGTATACTTGTATATGTTTTACTTTAATTTAAGTAGCTTCTATGGTCAATAGTGCAACAGTTGGTATGGATGAGTTGGTGTTAAGAGATAGACCTAGAGAAAGGTCTTAAGAGAGAAATAAAGTGTATGATCAAAGGATACCCTAAACCTATTTGAAATAATCTAAGTCAAGTAACATCTAATGTTACCATGTGTTCAAATTAGATGAGGATAGATGCTTAGATTCTGTCATGATTAAAAGTTCTACAAATAAGGTATACATCTAATTTCCTATCTATCTAGATAGAGCATGAAGAAAACAATGGTTCAAATATCAGGTACATGTCATGAATATGGATTTTTATTCATGAGTGAATACAAAAAGGTATTAGCATAGATGTTTTGTAGTAGAGAAGGTCTCAAAAACCTAGTGAGCAAGAGTATGGAAAGGATGTTGTGTTGAGATGACCTGATCAAAGTGTTGACTTGTGGAAGTTGCAGAGGAATGAGATAAGGCTTAAAGAATATAATATGGATTCAATATGCCTAATGAAGATTATGCTCAAATGGAGAAATCATATTTTTCCTATAGGAACAATGCTAGTAAAGTTGCATAGAGACCTAATTCGTTGAGGTAAGTTGTTAAAGGTGCCATGAACTAAGTCAAGGATTAATGACTTGAAGAGTATATTTGAAACCTTTATATATTTCTTAAGGTAAAAAAATGTGTCATGTATTTTTTGTAAATATTTGGTTTTTCATTTTAGATAGCATGATCTATGTGGAGCATGGAGTTATGGGGAGCTAACTCAGGTATCTTGAGAAGCTTGAATAGAAGTATGCATGGATAAAGGGGGAACTTGCTAGCTCTATCAATGGTTAGGTTTAAAGATAAATAGACTATGTGTAGATGACCTTTTGATAATTGTATATGACCCTTTGTCATTAATTTCAAATGGGGATATAGATTTTATTGATGGAGAAGTTGTCTGGATCAATTCATTTGTGGTTTGCCATCAATGACAAAGGGAGATATTATTTCAAGTTGTCATTGATTTCATGTGGTTGAGCCTATAATTTATTTAAAAATAATATTAAGGTATATTTATGCATTTTAATGTCTTGTGATGCATAGTGAGGAATGATGAAATGAGTGATTATAGGTCCTTGATGAAGGATCAAGTCATGAAGTAATGAGAAGGCTTGAGCATGGGATATCTCGTATGGTACAATAAGGAGCATGATGGATATAGGATATGAATTAATAGATTCATAAGAGGATGTATAAGGAAAATTTAACATGCATTTTATGCACTAAATCAAATAATAATGTTTCAAATTGTGACTATAGAGGTAAGACCTATAGGTCTAATATGTAAACAATTTAATCTTAGACTATGTTTGATCTAAATAAGGGTTATAAGATGTTAAAAATACATATAAATGATTAATAGTAGTGTTATATAATATTAGAATGTGTTTTAACATGTGAATAAGGTGGAAAGTGCATCTACAATGGTAGGAAGGATAGTTTTAAGGCTTAGTCCTTGCATGAAAAACCTAGTATGAAGGCATAGGCCTGGTAGCTTGTTGAAAAAAGTAGTGTGAGACTTGTACGATCAAGGTTGGTAGTGTATGAATCTAGTATGATTGAACTTTATATGTGTATGATGTTTTGATATTATAACAATATTTTTTCAACTGTGATCAAGGTCTAAGTATGACTGGTTGTTGTAGACCTAATGTACAAGGAAACCTAGTGTGACCTAATGAAGGTTCAAGTTGAGTTTTCCAGGTGTTAAATCACATGTGATCATGTATTGATATTTTATAAGTTTTTTAAAAGGTTTTTACCAAGTTTTAGCTCATTATTTGAAGGATAAATCATGAAATTTCGTTTTAAGGTCTCCTATGTATGTAGATTAAATAATTATAGACCTGAGAAGGAACTTATGATGTTCGTTGGCACATGTGATCATTGCATTGGAATTTAATATATTTGGGAGAGATTTAAAAGGGTCTTAATAATTTTTTCCAAGTATTAGTAATTGGTTTTAGGGACAAAAATGTATGAACAATCATTAAGAATGGAAACTAGCCTAAAACCCTCTCAAAACCCTCACAATGACCCAATTGAAGAGATCTTGTTGGAAACTAAAACTAATGTTTTTTTTGATATATTTTGGTGAATTTAAATTGTATATTACTACTCTAGGAATCTCCATGTTGTACTGGTTTGTCAAATTAGTGAGTGAAACCTATAAAAAAACCATTATTTCTAAAGAATTTGATGTTATAAAAAGGGTTGACCAGGTCAAGATTACACAATGGATTGAGGTTTAAGATAAATATATCTTTTTGTTATAAATGGTGGTATTTTGAAAATTTATTTCTTCTATGTTAACTATTTTTTTCACCCAAGTTGACCTATCACTAAATGGCTGAGTGAAGATAGTGAGAAAAACTAGTTAAAGTAAGAAAGAGTTTAGGCATAAGTTTAAAATGATTAGGAATGGATCCAATTGTTTGGGGTATTTATTAAATACCTATAGATAATTTTACATTGGTTTATTATTTTTTATTATTCTCTTACACAATAAAAAATGATCTCTCAAAGTGACCTATTTGAGTGAGTTGAACAGTGAAAAAGTAGAGTTCATAAATTGGTCTATATATTCTTCATTTTATATTAGACCTCTACATATATATGTGTGTTTTAACCTTATATTAAGATGTATAAGAATCATCATAATGATTTTAAATTTCAATTAAGTGTCCCCATAGGTGTTAAGACTCATGTTCACCATGACTGGTTCTTAAGCCAGATTGATAGTTCTAGCTATGCAAGGTGAAGTGAAGTATTTGAGTCTCTATGATAGGAATTGATGCATATAATGAATATAATTTTGCTTTTTAAGACCTAACCGATATATAAAATCTTTATAAAATATTTTAATAATATGAAACATGAAATCCAAAATAGCTTGTCTAGCTATGTTAAAATAGTAAGAGAGAGGCTTGAGAAATTGGTCTGTAAGACCAATGGTTGATATCAGAACAAGTGATATATATATATGTTATTATGACATATAATTAATATAGGATATTTTAATGTGTATTATAAGTCATTAATTTTCCTTTAAAGTGCTAAATCTGAACTTCTACATGACTATGTTTTGGAGTAAAATGACTATTTTGTGTAGTCATCTTACAAAGGTGATTTTGAAGTGTTTTAAAAAAATTTGAAGGATATATTTATTATTAATACTTTATATAAATATATAATATCAATATTAATGTTTTTTTATTCATGATAAGTTCATATGAAAATGTTGGTGATCAAATGTTTTTTACTATACTTTGGTATTGTTTAACTGTTCTAAGTAGTCATATTACAAGAGTAGGTTTGAGGCCTTTTGGCCTATTTGGTGATGTCCAATGGACATGGTGGTTAAAATTATGTAATTTAAGATATATTAATGTATTTTATTGAGTAGGATATTTTGAAAATTTGACTGTATGCTTCAAATATGAGAGATAGACTTTCTAGGTATATGAAGGGTTAATGGAGAATAAACATGATGGCATGGTTCAAGGAGTCAAAAAAGATAAATGGTGTTGGGGAAATATATTAATGATATAATGGGTTTATTTTAATCACATTTTAAATGTTTTAAGTGTTTTTATAGACTCAATATGGTCCAAATGATTCCAATTATAACATGTGGATAAGATAGACCTAATTGCATTAGGTCTCCTTTAGACCTAACAGTGGTTTTGGTCCTAATATGCTTAGACAACATATATGGAAATTTTTTTATTGTATTAAACATGTGTTATTAAATATTTCAATTTTTATCCAAGTGTTTTAATGTTATTGGCCAACCAATATGGGTAAGATCAAATGATGTGTATATAAGCAAGGCCTAATTGGCTTATTTGAGCTAGTAAGAGGAGAGTGGATATAAGCAAAGGAAAGAGATCTTGGAGGAGTATAATAAGATAATTGAGGACCATAAAAATAGGAAATAAATAATTATGAATATATAATATATATTTTATAGTTGGATGATAAGGTTAGTTGACCTAATGAGTCTAAAAGAGGCAAGTTGAGCAAGGAAGCCTAAAAGGCTATTTGAGAGGGGTAGAAGGTTGAAGTGAGCTGAATGAGGTGATAAACCATTAGAATATTCATTAAAAGTGTTTTATAGGTGTATTATAAACTATATATAAGAGATATGGCTAAGGAAGAGATCACCATCAACTTTTTTAGTAACAAGGATTCTTGAGGTGATCAAACTTGTTTTGGCTAGGTTGGTTCTTGGTCAAGAAGGATTTGGAGTTGCCTTATAGGTTGGAGCTTGTAAAATTTTCATTGAAGTGGATAGGTTTGTGCCAAGTAACTTATGGGGTTTGACCCTCCTTGTAATTTGGAGCTTTATAAAGGACTAGTTGGGTTAGTGCTTGACTAGTGAGGGGTTAACACTCCTTGTGGGGTTGGTGCCTCACTAAATATTGTTTCATTACTTATATGATACTAGTACAAGTGGTGTGATAGTGGATTTCATCCACAATGAGGTTTTCCCACATATCTATGGTGTTTATGTTTTATGTTCATGATTCATGTGTATGTGATTTCTTTTTTATGCTTTGCTATATCTCTATGTTAGTTTGAAAGCGTAATGAATGATGTATGGGATTGAGTGAAAAGTTTTTACACTAATTCACCACCCCTTGGCTCAATGGTTTTGATTCCAACATTAATCTCTTTTCAAATTTCACTTTACAATGTTATATAACTAATATATAGATGCCAATATGCAAGAAAGCCTCATTATTTTGATCATTTATTTAATGTATATTATGTTAAGCATGGGATATACTGAGAGGGGGGTGAATCAGTATATCATATATCTTATAAAACTTTCCCTTTATCAAATTCTACTTAATCAAACATTCAAGATATGTAATAAAACTCAAACAATAAACATCACACAAGATAGAGAGAGACACCAGATATAACTTGGAAACCCAATGTGGGAAAAACCATGGAGAACAATATCAAGTATATTCATGAGAACAAACCCACAGGAGCACCATACCCCTTTGCCGAGTACCAACCTAGCTACAATTCATGAGCAACAACCCACAAGAGTTTTAAACCCCTTTGTCGAGAACCAACCCAGCAACTATTCATGAACACCAACCCACAGGAGCACCAACCCCTTTATCAAGCACCAACCCAACATCAATTCGTGAGCACCAACCCACAAGAGCACCAACCCCTTTGTGTATACCACACACATATCTCTTAATGTTTCTATCTCAACAAATGATAGTTTAATACATCTCTTTCCTCTCTCTCACCTTTGCTCTTCTAAGCTAGATATAACAAATACAAATCATATTCATCTCTCACAATTGCTCTTCTAAGCTAGATATTACAATATCAAATCAACCTCTCTCTTTCATATTACAAATGGCTTCTCAAGCCTTTATTTATAGCTTTCCAAATGACCTTTGGCCTTCCCCCTTTGTGACCCTTCAATCCTTATGGAAAATGGCACCAATCTTGGATGACCCTTCATATTCAAGCCTTTGAAAAGTCATGTGGTGACCCTTCATGACCAAAAACGTCCTTCCCACTTTTGTCCTTATCTTTGGTGACTTTTCATATTCCTCAAAGTGTCCCTTCATGAGAAATTCACCCTTCCCCTTTTGTCTTCACTTGGTGACTCTTGGAATTCCTCAAGATGACTCTTCGTGGGAAAATGTGTCCCATCCTTCTTTTGTCTTTACCCCATGGCTCTTCAACTTCTCCATGGGCCCTTCTTTTGTCTCATATGCAACCAAAAATATATTCGTTAATATTAAATAAATATTAACTCACATTAGCCAATATAAACAACATTAAATGCAATGGGACCTTTATCACCAATAATACTAGACCTTTGACATCAATGACAATATTTCCAACAATCTCCCCCTTTGTCATTGATGGCAACCTCAATCTTGAAACTACCACATCTTGTCACCTATACATCGTTTCATCTAAAAACATACAGTAACTCCCCCTTACTATAACAACCTATACATATTCCCTGTACCTATTTTCTACACCTGTACCTATTATTCTCCCCCTTTGACATCAATGGCAAAGGGCTTACCTAGAGCTAACACTTAGCTCCCCCTCAACTGATGCTGAACATCAATGGTAAGAAGTAATAGAAATTACTCCCAACTCCTCTTTCAGATCTTTGAATGTATCCTTTGATCGTGCCTTTGAGAAGATATCTAATAAATCATTGCCTGTCCTTTGAGAATCTATAATCAACTCATTTGAATAGTTTCTTCTAATCTCAAAACCTTTTGCATGAAACTTTAAGGTGTATCCTTGATCACATTTTTGACTTATACTCACTAGATTAAGCTTTAAAAACATCTGCTATCAATGAACCATGGCTGATCTTCATTTCTTACATGCAAAGCTATTTGTATCAACATAGAATCTTTAGGTTGTTTCTTCTACCATGAACATGTTTGAACCTTCTTCTTGATGAATGGATCTTTGAAACTCTGATCCTCCTTGATTGAATCTCCATGAGTATCCTTTTCTTTCTTTCTAAAACTGTTAGCTCTTTTTCAACATTCTAATTTCTTATGACCATAATCATTTGAAACACTTTAAAACACTGCATATGCAAGAATCATAATACTGATGCAAAATTTTCTTTAAAAAATATATTCCCTGAAAAGATATACAAATTAATCTGCTAACTCACCTTCTTGTCATGCAACATAACCAAGACCCAATAGCATCCACCATGCTTCAATTTTCTTAAAAGTGTCTCCTTGAAGCCTAGAAGAGACACCCCCACACAAAAGGGTTCTAGAAATAAATCTTAGGAGATTCCCACATCTCCTCTATTTCTTCCTTGATCTTCTCGTGTTTTTCTTTTAGAATCCGTTTAAGCATGTCTAACCTTTTTGACTTACAAACCTTATCATTTATGATGTTTTTCTTTTTCTCAACTTTTGCAACTATCTTATCTTGACAAAGCTCATGCTCAAATGTAACAAGAGATTCTACATAATCCTTCTTATCTGATTCTTTATCTACTATAGCAAGTAATTCATTTCATTCTTAAACTCAACCTGATCAACCTTTACTATTTTAGGTCTCCAAACCTTAATTTGACTCTTCTCATATCTGTTAGGGGCTCTGTAACCTTTGACATACTTTGAAGATCTCTTTACTTGTTTTGGACATAATTTAGCAATATGGCCAACCTTATGACAACAAAAGCAAACAATATTTCTCATACCTTTTTCTTGAATGTGACTGAGATCTCCCTTTGACTGATTACTTCTCCTCATACAGTCTCTTGCCCTATGACCAACATGATGACAAACAAAACAACGGCCATGAAAAGAAATTTAAAATTTAAAAGCATTAGGCTGCCTGATTGACTTCTTGGATTTTCCTTCAAAACCTACATCCTTCTTTCCTTGGACCAATATTTCATGATCTTTCTCAACCTTGATTATAAGCTTCTCATGATTATCCTTTAAATAACCTAACTCATCCTTCAAATGTTTACACTCTTCTTCTTTTGATGTTAAAATTGAATTTACAACCTCTAACTGATTCTTAAGATCCTGAATAAATATCTTATTTTATTTTAATTCTATAGCCAACTTAGAATCCAAGATACACATCTATTCCTTAAGAAGCTCAACCACAAATTTTAACTCTTAATTCTCCTTCTTTAGCTACTTGGCCATCTTATGCTTTTCGTTGATCTACCTTCAAGCTGTTAAACCCTTTCTGAAGGAACTTGCTCTGATACCAATTGTTAAGCATGGGATATACTGAGGAGGGGGGTGAATCAGTATATCATATATCTTATAAAACTTTCCCTTTATCAAATTCCACTTAATCAAACATTCAAGATATGTAATAAAACTCAAACAATAAACATCACACAAGATATAGAGAGACATCAAATATAACGTGGAAACCCAATGTGGGAAAAACCATGAAGAACAATCTCAAGTATATTCATGAGAACAAACCCACAAGAGCCCCATAGCCCTTTGCTGAGTACCAACCCAGCTACAATTCGTGAGCACCAACCCACAGGAGCTTCAAACCCCTTTGCCGATCACCAACCTAGCAACTATTCATGAGCACCAACCCATAGGAGCACCAACCCCTTTGCTGAGCACCAACCCATAGGATCACCAACCCCTTTGTGTATACCACACACCTATCTCTTAATGTTGCTATCTCAACAAATGATAGTTCAATACAACATCTCTTTCCTCTCTATCACCTTTGCTCTTCTAAGCTAGATATAACAAATACAAATCATATTCATCTCTCACAATTGCTCTTCTAAGCTAGATATTACAATATCAAATCAACCTCTCTCTTCCATATTACAAATGGCTTCTCAAGCCTTTATTTATAGCTTTCCAAATGACCTTTGGCCTTCCCCCTTTGTGACCATTCAATCCTCATGGAAAATGGCACCAATCTTGGATGACCCTTCATATTCAAGCCTTTGAAAAGTCATGTGGTGACCCTTCATGACCAAAAACGTCCTTCCCACTTTTGTCCTTATCTTTGGTGACTTTTCGTATTCCTCAAAGTTTCCCTTCATGAGAAATCCACCCTTCCTCTTTTGTCTTCACTTGGTGACTCTTGGAATTCCTCAAGATGACTCTTCATGGGAAAATGCATCCCATCCTTCTTTTGTCTTTACCCCGTGGCTTTTCAACTTCTCCATGGGCCCTTATTTTGTCTCATATGCAACCAAAAATATATTTGTTAATATTAAATAAATATTAACTCACATTAGCCAAGATAGACAACATTAAATGCAATGGGGCCTTTATCACCAATAATATTAGATCTTTGACATCAATGATAATATTTCCAACATATTATGATCAATGTATTGAATATGAAGACCTATAAGAACACCAAAAACATGTTAAACCCACTTCTATTCCTTATAGCTATGCTCATTAAAAACTAGATTGGGAGCCTCTAATTCTAGCTCCAATAGTGAAAGGCTTGAAAAGGTAAAATTGATTCATTTTATGGAAGGTAATACAATATACGTGATGGAAGTTAGCATGGAATATGATGATTATTTTTCATGCATAAATTCCCAATATTAATCTAAAATTAAAAGTTTTCCTTCTTTGTCACATGATGCAAATATTGAAAATCTTATCCCTTATTTGAATCACTCATATGAACATAGTGCAATTACTTCTTCTATAGGTCCCAATGATAAAAATAAATATATTACTTCTTTTCCTATTATTTTAGATTATAGAGATGAAAATGATAATACTAATTAAAGTAGTATAAAAAAATGTTCTACTTTTTTTCCAACTCAAAAGAAATAAAAAAACGTGTTTTCTAAAATTTTACTAATCAAATCATTTCGTAATACAAATAAAAATGATGAAAATGATAATCATGAAAATTTTCCTTTCTCACATAACAATGATGCATCGAAAGTAGAAAGTGAAATCATTTTTCCTACACCTATGGTATGTTTGATCACTCAAAAGTGGTATTTGAGTGATAAAGAGTTCTAATTGAGACTAAATATCCATATCTTATCCATAGACCTATCTTAGATCATATTATCACACTTATCTAGTGATGCAGGGGCATATTAGGAATGCCCAAGAGTTGGTTTAAGAGTCATGAATATGAGTTAAATTTAAATTTGAAGTTTTCCCATGTTTTTCTTAATTTGAAATTTAAAACTTGTAATGAAGGATTGAGAGATGGATAGGTGGTCTAAAGTAATTTTGATGTCATGTAATGTTTGAATAATGATTTAATAGACCTTATGGCCTTATAAAATTTCTTAAGAGTGGATTGAGTCATGTGTCTAGTTGAAATTATGAGTTAGCAGTCTTAACGGTCATCACCCTACATGGGTTAGGGAGTATTGGGAGCTTTCTTAAATCAAGAAACCATTATGAATTTTACATTGGAGTTTTTAATTATATAAAAATTATATATAGTGTTATTTATTTTTATGTAGGAGGTTGGATAAAAAAATAGAATAGGGCAGACAATGTTAGAGGAAGATCTACCAAAACTAAGATGAGATAATAGATTGTGTAAGTCTTTATTTATATTGAATTAAACCTTCAATTTAATATATTAGTGATGGAATTATTGTGCCAAATGTATATGTGATATTATTTTCATGATAATATTTTTCTCTCAGAACTAAGAACAAGAGTATTCACTATTGAATATACTTACCCTGTATTATTGTATGTTTCCTATGTTTATGAACTGTGAGAAGGTATTAGTCAATGTGAAGGATGTGTATCAAAATTTTTTGAATGGACTTAGTGTCTAGTAAGTGAAATCATAAATTACTTATTTTTTCAATTTTTTTCCATATTGAATTTCATATTGAGTCCAAGTCCTTTGAAGGACAAGATAAACAAGAAACCTTGTTTACTGTGTGAGAGAAATTGCATGTAAACCATGTTTATGAGTAATGAAGATTGTATAGACACCATTATGGTTATATGACATGTTTTTGAATTCACATAATCATATTATGAAAATTTATTTTGTTTTTATTCCATATCTCATTCACTAAGTTAGTGAATCATGTTGCAAATTGAAAAAAAGTTAACTGTGTTCTTGTAATCAATGTGAAAGTTGGTGTTGTGAAAATATGGAAAGATAATTTGAGATATTTAAGGTTTTATAATGTGTTTTAATGTTTATAATACCATATAGAGTTAATTTTTATGCTCAAAACTCAAAACATAATCCATTCATATGTAAGATAAACCTTGTTTAGAGACCTACAAGCAGCCTGTGTATGTCTAGAATGATATAACTTATGTGAAAATGTGAACATAGAAGTTAGGATTATTTTATAATATATTGAAAAGGTGTGGAGGATTTTTTTTTTTATATTAGACATTTTAAATTTTAATGAAGTCCACCTAAATGCTTCAAATAGTTATTTGTTTACTCTCAGGTCTGAGAACCCTGTATGACCCTACAGTTAGGGTTTCAACATAGAAGTATGGATTTTAAGGATTATAAATCATGGATTATCACAAAAAATTGTAAATATTTAATAATTTATGTTTATAAATAGTCTTTTATGTTTTTTTCCCCAAATTACATGTGTTAGTACTATTTTTAAGAGCTTGTGTGTAGACAAGGGTAAGATAAACCTAAAAGGCCTAAACAAGGGCCTAAATACATGAAGAAAGGTGGTCTATACAATGAGTTGGAGGATGAAACTTGGTGAGTGGATGGTTTGAGAAAGAGGGTAATAATTTAGGGTAGGTTTGTGATTGTAATCTGTACACCTTCGTACAAGGAGGAAAATAATAAAAAGGCTACAAGGTTTAAAAGAAAGACATGGTAGAGTTGTAAAGAATTGGTTTATGCATTAATTAAGGTATAGAAGGTGATAAGATGTCTAAATATATTTTGAGAATAATATATAAGGTGTTATTAACTATAAACCATTGTGAAGTTATAACTAAATATTACATATTTCCCCAAAAGGACTATGGGGAATGAAGGAATCTAAAAAGAGAGTCATGAATGAAGGTGAAAAAGTAGAGTCTTGGAGAGAGAAATTGATTATCTATGCATCATTTGGTATCAAAGACATATTTATGATTTATTAAGGTATATATAGGTGTGAACATGGTGATTATATTACATGTTGCATATTTACTAAGAAATTATAGGTAAGCAAGCAAAGAATCAAGTTGCATGGAGTTTTATTGCAAGACAAAGTTGAGACAGTAAACAAGATAAGGTATGAGACATTTTGTGATTGATTTATTGATTGAATGTATTACTGATGATGAGTGATAGGTGATGAGTGATAGGTGAAATAAATAAAATAGTGAATAGTGTGGTGGTAGCCCTGTAGAATTAAGAGCTATTAACAAGTTCAAGGAGATTAACTCATAAATAGAGCTTAGAGAAGAGAATATAGTCTAAGTGTGAAGGATAATAAGTTAAAAGGCCCTAGTGAGGTTTGAGAAAGAGGGTCCAAGATTGAACTAAAAGATGAGGTGGCCCAAGTGAGGCTAATAAAATGAGAGAGAGTATGTACCCAAGTGAGGTAATTAAAAGGAAGATGAAAGGAGGAGTAGAGAGAAAAGTGAAGGACAGGGTTGATTATGATAGCCACAGTGAGAAGAATATGGGGATATAGATAAACGAGATGAATAATGCACTGGAAAGGATGGAAAAAGAGATATTGAGGATGTGTAATGTGTATAGTTTGCAATATAGACTCAAGAACAAGAATAGAGTTAAGTGCATCTTTATAGGAAGAATGTAAGAGAAAGAAAACTAGCAAGTGATGGAATAATTAGAGAAGTAGTTGAAGGAAATGGAAAAAAAACATGCCATGAAATTAGAGAGAGAGGAAATAGAGCCTCAAATATTTCAAACTAAGAATGATTTGTCATGGTTGAATGCAGGTGAAGAACATGATTAGAATGAAGAGGATGAATGGACAATAGTCCATAAAGATGAAGAAATGGATTAAAGAAAATTTTCCAGTATAGCTAAAGATGAGGAGTTATACTACCCTGAAGGTGGTGAATTATTTTATTAAGAAGAGTGGAGAAGTGAAAATCAAATAAAATATGATAAAGAAGACAAAGGCACAATACGTAATGAAGTGCATGTGATTTTTTATGAATATTTTTAAGAGGAAGATGATGTGTTATAAAAAGACACTATAGGATTTTTTGAATAATTTGTTGGATCAACAAAGAAGTAAGAATCACATGAAGTGCTTGAGGAAAGAGAAGAAAAAGTTAAGGAGAATGACACTAATTTGATAGTCCATGGAAAGAAGATACAAGGCAAAGAGATGACTAATTTGAAAATCAAGAAAGAGGGAGCAGTTGTAATCGAGTATAGCAAGATAGAAGATGATGATAACTAGGATATGAATAAATAAGAGACCTTGGAATGGTCAAAAGAGGAAGATATTATGATGTGGATCAGGTATGCTGATGAAGAGGTGAAATAACAAAGTTAGAGGAGGTCATAGAAAGAGAATGGCAATTCATGCTCAATGCCATGAAGATTAAAGAGGATCATGAGAGGAAACAAAGTGAGAAGAGTAAATGTAGGTACAACTAGTATTATTTATAGTATCATTATAAGCAAGAACAAAAGAACTCTTGGATGAGGAAGCAAAGGCATAGGTGTGGTAGTAAGGAACACACACATTTGTATGAAAACTTGAATGAAGAAGCATATTGGGGTCAAGCTATTTTCTCCCCTTGGGGGTATGATGTATGGAAATCTTAGGAATTCCAAAGAGTTGGTCTAGGAGTCATGAATATGAGTTAAATTTGAATTTGAAGTTTTCCCACCTTTTTTTAATTTGAAATTTCAAACTTGTAATGAAGGATTGAGAGATAGATAGGTGGTCTAAAGGATTGTTTATGTCATGAAATTTTTGAATAATTATGTAATAGACCTTATGGTCTTAGAAATGGTCTTAAGAGTGGATTGAGTCATGTGTCTAGTTGAAAGTATGAGTTGGCAATCTTAATGGTCATCAGCTTATGTGGGTTAGGGAGTGTTGGGAGGTTTCTTGATTCAAGAAACCGTTATGAATTTTTATTTAATACTTTTTGATTATATATAAAGTATATATAGTTTTATGTATTTCAAATTAGGGGGTTGGATAAGAAGATAGAATAGGGCATACAATGTTAGAGGAAGGTCTGCCAAAACCAAGATGGGATAATGGGCTATGTAAGTCTTTATTTGTATTTAACTAAATCTTCAATTAAATATAGTAGTGATGGACTTGTTGTGTCCAATGGATATGTGATAGTCTTTTCATGATAAGATTTTACTCTCAGAACTGAGAGCAAGAGTATTCTCTATTGAATCTGCTTACCTTGCATTGTTGTATGTTTATGTGTTTATGAATAATAAAAAGGTATTAGTCAATGTGAAGGATTTGTGTTAGAATGTTTGTAATGGAATTGGTGTTTGGGAATTGAAATCATAAATTAACTATTATTTTAAGTGTTTTACCTATTGAATTTCATATTGATTCTAAGTCCCTTGAAAGACAAGATAAACAAGAAACCATGTTTACTATGTGAGAGAAATTGCATGCAAACTATGTTTATGAGTAAGACTATATGGACACCATTATGGTTATATGATGTGTTTTTTAATACACCTAAGGAATATTATGAAACTATAGTGTTCTTATTCCATATATCATTCAACTAAGATATTGAACCTTATTGCAAATTGAAAACAAGTTGACTATGTTCTTGTAATCACTGTGAAAGTTGGTGTTGTGAAAATCTGGAAAGATAATTTGAGATATTTAAGGTGTGAGAAGGTGTGGTAATGTTTATTGACCTTTTTTAGGTAATTTTAATTCTCAAAACTAAAAACATAATCCATTCATATGTAAGATAAACCTTGTTTAGAGACCTACATGCAGCCTGTGTATGCCTAGAATAATATAACTTGTGTGAAAATGTGAATAGAGAAGTTAGGATTATGTTATAATAAATTTAAAATGTGTGGAGTAATGTTTTAGGTATCCAAAAAAATTTATATTTGCATGATGGTAAGCTAGATGCTTGGAATAGTTATTTTTTTACTCTCAGGTTTGAGAACCATGTTTAATCCTACAGTTAGGGTTTCAATAAAGAAGTGTGGATTTTAAGGATTCTAACCCATGGATTATCACAAAAAATTATCAATATCTAGTTATTTATGTTTCTCAACATATTTTTAGGTTTATTTCCATAAAGGACGTGATCATACTATTTTTAAGACCCTGTGTGTTGACATGGATAAGATAAACCTAAAATGTGTAAACAAGGGCCTAAATACATGAAGAAAGGTGGTCTAGAAAATGATTTGGAGAATGAAACTTGATGAGTGGATGGTTTAAGAAAGAGGGTATCTAAAAGTGAGGGTAGGTGTGTTATTGGAGTCTGTACACCTTAGTATAAGGAGGAAAATAATAAAAAAAGGCTATAAGGTTTAGAGGAAAGACAAGACATAGTTGTAAGGAATTGGTTTATGAATTAAATAAGGTATAGAAGGTGATAATAGGTCTAAATGTATTGTGAGAATTATATTTATGGTGTTATTAACTAGAAACCATTATTAGGTTATAACTAAAGATTGCATATTAATCCAAAAGGACTTCAAGGAATGAGGGAATGTAGAAAGAGAATCTTGAATGAAGGTAAAAAAACTAGAGTCTTAGAGAGAGAAATTATTTATATATTCATCATCCATCCTTCATATAGGCCACAAGCATCCCTAGTTAACTCCAAAATAGTATTAGACCCTCATTTTCTGATCTTATCCCTCCTTTCCTAGTGTTTTTCCATATGGACATTAGTACCATAATAATGACACTAGTGCCAATTTCCAAAAAATGGTGCTAATTTCCTTTTCCATAAAATTCTCAAATGAATACATTTTCAAAAACAAAATCCTCCTAAGCTCAGCCCAGACATATTTTATCACCCACATAATAAATAAAATAATTTATATCCCTGACTTTTATCCCTCTATCCACTAGAAAGAAATGAGATGAAAAATACACATTCAAACATGAAACAAGTTCAACATAATTAAGGTTATCAATCCCTATTCTACCCTACTTATGCATACTACCATCTATAATAGCCCTAAGCTCAGATTTCCTAGATTTCCAATCTAAAGCACATTCAAGGCACTTAGGGACACTATCATACTAGAATCACTTCTATTTTCACAAACACTTAGGTTGGGAGAACTACACTAGGATTGATCCCTCCTTCAAGTATAGGTAGTAGGCAACTCTCTTCATAGTGGGGTGTTGAGGATGCCCAACCTATCCTACTAATGAACACACTTTTCAGCTCATGTCCTAGTTGTATGAAGGATTATGGTTTTCACATTGAATCAGTCATTATAGGCATAATAAAATATTAAAAAATTCATATGTATAGGAATAAAACCAAAGAATATAAACATATGCACACTCAAAAGTTTAGGATAGTCTTATATAGAGGACACAACTATTAATATCAGAACACTACCACCACATTACCAATAATGGCATTATTTTCAAATTATTGTGCTACTATCCAAGATGGGTTTTAACACAAGGATCTAATTTATGATATTCAGACTAGCTTCCACCTCAGTTTATAGCACTTAGATCATTTGTATTAGGTGTTTTCCATCTATGTCTTTATTTGCACTATTTATTACTAGTTTAGAAAAGTTAGATCTAATAAATTATGTAACAAATTAGTAGTTGTATTTAAAGCATATTATTTCCCTGATTTAGTCTACTCAACCATTTAATCAAACATAGGATTGACATTTTTTAAATCCAAAAAGGTTAAAACATTTGGTGAGCCTGACTTACTTTGAACATTGCTCAAACCCTAAACCTAGATTCTCCTAGGATTTTTATCCTTATTTTTCCTATTTTCATTAGTTTCTTTAATTTTTTAAGATTTCATATATTATATTTTAATATCTATATTTTAAATTTCTCACTATATTCCATCTAGAGAAGTTATCTCTCTTCCATTAATAAGAACTACTAGGTTAGGTGGTAATCTTATAGATCATATTCAGATTCCTGATATTTGAGCTTACACCATAGAAAAGGGACTTATTGTAACTCCCATTATTTATCTATCACACCTTGATTTTGTGGATTTAAATGATAATGAATCTAAAGATGAAGAATATAATCAAGAACAAGATGATACACAAACTAGAAACTAGGACACTTTTCCTTTACTTAACAATGACAACCTAAATGTCAATAAGAGTGAGATCCTATAGAGATTCATAGATAGATTTTAGGAACAACCCCTTGATCATGCACAAATTTTACAATCCATAATGGAAATTAAGATTAAATCAAACAATGGTCAATCTCAACTCCCCTAAATAATACCATTGTTACACCTACAGTAGGGCTAAATCAACTAGCATAACCAACAATTTTAATTCAAAAACCTTTAGTGATAGCTACACCTTTTGTGGCTAGTTCCTCTACTCTAGATGTAAAATCACTTATGCATGAGTTTCATACTTTACAGGATAAATTATTACATCTTGAGAAGGGAGCCAGTAGCCTATCACATGCCTAGGATTCTAATGTTTTGTTGCATACACCTTTGACACACCACATAGAGAAAACTCTTTTAATCTAGATTTTTGGCACCTAAACTTACATTAAATGATGGTAAAGGTGATGAAAATCTCCATCTCTGAGTTTTTCAAGCATCATGTTTGGAATATGTGTCCAACAATTAGCTTCTCACAAAGTTGTTTCCACACAATTTAAAGGATTATTCCTTATAGTGGTTTTATGACTTACCGAATCAATCTATTACAAAATTTAATCCTTTGGTAGACATGTTTTATCACACTTATCCATAAATATCAGTGACAAGATATCATATACTCAAGTTACATATTTGAAATAAAAGTAATATGAACCTATTGTAGAATACATCTTACGATACAAGAATATATTAGCTAAATTGAATAGGCCCATGGCAGACAAAGAGCTTCAATACATTTTTAAATAAAGTATTTTACCATAATTACATGAATTTATCTTGTTTAATAAGTTTCCAACATTCATAGATTTGTACCACACAATTAAAAAAAGAGAGGTAAAGCTTATATCAGTGGGTAAACTCAAATATACCACTGGATCAAAATCAATTGCTAAGAGTTCAAGGAAGCCTCCATATAAGGTAAGGGCCACCAAGAATAAGAGTGATCAAAATACCATAGTTAACACAAGCTCAAATCCATCTCTTCTCTTGGTTTTATCAACTCCTCAACATTGAATCTTTACCAACCTTATAGAATCACCAACACAGGTTTTATATAAACTCTTATAATGCAATGTCATATCTATTCCTCCCATAAAATAGGTTGATATGACATGGACTCTTCCAAAAAGATGTGATTCAAATGCATTCTCTAAGTATCAAAGGGCATCAAACCATTAAAAAAATAGATGCATAAGCCTATAACATAAGATAAAAGATTTAATAAAGGCTAACATTATAAATGTGGGAACACCCAAAAATTCACAAAAAGTACAAAAAATAGAAGCTAAGGCTTAAATATATTCTTCAATTAGTTTCCAAAATACACAATGAATGAGGTAAGGAGTACTTTAGGTGTTCACTACACATATCAAGCACATTCACCACTAACTTCATATCATATTGTTACTAAGAAGGCACACCCATTACACAATATCATTGATATTTACCATATTATAATTCTAGCTATAACACTCATCACCTTCTTAGACTCAGATGTTATTGATGATAATACATATTTACATGCACACTTTGTACGAGCTTACATAGATCACCATCCTATCCAAAGTGTTGTGGTTGATAATAGGTCAAGAATTAGCATGTAAATTATGATATAGTATATGCATGGAGTTGGGGGACAATTCTATGGACATTTTGGGTAACACGATCACATTATTAAATAACATGAACGCATTATTTAAATTATGGTTTGGTAATTATTGAGCCATAATATGTACATGTTATTCAAATAATAATAACGTGTATGCATTATTGTAAATTCAAATAATGGATATGCATTGTATAACACATATGCATTATATAGTGTATTATATAATTCATGCACATTGCTTTGTTATAAGACCAAAACCATATCCACGAGCATGTGGGAGTTGCACGTGAAGATAACTTTGGCCATATGTTTATATTTACTAATGTAAATGTTAAGTATAATAAAATAAATGTAATAATATAAATTATTTTAGTAAATATAATAAATTAGGGTCACTCAACATTTGATAGAGTTGGTCTCATAATTTCATGCCTTACAGTGTGGAAAATAGTTTTTCAAAATCTAATCAGGTTAGTACTTAGGCTTTATTTACTTATACTTTAAATTTATTTTAGTAAATATAAAAAATTAGGGTCACTTAATATCTAATATATTTGGTCTCATAGTTGCATGCCTTATGATGTGGAAAATAATTTGTCAAAATTCAATCAGGTTGGTACTTAGGCATTTTCAAGGTCTAAGTATTAAACCTAGGGTTTTTAAAACATAACTTTTGCAATTGAAATCCATTTTTGGTAAACATATAGTCATTTCTTAGATTTTTGTGCTTTTTGAATTGATTCTTGGCATTTTTAAGAGTCTTAGGTTTGTTAAAATTGAAGTTTGCAAACCACACACTTTAAAATTGATGCAAAGTGGTGTAATTGGGGTGCACACATCAAACAACCACTTTGTGTTAATTTCACTTATTCATCATCCTTACCCCATCCTTGATTACTTCATAATCATGGCTCATCACCCCTAATAACTCTCTCATCATTATTCATTATCCTTAATCACTCCCTCATTGACCCGCACTATCCCTAGTCATCTCTATTCACTCCCTCATTATCCCTGATTACTACCTCATTGACCCTCACTATGCCTCATCATCTCTAATAACTCACTTCTTATCCATCCTCATCCCTCATCACTCTTTCCTCATCCTTCATCATATCTAGTCACTTCCTCATCCCTATTTATTTCCTCTTCATCCCTCCTCATCCTTAGTCACTCTTTCATTGACCTTAATTATCTCTCATCATCTCTAATCACATGGGCTTATCATCCCTAATTGTGTGCATTATTTGATTTTTAATTGAAAATCAATCCTTTAGGCTTGGAAATGGCTTAGATTTTTGAGCCAAAGGCTTGTGACTGTGCATCTATAACCAAGATCAAGAATTTTGAGAAAAACCAACAAATTTCAACTTTAATCACCAAATACACTATGGATTTCAACATCAAAATTCAAAAAATTATTACCATCATAATGAGCATGTTGTCCTCTTTATAAATATATGATTTTTATAATTTTTGGGCCATTTTGAGGGTTCAAACTATATTTATTTATAACTACACTTTTTTTAGGCCACTACGTGCCACACCTATAGATGCCTATTCATATTTATCTAATTTATTTTTCATTGATCCAATTTCAAAACATATCATATGGTAACAAACTAGGCCTTATTATACACACATTAAAAAAAATCAAATTTAGTTTTTTTTTAAGTAGTTAGGGTGGGCCACATGATCGGCTATCCATTTTTCTATTAATTTTCAAGATCTAATCAATTGAAAAATTAATAAAAAAATATTCATTGAAAAAATATAAAAAAATCTTCATAACATACTAGCAGATCTTATCTAAATATTTACCAAAGGGTTTCAGACAATATTTAATAATCCTTAGAAAATGGTGGGCTACAAGACCGTCTATCTATTATGTCTTCTTTAAAAAAAGGAGGTACTCATAAAATTTTAGATGTTTGACCTACTTAACCATTTTTCAAAAAAAAAGATTTTTTTGGAAACTAGACTCAAAATTATACAATTAATATTTTTATACCATCTTCAAATTTTGAGTGTAGCCATATCAAATTATCTACAGAAGTTCAAATTTTTGAAATTTCAAAAAAATCATGTCCATAGGTAGGCACTTTTTTGTCCCCCAATTTGGTGCACTTATCTAGCACTTTTACATTATTTGGGTATTCAGAGAAAGATATATTCCCCACATATACATTTATCAGTGGTTTCAATGGTCATGTTCAGAGCTCCATCAGGGAGATTGTGCATCCATTATAGGTTGGACCAGCACATGTGGCCACTCAATTCTTAGTAATACCTACTACATGCATGTTTAATATGTTAATAGGTATACCATGGACACAAAAACTACAAGCCATCCCACCCATATTGCATATATGCTTGAAATACATACGTGCAAATAAGATGGTCAAAGTTAAGGGTCTTCCATATGAGTATCCTCTACCTATTCCATAGGTAGTTACTTCATAATTACCAATTATAGTTATAATAGAGTTACCAGATTTAGCACTTTTATTAGCTATAGCTCATAGCATAGTTCCTATTGATACACCATAGAGTTATGTAGTACCACCAATGCAGGCAAGGTATACTCATTTAATATTGACACATTTGCATACTCTCCCATGGACACTAGTATTAGAGAAACCCCTACATCACATATATGTCATACATTCTAAAGGACCTTACTCCACTCACATTTTATCAAGATAACAGTTATTGGGTTCTTAGGGTTCTCAAAATAATACACCTACGTCACCTACAAATTCATCTACCAGATGGGTTCCTAAGACCCCTATAGTTCATAGGACACCATAGTTAGTGCCATAAATTCCTAGCACCACTACATAAGTAGATATAGATACATATATAGATATAGATCACTCAATACAATAGATTATAGGACTAAAATTTCCCTCTCACATAGCATGGTGCATCATAATTCTCTTATTTGACACGAGTCACAATGATTGTGTGTCTCCCATGAGACTCATCAGTTAGTATGGTTCCTCTTTTCTTGTACATAGTTTAATTATTTCTTACTTCTTGTACATAATTCATTTTCATATTGTTTTTACATAACTTATATCTGAAAAATATAAAAAATAATATAACATGTCGAAAACACAAAAATATTCAAATATTACTTAGAAAACACAAAATTTTAGATTATATGCACATCTATGTTTACATTTATTATATTTTCCATAAACTACATATGCTAGATATCTTAGTATATGTGATTTTATCATACATACATGATTCATTTGTTCTTATTGAATGATTTAAGATTACTTAAAAGATTCTAGTCCATTACACTAATCTAGACTTTTTATTATCTACCCACTTGGGGCATATGCATCGATACATGGGTATTCACTTGATACATTCACCCACTTGGGGGCATATTATATACCATTTTGATCACCAGGTTTTATCCTTATATACTTTACATTCAAGCTTTAGAATTTTTATATCTTGATATTGATCATGTTACTCTTACTTATATTTTTTGTTATATTGTTACTTTAGACTCAACAAATGTACATCCTAGATCTTAAATAGATTTATATTACATATTCATGCATACATTTATTTATAGCTTACCTGGTTTAGACTTGATTGTATTTCTATAATTATTCTATTTGAGGGAATTTGAATATTCTATTGTTTTTTGGATCTATGCCACTTCTATTTATAGTATCTATAATTTGGACATTTATCCATGTCCTTGTGTGTGCTTTCTTGATTATGTATGTACAAATTTGAACATGTCCTTCTATCTGGCCCTAAGCCAACTCTCTTCTTGCTTACATATGTGGACATTTGAAAATGTCTTTGTATGTCTTTTTTTCTTAGATTTAGTAACATGTGCCCATGTCCCTTATATTGCGGCCCCTTGGCCTACTTTGCATGCCTCATGTGTTTTGTATATATGTTTTCTTGTATGAATCATGGCTATGACACTTGTATTTACTTTCTACACACACTAATTTTATATGCCATGATGGACCTCATGCATCTACCCTTTCTACTTGGGTGTCATTATGGACATCATGCCTCATCCCTTAGGTATCTACCCAATATTACTCAAAAAAACTATTACATACATTGATTACATCTATCTTGACACCATTGTGAAATGTTATGCATGATATATATCTTAAATTACATACTTATGCTTAGATCATCTTACATTATGATGCTATGTATGCACACTATATTGGATTATCATGTAGTTATCATAAATTATTTGGATAACACACATTTTGCAAAGCATTTTATTTTGAAGATAGTTATTACACAAGGTAAATAACTCCCATCAAAAGAGGGGGCATTCATAGAGGTTTGTCACAAAGACCAAGCTCCTATATGGCACTCACATTACATTTTTTAGTGCACAAAAATGTGGAAAATATTAAGCTCCTATCATACACAAGTAAATATGGTGGAAAATAGTGACCTAGAAAGTAATATAGTGATACAAAATTCAGACTAGAAGGACACTAGAGCGTAAATGGGGACACTAAAGCCACATGGCACTATTTTCTAGGATATGACACTATTATCTAGTAACCTCAATTTTAGAATAACCCAGATTGGTCAAAATAGTACAATAGGTACATAACATGTTTAGACAAATTCAGTCACAAGTTTATTAGTTAAATTCAATTTCGCTCATATTCATACTAATTCAACTTAGATTCATATCATTTTTATTATATTGGGTGCACCATGTGTAGTGTGCCCATTCCCATAATTAGTTTAGATACTCATATACAATTTATTATAACCCAGTCCATAATCTATATATTCATATATTAGATTTGGGGGCATGTACACAACACATTATTTCCATATGCTCAATCACACACTGGTTGATCAAATGGACTAGAAAATTATGTGTTATTTTCTATACTATATACACCTAACATCATAGTATAGGTTGTCACCAATTTCATGCCTTACTCCATCTGTAATGGTTGGCATTCTTGAGTGGCCTAGAGCTACTTAATATACCCAAGTGATCATAGACCCAACATACATGTTAGATATACTTAGTTAGACATTTATATTACTTTTAACATTTTAATTTTAGATACATCTACTACACATGGATAATAAATGATGGAGTCATACCCTACTTGAGTTCTTGAGCCACCCACATGAGAGGGTTCAACACACTATCAGTCTAATATAAGGTATTCATAGGTCATGATCCACCAAGTAAGGGTCAAAAATTATGAATTTAAAACTATATTGAGTAATTTATCCACCCACACATGAATATTTATCAATCCACTAACTCATTCCAATTTATTCACCAATTGATCACTATATACATGCACACACAGGTTATCACTAGGTTCATGCATTGATTCATGTACCCAGTGAGGTGTATTTGTTTCATATTTACTCAACAAAATATTTTGTTTTTGATATCTCTTAAGTAAGGATTGATTTACACACATCTCATTTTAAAGGCATGCATTATATCATGCTCCACATATGCAAGCTCATTTTCACATACTCAAATTTAGCTTCACGGGGTTCACTTCCTAGGTAATTCTAGGTATGATTCTTTTTTCCTTTAATCTAATCATTTCACTTTGTGAAATTTATATAGTAAATGGGAGTGGAATTTAATCACCCAAAAGTGGTATTTAATTTATAAGAGTGATAATTGAGACTACATATCCCTAGATTAATCCTAAACCCATCGTAGAGCCTATTATCATAATTATCTAGCCTTTGTATGGGCCATAGGTGTCCCTAGTCAGATCCAAAGTAGTTCCATAACCTCATTTCCTAATCCTAGTCCTTTGTGCCTAGTGTTCTTCTAGTTGGACACTAGTTCCATAATAAGGACACTAATGCCACATGGCTCTAGTGTCCCCAAAATGGTGTTGATGTCCCTTTCCCTAACTTTCCTGAATAAATATCTTTTCAAAAACAAAAGACTCCTAAGGTCATCCTAGACATATTTTATCACCCGTACAAGTAATATAACAATATATATACATGAATTTTATCCCTTTATACACTATATGGAAATGATATGCAAAATACACATTTAGGCACAAAACAAGTTCAACACAATTAAAGTTATCAATCCATATTCTTCCCTACTTGTGCATACTACAATTTATAATAACCTTAAGCTTAGATTTTCTATATTTTCAATATCAAGCACATTCATGTAACTCAAGGACACTATAATACTAAAATCACTTGAACTTGCACCAATACTTAGGTGGGGAGAACTAAATTAGAATTGATCCCTCCTCAAAGTATTGTTATGTAGGTAACTCTCTCCATAGCATGGTGTTTAGGATGACCAGCCTATCCTACTAAAAAAAACATTTTTAATCTCATGCCATAGTTTTAAGTAGGATTAGGGTTTTCAAAATAAATAAATCATTATAATAATAATTCAAGCTTCCATAATTTATTCACATGGGAATAAAACCCAAGAATCTAGATGCAGGTGCACTCAGAAGTGTGAGACAGTACTACAAAAAGGACACTACCACTAATATCATGACACTACCACCACTTTACCAATAATGGTTATCATGTCCAATTATGTCACTACTATTCAAGAGGGATTTTTACAAAAGTATCTTGTTTGTAACACTCAGATAAACTTTCATCTCATTTCTAGCACTTAGATCATCCATATCAGGTGTTTTACATCAACGTCTTTATTTGTACTATTTATTAATTTTTTTATAAAATTCAAAGTTGGTCAATTATATAACAAAGCACTGATTGTATTTAATGCATATTATATCCCTAATTTATTCTACTCGAACCTTTAATCAAACATAGTATTTACATGTGTTAAGTCAAAAAAGGTTAAGATAGTATGTCATGAAACTTCAACCAATGTTGTACATTGCAATAATAATGATATCAACCTTCATGTTATTCAAAAATACATACTTGCCTCTTTAGACATGGGTATTCCTTTATCAAATATTTGAAATTCATGTGATGATCCACTTAAGCCTAAGATGAGTGATAACTATCATCCCTCTAACTAGGTCTAAGAGATCACTTATCCAAGGAGTAAGGTGGCCCACCCTATAGTTTCAAATGAATTTAATCAATTTGAAATACCTAGGGCTTATGATTATGAATAATTATAATATAAAATAACTAGTGTGACCAAGTTAATAAATGAGCTACAAAATTAGATTACATATTTATCAAATTGAATACATGCTAGTGTTAATCATGTGTTTACATCTTCATCTACCAATGTTGTACCTAACAAGGTTTCTTATCCAAATTCAAAGCTACAGTCAAGCACATCAAAAATAATAAATTCAAGTATTATATAGAAGGTTACTAAAAGACCAAATGAGAGCCTAATAGAAATGATTCAAGACAGAGTGATAAAATTACCTAATTCACCTCTTATTAGGAAATATAAATACTATTGTGCATTTCATAGAAAGCATAGGCATAATACAGACCATTATTTTGTACTAAAGAACCAAATACAAAGTCATAAGTATATTGGTGACCCTATAATTGATACATCACTCAAGAAAACCACTCACATTATGAATACATATCCTAGAACATAAGTTCCAAAACAACAAATTTAGCTACCAAAGAAAACTTCAAAGCAAAAATAGTTACAAATATTAAACATAAAGCAAGGAAAGGTTCAAAATGACAAATCAAATCAAGAAAAGGATACAAATATACCTTTTAATAATGATACTTAATTTTACAAATAGTATATGTTGGGTGAATATTTTGTCACCAGCTAACTAATGGGCAAAATAGGTTGTTTCAACCACATCATAAGGAGATTGGTCAGCCAAATGTGCAGGTTTACCACGTCAAAGGGGGATAAATCTCTCCTCTCATCAAGGGGAGGTTCCTTATAAATATGAGGAGCTATAAATCATATATATAAGCAGAAAATAACACTCAAGGGTAGGACAACACCATCTATCTCTCTTTTTTCAAAGATGATGTTCACAGACATAGGAGAATTCTAGTGAAAATGTTGAAGGCACTTCTCTTCTTTTAGAAGTGGTTTACAACAAACAATAGGAATTATTTCTGGAAAGTAACATATAAGTAAAAGTAACAGAGCTCAAAAACCAATAGAATGAGGTGTAGCACAAAGTCTCCACCTTAGCTGCCAAAGAGTGAAATACAAAGGACAATGGGGGCACAAAGTCATCCCAAGATCTTTTATACAAAAACAAATTGAAAACACACTCACTAAAGACAATTGTGGCAGCACAAAGTCTCTCAATAGTTGGCTTTAGGACACTTTCTTGATTATTTCCACTAGATCTTCTTATTTAATTAAATAGATAAGAACACATTAAGGAAATATACATAAGAACAATTCCCTCAATAACACAAGCTATTCCAGCACAAAGTCTTAAAGGTCACTTGCTTTCTCATTTAGATAATGAAATATGATTAACAATCTGAGCTCAAAGTCTCAATAATCACCTTTCAATTTGGGTAGAGTTTTGATTCTATCACAGAGAGATCTCCTTTGCATAAAATAAGATATTACAATATATATTAGCTAAGAAAGACTTAGCACTTTATTTCATGGAATGGCCCATGCTGCATTCAATGCCTTGAATGCATTTTCAGTTCTGTCAAAGGGCCATGTTAGAATAGGGCATTAGCCTTGACTTTGGTGTATAGAAACATCTCGAATGTCTTCTCCTTGGCATGGGTCATTTGATCTATCTCCAGATATGTATGTAGCTATCCACTCACTTTTATTCAAAGGGAGAAAAATAGGCTATGCCTTTTAATGTTTGTGCACTCAGACGTCTACTTGGTGGATTGTTCCACCCACTAGAATAACTCCCTCATAGATATTTTTGATATTTTTCTCTTGTTACCTCTTTCCTTACTAAATTTTGTCCTTTTTTGTGTGATTTGAGCTCTCAAGCTATCTCTTTTCCTTTGTACAGGCTCTTTCAACTTCTCCTTTAGCTGGTCACTGAGTTTGGTTCTTTAGGTTCCATGCCATATTTGAAAATAAATGGGCATTTCATCACCTTGAATTTGACGTCTGTGGGGATGTCACTGGTTACTGGTCACTTGAACCATATTGAACCTTGAACCTTTGAACCTTGAGAGTTCATTTGTTCCATGGTTCAACTGTTTAGGTGGTCCAATCGGCTCCTTGGTTCAATCGCTTTCTTTCCTCTTCGGTTGAACCATCTCTTCAAACTTGTCTCTAAAATCTTATGCTTCTTTCCTACACTCGAAGCTTCCTTGAACCTTTGAAATTCCTTGAACCTTTGAACTTTTGAACCATTTTCATTCAAATTTCAATGGTTCATTCTCTTTCTCAAAATCCTTTGGTCCATCAAAGTTTCTAGATCCTTTTGTTTTATGTTGAACTCATTGAACCTTTAAACTTTGAACTCTTTTGGTTCAAGGTTTAATCGATTCATTGGTTCATTCTTTGTTCTTTGAATCCTTTGTTTTTCTAAGTCTTTCAAACTCCCTGAAGGGAAGGTGTCCCTTCGGGCCTTGAGAATGGTCCATTTCATGGTCACCAAGAGTCCCCTGCAAGGGTACCTGCCCTTTGGGGTCCTTCGGGTAGCCTTGTTCTTCAAATCCTTTGAAAAAAAAGTATGAATGAAATCCTTCATACATTTTGTCCAAAGTAAATCTTTCCTCTACCTTTGTCGCTTTCTATCGGGCCTTTGAACATTCCTTCAAACAAAATGTCTGAAGGATTTCTCTTGTGGAATTTTGCTGTGAAAAATCTTTTCAAAATATATCCTTTTGCTCCCTACCCTTCGTAAGGGCACTTGTCCTTTAGGTTTTGAGAGACTCCTTTAAACCTTCTGATTGAATTGACTAATTGAACCAACAATGGTTCAATGGTTCAACGGTTCAATGGTTCAATATTGTGTTCGACTCATTCAATTGACTGCTTGAACCAACCACTTTGTCTTGAACCTTTGAATCTTCAAACCTTTGAACCATTGGGCTCAAGATTCAATGGTTCAATAGTTCAATATTTCTTCTTCAGAGTCTCCTTTTCGTTATGTCTTTCGAAGCTGTTTGAACTTTCTGAAGCGGTTAAACTTTGAACTTTCTGAAGCACTTAACTCTTTTAAGTCTGTCAATGTCGTTGAACCTTTGAACCCTTGAACTTTGAACCTTAAGAGATGGGGTTCAATGGTTCAATGGTTCATTCCATTTGTTTGAATCCTAATGATGGACATTTTGGTTTAACCTTGACATTGATCCAACCTTGAAATGGCCAAAGTGTTTGGAACTTGTTCCTTTGTGAGAGCTCAACTATTGAAGTTGTTGAACCCATTAAACCTACAACTTCCTTGACTGAAAATGCTTGAATAATTGAAGAACTTGAGTGCTCAAAATATTTTTTAGAAGGGAAGAGATAATTTTGGCCTAAAAGACCAAAATAGTTGATATGTTGTCCCCAAAAATGAGTGACATATTTTGGGAAAAATCGCTGGCTCCAATTGGGGAACTTCCATCGATTGTAAAAATAATTGAAGGGAGTAGAATCCAAAATATCTAGTGCCTTTAAGTATGCCATTGGGATATGGAGTCATGGTACCCAAAAAATAAAGGCACCAAAAAGAGATGAAAGTGAACAACACAAAATAGAACTAAAAACTATACAAATATACATATGTACAACTAATGTCACCTGATACTTCAAGGATTGAAGTGCTTTAGATGCTGCCCACTATGAGGTAGTGAAAAGGGCGTGCCATCTTGATGCTTCAACTAAAAACTATTTTCACCATTGATTTGATGAATAGTAAATGGGCCTCTCCATAGAGAATCAAATTTTCCATGCATTCCCTTTGGTTCTCTTCCTTTGTCCCATAACAGAACTTGATCTCCAATCTAGAAATCACGAGTTTTTACTTTTTGGTCAAAGAGCTTCTTCACTAGACTTTGATGCATAGTAATTTGGTCCACCACTATAGTTTGTTGCTCATCTAGCTCAGTCAAGCACATGATCCTCTTGTCGATGGAGCTTTCATATGTCTGATCTTTGACCGCCTTTGCCAATTTTAGTGATAGCAATTATAGGGTGATTGGCATCTCTACATTGAGACCATACAAAAGTTAGAATGGTGACATACCTATCACCCTCTTGGGTGTAATTCTATCTACCCATAAAGCATCAACTAATGCTTTATGCCAGGTTCATTAATTATCATCCACCAGCTTCTTGATGATGGTCACCAGGTTCTTGTTGCTCGATTCTGCTTCACCATTTCCTTGCAAAAATAAACAAGAGTGGGAGAAGGTAATCCCATAATAAAAGTATAACTGAGTAATCTCATAGAAAGATAAATAGGCTGCATTATCGGTCACTATCTTGGTTGGGACCCCAAACTTGGAAATGATGTTCTCATTGAGGAAATTGCATACTACTTCTGAAGTAGCATGCTTGGCTAGAATAGCTTCCACCCATTTGGTGAAGTAATCTATGGCTGTGAGGACATAATCATGTCCAGTGCTTGAAGATGGGTTTACAATACTAATGAAATCAATTCCCCATTATTGAAATGGCTCTTCTATTACCACTGGCTTAAGAGGCAAAGAAGCCAACTTGGGTCTTCTAATGAACTGTTGGCACATTTCACATCTTCCTACACATTTGTATGCATCTTGAAACAGAGTAGGCGAGTAATACCTAGTTCGTAGAATCTTATGGGTAGTTATAGGTGTATAAAAATTTCCTCCATAAGCTAGATTATGGAAGGACTCCAAAAGTTGGTTCTATTGCTCTTTATCCATGCAGCAAAGGAACACTCCATCAAGGTTCCTCTTATACAGGTCATTGTCCCATAGGACAAGGTGGCAGCTTTAAATTTAACAATCCTCCTTTCTTTATGAGATAGGTGAGTATGACACTCACCATAGGTAAGGAAATGGGCAATATTTGAATACCACTCATTTGTGGTAGTGACAAAGAGGACTGTTGGCGTGTCTCTCACTTCTATTTCTTCATGCCCTGTTTCTTCTAGTCTGTTATCAGTAATCAATTGGCAGAGACCCCTTCCCCACACAAGCTTTGTTGGTTTGATAATGAGATCAAACTCTTGGATTTTATCAATCTAATTGCCCCTTTTGGTACCAAAATCTTGTTGAGTTAATATAGATTTGACTTTCGTATCAGGAACTAGGGCAATAATGTGTAAATTCAGGATGTAAAAATGGAAGTGCTTTACTTCCTTTACCACTGCATAAGCAAGTTTCTCTAGATTTGAATATTTCAATTCATGAGCTTTGAGAGGATATCTCATGAATGATATGGGAGATTCCACACCTTCTTTTTTCTGTTGAACTAAAATTGTTGAAAGTGTGTGCTCAGAAGCATAATTGTACATTGTGAAATCTTTGGTATAATTTGGACAAACCAAAATTGGGCCATGGGCAATAGCTATCTTGATGTCTTGAAATGCCAATTTGCCTTTTTTAGTCCAGTTAAAATTGGCCTTTCCCTTCATCATATTTACAATATGGCAAGTCTTCTCTACGAACTCGGGGATGAACCTTCGTAAAAAATTCACCTTTCCAAAGAAAGAGTGAACTGCAGTCTTACTTCTTAGTAGAGTAAGCTCTTGGATGGATTTGACTCTTTTTGAGTCAATCTTTATGCCTTCTCAAGATACAATGTGTCTGAGAAGTTTCCCTTCTATTACCCAAAAAATAGACTTCTTGGGATTTAGAGAAATGTCATTCTGGTGAGATCATTTTAGCACTTGTTGCAAATGATGTAGGTGATTAGGATGATGCTTGGGAAAGACTATTAAATCATCAAGGTACACCATAATGAACTTACCCATTTCATCTTTGAAATAAATGTCCATTTCTCTCTAAAAAGTGGTGCCAACATTTATCAGGCCAATTGGCATTCTTCGATATGTGAAGGTGCACTAAGGCATGGTAAAGGTAGTCTTATGCTGATTTGCTTCACCAACTTTCACTTGATTGTACCCCAAGAAGCCATCTAGCATTGATTATATCTCTAAACTAGTCACCATCTGAAGGACTTGATCCATGATGGGCAGAGGGTAATTATCCTTTAGGGAAGATTGATTCAAATTCTTAAAATCCATGCAGAGGCAAATTTCACCATTCTTTTTTCTCACAAGAACTATGTTTGCAATCCATGTGGAATGATGGATTGGGAAAATTATTCTAGAGTTAAACATTTTCTATATTTTAGATAGAATAGTACTTGATATCTTTGGATTATACTACCAAGATTTCTACTTGAAAGGTACCAAATCACTCTTGAGAAGAATTTCATGGCAAATTTCTTTAGCCCTAAGTGACTTCAGATCATCATATGAATATGCCAGAACATCTATGTATTGGTGGAGTAGAGTAGTAAACTTGAACTTTTCTTCTAGAGTGCAACACTTTCCAATTTTCACCATCTTAGGATTTTCCTTGGTAGCCAAATTTATCTGATCAAACTCCTGGGAGGAGCCTGAATCCATTTGTTGCTATTTGATGAACCTATCATACTTGTCAAATAATTTCTCAAGGGAAGCCAATCCTTTAGGAATTTTATTCCCTTTTAGCTGTAGGAACTCTTCACCTAAATCTAAACTTGTTTTAGGTGTTAATTCAAGCTTCTAAGGTTTACTACCTTCGAAGTGAAGCTGTTCAAATCTATCTTTTTGTTTGAGAAAGGCAATGATTTAGTTGTCACCGTTGAACACTTGACAATGATTGGCATCGTTAGGCACACTTGGTCAAAAAACTAGTTCAATAGTGTACCTGTTTCTTTTAAAATCTAGGTGAGGAACCAAAAGAGTTGCAAAAATAGCTAATGAATCAGCTCGATCATTGAATTCCCTGGGTACTATAGAGATACTAAAAGCATCAAAGCTTTTAATTTGATCCCAAACTAGATTGTGGTAATGATGCAATCTCTTTTTTTTGGTTTGGTACAAGTTCTTGACTTGGCAAACCACCAGCTCAGCATCTCCTTTGGCATGAAGGAGTTTGATGCCCCTATCTTGAGCGGCCTTCAACCTAAGTAATAGAGATTCATATTCAACAGTATTGTTGGTATTGCTAAACTACAATTTATATGAAAAAGGAAAAATATTTCTTTGAGGAGATATCAACACAATCCTAGCTCCTAAACTAGTATAGGAATAACTAATATTGAATTCTAGTATCCATACTTCACCAAGAACTGTGCTTTCCTCAAATTTTTATTTAATTAGAGGGGAGGATTCTTCTGCACTTACACATGTCCTATCAATTCTTCTGCTATTTTGTCTGAATCGATTATCAGGCTATCACATTCAATAATTTCATTAGACACCACATGAACTTCCTCCATGGATAAGAAGTAATTACCCATGCTTGAAGATTCAAATATAATTTGAGCTTCAGGCACTGATGTTTGAGTGACCATGTATTTTGCCTCCTTCTCAGGGAGCAATCTCTACATCACGCCTTTAACCAAGATCCTTGCTTTAGACAGGTCCATACTTAACTCGCCACCAACATCCTTGAAAAAATTTCACCCAAGTAGAATGCCATATGAGGCTGGGATGTCAGCCACTAGGACTATCATCTTAATTCTCTTGTCTAAGAATGCTACAAATGCAAATTGGGTGTCCTTGATTTGTCTTAGCAGTGGCACTTATTTATTCTCCATGGAGAAGCATCTCCCAAATGTCTTGGTCAATATGAGACCCAGAGATTCTACCACTTTGGTAGGCATGACATTGTCAGATGCACCTGAGTCTATGATACAATTGTTCAACTAGTGTCCATTTATCAACAAGGAGACATAAAATGGTTCTGTCCTCCTAGGAGCAGAAGGATGAGCAATGACAAGGTTATTCTGGGTGGATGTGGGATTCACCTTTGGAACAGTTGGTCTATTAGGGATGATTTTATTCTTTATGCATTGAACCAACTTATCCAACTACTCAGGGTTGGACTGCAAGAATTCAAATTTAGACATTTGAATTTTAGTTTTCTTGACATGGTCGACTATGTCAAACATTTGAAATGAATTAGAAATAGGGAAAGGCAGTTCATCCTTTTGCTTTTTAGGGGGGAGGACTGATTTATGAAATTGAAGTTAAAGGTGAAGGCATACTTGAGGTACTTACTTTTTTATTACTCACTAGATCCTTTGGCTGGAAAGGTAGAGAAGTTCCTCGTTTGGAAATTGAAACTGCCGGTCGAGGTCACTCCTCTATTTTTCCCTTATCAACTTATTGAGTTGACTGGTTCTATGACTTAGTAAACACTACATATGATCCATCAAATGCTTCACCTTTACTTTTGGGTTCATCTTGGTAATTTAGGAAACCAATGTTGTAGTCTCCAGCTAATTCTTCTTCTCCCTATATGAAGAGATTAATGTCATCTTCTAGGTTCAACTCAGGCTGAAAGAAGAAATCAGATTCTGTTTCAAGATATCCAACTATTGAATTAGTTGGAGGTGCTTCAATGGCAAGTTTCCCCTATGGGGGAGGAAAACAATTTGTTTGCCCTTGATTCCTAGTAGCATTGCCTTGATATGATTGATTGGAGAATGTCCTCATTGGTATATCTCTATATGAAGGAGTAGAAGACATCCCTTGTGCCATTTCCTTTTTGAGGGCTAGCAACTCATTTTCTAGCTTTTGCACCATTAGATCAGTGGTGTCTATAGGTGGATATTCAGAGGATGAAGAAGATTTACCTTTGTTAGGATCTCTCCTTATATTTCCTATCAAGATAAGGTCATCTTCAACCTTGGTGGCCAAATCCTGAGCAGTAACAAGGTTTATGTGGCTAGCCCGTCTCAACAAGAAACTCACTTTAGGCAGCTGTGAGTTGATGAAGAAGCATTTGAGATTCTCAGTTGTTGGTTGAGCAGTGTTAGGAATACTATTCTTTAGCTTGTCAAATTTGGCAATGAAGTCCCTCATAGGTCCATGAAATTCTTTCTTCATTTTTGTGATTGGGCTAGCAAGGCATGCGCATCTTCTACAGGCTTGAACCTTGCTTCAAATTTGGCTTTAAGAGTGTTCTAGTTAGTTACTGACTGAGCCTTTAGATGGTAGAACTAGTTTGTAGTAGTACTTTGTAATGTCTCCACAAATAGCCTGACTACCATGTCCTCATACTCCATGCCTATCACACCACAGGCTATGTTGAAGGCTGCAATATGTCCATTAGGATGAACTCTCCCACCACCAAAGAATTTAGGGAAATTCTTCCTTGAACTACGTGGTAGCTTATGTAGAGGTGGGGTTAAATTAAGTGGGCCAAAAGAGTTACCCCAAGGGCCTTGAACTAACATTATTTGACTATTGAAGGAGGAATAACAAATGCTTGAGGGGTATATATTGACAAAGCTCTATTAACAATAAAAATGGATGCTTTTCCTAGTAATGGAGACCTAAATTTTGTAGGAGGAAAGATCCTAGTTCGTTGAAGATGAGATGGTGAAGGGAAAGGATAAAAAACACTTTGTTGCACCAACTCAAATACAAGGTCAACAATACCTTTAGATCTCTGGCTTCTTGTATACTGTGGAGCTGTCATAGTGTAAGACTTGAATGGATAAGGACAGGGACTACTTCAATTTGAAGCTTGAGGCTTCAAACTACACCAAATGATCCCTAGTAGAGTCACCAAAAATTGTTGGGTGAATATTTTGTCACCAGCTAACTGATGGGCAAAATAGGTTATTTCAACCATAGCATAAGGAGATTAGTTGGCCAAATGTGTAGGTTTACCACATCAAAGGGGGACAAATCTCTCCTCTCATCAAGGGGAGGTTCCCTATAAATATGAGGAGCTATAAATCATATATATAAGTAGAAAATAACACTCAGGGGTAGGACAACACCATCCATATCTCTTTTTTTAGAGACGCTGTTCACAGAAATAGGATAATTCTATTAAAAATGCTGAAGGCACTTCTCTTCTTTTAGAAGTGGTTTGCAACAAACAACAAGAATTCTTTCTGGAAAGTAACATGTAAGTAAAAGTAATAGGGCTCAAAAACTAGAAGATTGAGGTGTAGCACAATGTCTCCACCTCAGCTTCCAAAGAGTGAAATACGAAGGACAATGGGGGCACAAAGTCATCCCAAGATCCTTTACACAAAAATAAACTAAAAACACACACACTAAAGACAATTATGGTAGCACAAAGTCTCTCCACAGTTGGCTTTAGGACACCTTCCTGATTATTTCCACTAGTTCTACTTATTTAATTGAATAGACAAGAACACATTAAGGAAACAGACATAAGAATAATTCCCTCAACAACACAAGCTATTCTAGCACAAACTATGAAAGGTCACTTGCTTTCTCATTCAGATAATGAAATATGATTAACAATCTAATCTCAAAGTCTCACTAATTTCCTTTCAATTTGGGTAGAGTTTTGCTTCTATCATAGAGAGATCTCCTTTGCATAAAATAAGAGATTACAATATATAACAGCCAAGAAAGATTTGGCACTTTGTTTCATGGAATGGCCCATGCTGCATTCAATGCCTTGAATGCATTTTCAATTCTGTCAAAGGTTCATGCTGAAATAGGGCATCGGCCTTAACTTTGGTGTACAGAAACATCTCGAATGTCTTCTTCTTAGCATGGGTCATCTGATCTATCTCTATATATGTATGCAACTATCCACTCACTTTTATTCAAAGGGAGAAAAATAGGTAGTGCCTTTTAATGTTTGTGTGCTTAAATGTCTATTTGGTTTACTATTCCACCCACTAGAATAACTCTCTCATAGATATTTCTGGTCTTTTTCTCTTATTCCCTCTTTCCTTGCTATATTTTGTCCTTTTTTGTGTGATCTGAGCTCTCGAGCTATCTCCTTTCCTTTTTTAAGGCTCTTTCAACTTCTCCTTCAGCTAGTTGCTGAGTTTGGTTCTTCAAGTTTCACACCATATTTGAAAATAAACGAGCATTTCATCACCTTGAATTTGACATCCATGGGGATGCCACTAGTTACTGGTCACTTGAACCGTATTGAAACTTGAACCTTTGAACCTTGAGAGTTTATTGGTTTTAAGGTCCAACTGTTTAGGTGGTTTAATCAGCTCCTTGGTTCAATCACTTTTTTTCCTCTTCGGTTGAACCATCTCTTTAAACTTGTCTCTGGAATCTTCCACTTCCTTCCTTTACTTGAATCTTCCTTAAACCTTTGAAATTCATTGAACCTTTGAACCTTTGAACTTTTGAACCATTTTGGTTCAAAGCTTAATGGTTCATTCTCTTTCTCAGAATCTTTTGGTCCATCGAGGTTTCTTGATCCTTTTCTTTTCTATTGAACTTGTTAAACCTTTGAACTTTGAACTCTTTTGGTTCAAGGTTCAATTAGTTCATTGGTTCATTCTTTGTTCTTTGAATCCTTTGTTTTTCTAAGTCTTTCAAACTCCCCGAAGGGAAGGTGTCCCTTCGGGCCTTGAGAATGGTCCATTTCATGGTCGTCAAGAGTCCCCTGCAAGGGTACCTACCCTTCAGGGTCCTTCGGGTGGCCTTGTTCTTCAAATCCTTTAGACAAAAAGTTTGAAGGAAATATTTTAGACATTTTGTCTGAAGGAAATCTTTCCTCTACCTTCTCCACTTTCTATTAGGCCCTTGAACACTCCTTCAGACAAAATGTCTGAAGGATTTCTCTTGTGAAATTTTGCTTTGAAAAATCTTTTCAAAAGATATCCTATTGTTCCCTATCCTCTGCAAGGGCAATTATCCTTCAAGCTTTTAGAGACTCCTTTGAACCTTTTGGTTGAACTGACCAATTGAACCAACAATGGTTCAACAGTTCAATGGTTCAATACTATGTTCTGTTCATTCAATTGACCGCTTGAACCAACCCCTTTGTCTTGAACCTTTGAACCTTCAAACCTTTGAACCATTTGGGTTCAAGGTTCAATGGTTCAATCTTTCTTCTTCAGAGTCTCCTTTTTGTTAAGTCTTTCAAAGTCATTTTAAATTTCCGAAGTGGTTGAACTTTGAACTTGCCAAAGTGATTAACTCTTTTAAGTCTATCGATGTCGTTAAACCTTTGAACCCTTGAACTTTGAACATTGAGAGGTGGGGTTCAATGGTTTAATGGTTCATTTTATTTGTTTGAAGCCTGCTGATGAACCTTTTGGTTAAACCTCGATGTTGAACCAACCTTGAAATGGCCAAAGTGTTTGGAACTTGTTCCTTTGTGAGAGCTCACCTGTTGAAGTTGTTGAACCCGTTGAACTTGTGAGTTCCTTGATTGAAAATGCTTGAATAATTGAAGAACTTGAGTGCTCAGAACATTTTTTGAGAAGGGAAGAGAGAATTTTGGCCTGGAGGACTAAAATAGTTGATATGTTATCCCCAAAAATGAGTGACGGATTTTGGGAACAACAGTATGGTTTTGGAAATGAATATTTACAAAACTTTGGTTATCATGGTCAAGGATTGGAAAAACATTCCCAAGGCATCACTCACCCTATTTCCACATCTGATCAGAATGACACCAAGACTTGGGCTATTTTTACAATACTAGTGCAAATCATTCAAAGAAACATTTTTTCAAGGGACGAGATTTAAAATGAAATGAAATCCAAGAAAAAGGAACAAATTGAATAAGATATATTGCCTAAGCACCAATAATATCATAAAATAATAAAAATGGTAACATCAAAAAAAGAGTAATAAGCACATCAAACATTTAAACTAGTATTTATATCAAAAAAGGTCATAAATAAAGAGACACTTGATAAATCTAAAGTTGTAAATGTGGTTACAAGGGTAGAAAGTAAAATCCTTTCCTCATATCAAAACACTTTTACTCATATAGATGGTGAGCAATCTATAGATGAACAGTTTAGCAAACCATGTTGTTACCCACTAGATAACTTATCATATGATCTATACATATCTCTAAGACATGGTGCCTATCAATTGAATCACATATTGATAAATAAATAACTAAATATTGATAATTTCTAATCAAAGATATCGAGTATGAAATTACCAAAAAAGCATGATAGCCTTTATGATTCTACTATGCACACATATGATATAAGGTCTACATAGAGGAATAATCTTGAAGATATCATTGGGTTCTAGTGGTAAATTTCCTTGTTCATATCACCATTCTAAAAATACCAAAAAAAATCCCAAAAATAACCAAAAATAAAAAACATTAAAAAAACCAAAAAACTATCGATACTTACCTGTTCAATTGTCTCCTTGGCATCCATATGTTATTTCCATATTGATGGACCATATAATCAATTAATCCTACATATAAATATGTTTCACACTTATAAATTAGGTGTGATAAAAACATACACAAATACATGATACAATCCTATTTTAGATGTTAGGCTTTCCCTCTACTCATGTCATATGGACATTGGGGCATCTAATTTTTGATCTTGATACATAGGTTATATGATTCGATGAACATTATACACTAACATTACATATGTACTTACACATGCCTATTATCCATGATTATACCTTACATAAGTTACTCCATATGCTATACACTTCACATACTTTTCTAACACATTGGATCCATGGGCCACTATGACATGTTTATGCTAGTTGCTTATGATTTAATTTATACACTTCGTCGAGTGTATTATTTTTTATTATTTAAGCATTTAAATATGATCCTTTGATTGTGTTCCCCATGCTTATGTATGATTTATTTGATATTTTCATCATGTCATTATGTGTGGTATGGATATTTGAATATGTCATCCTTTTTTTCATGGAAATTCAACTAAGTCATGTCCCTTTGAGTGTGTTGTAATTAAACATGCCCCTTTTGTAGTTTATTTGAACCATTGCCTATTGACTTGATTTTGAGTGATCTTGTATGTGTGTACAATTCATTTCATGTTGAGATTGTACTATTACTATCTACACATTGACATGATATTTATCATGCATCTTAGTCCTACATGTGATCACATTAGTTATATGTACTTTGATGATACATTTACTTAGACATATTCCATTTATATGCTACATGGTTACATTCACATATTTTACTATTGTATTACCCTTTTGAGATGAGGTAACTCATAGTTCTTATATTTCCCTTTCCTAAAAAGTGGTGAATATTAGTGGGGGCATGCTTGGTAAGGATGTTCTCCATGGTTGGCACAATTATCAAATTCAATAGGGGCATGTTTTGGAAGCATGTTCTCCACAATCATTTAGTATTTGTAAATTATACTAATTTTTAGATTTAATGGGGGCATGTCATATGGTCATGGATTTCACACATTAAAAATTGTCATATTAAGTGGGGACATTCTTGGGAAGCATGTTCTCTACATTTATTCAGTATATGATACTCATATCAGTTCACAGATTCAATAGAGGCATGCTTCAAAAGCATGTTCTCCACACATATTCAGTATTAGCATCTCTAGTTTACAATATGGGCATGTTTTGGAAACATTTTCTCTACATTTGTTCCTATATTAATTTTAAAATTTCTCCATATATATTGGAGACATGTTTTGGAAGCATTTCCTCCAAACATACATAGTAATTTGAGTTGGCCAAAGCACATAGTTATATGATTTAGATTCATAGTTGTGGCATAATTATTTAATTGGTGCCATTTTTATCTTCTACTATCAGATCTATGGAGATTGAAATATCAAGTTTTTTATCAATGAAGAATAAAAATATAGAAAATGTTGTATGAGAAAAAAAATCAGTGGTTGAATCAGTCTGTATGAATTTTCCAATGGAGTTACCAATATCAGTGAATCAAGGTTTAATCCAAAAATAGATGGGAAGATGTATGAGGTGGATCCATATGGGTCTAGAAGAGAAAGTATCAATAAGGGATTTAAAATTTGGATCCCAAGGTTTCATAAATAACTCATGTTGATTTCAGCTCTATTTATGCCCAAGAATAAGATCTTTATCCAAATAAAAGAGAAAAATAGAAATAAAAAACCTTTTACAAAAGGATAAAGTTCCATGTTACCTTTCAAAATAAGTTTCCATTGTAGGGAGATGCACTCATTTAGATCATGAAGATTAGGCCATAATTTTTAAAAATTGGCATATGGCTCCTTTTCTGAGATAGTAATCTTTAATCACCAAAAACAAGCTGAGGGCATCATTTTTTAGATTGAGAGAGAATATATTAGGATTTGGATTCAGGGGCTCTCATTTTTTAAAAAAAATTGTGGATTTTTTACCACCTATAAGAAGTATTTAGCTATCTTCGACACCCCACCAACCATCACCTCCTTAATTATAATAGACCCATATGGTGTCTTAGGATATATAGCTAACCTAGATGGTATCTTAGGATCTACAACAACTTTGATGCCACTTGTATAAGAAGCCTTAACAATCTCCACACATAGTATATCATCCATCTAGTCACTGGTACGAGTGATATACTAAGATCTGGCTAAAATAGTAGGGAGAATAAGGTTTGGATGGGAGATAATAGAAGAAAAAATTGAAAAAATGTTATGGGGATGAAGTGATCAGGAGTCATGGTCAGAAAAAACCTATTTCAGGTAATTTTAACCCATATTATATGCATTGATCTTATACAATAACATGGTTGCAAGTCAGTCACTAGCAAATAATTCAAATTCAACTCAACCAAAGACAAGGTATGCATACACACCCTTGTACTTATTCTTTTCCTTTAAACTAGCAATTTTATTATTAGATTAAAGGGGGGAAATATAGATGATATTTTGTGATTATGTACAACCTCAGTCTTCTACACTTGGCAAACTTAGGCCTTTGTTGTCTCTTAGTTATACATTCTCCTTGCTTTTTCAAGCCCTACATATTCTCTATCTTATGCCCCTTGGCCTATATCTTAGTCAAACTATTCTTATAATGATGAAACAAATATTATATCTTGCCAAGAATGTTTTAAATGTACTTATCTTACACCTCTACAAGTTTTGAACCTATACCTATTTTGTTACTCCCTAGACATTAACATCCAAGACTAATAATAGCATCAACATTACTATCCTATATTTATGCTAGTGTTTAGTGCCCTAAATTCATCCAATTTACAAAAACAATGTATTCTAATGGTTGGCATAAGTGATTTATTGTGATTTATAACTCTAAAGTTTATATAAATATAAGATCAACCCTCATTCATTCCTCACCTAGAAATCAGACCAAAAGAGCATTCAATTGAGTAAAAATTCCTATTTATTCTTATTTCCAAACTATTCATAGGGTTCATAACACATTTAAATGTTTGAATTACTAAAGGAGTAGCCAAATATCCTAATTTTCCATGTCAAAATCTAGCTCACTATTGTACTTGATTTACACACATTACATGATTCACACACAAGCCAATAAGTAGGGAAGAACTACATCAATTTTATACCTTCTTAAAATACTCACTAAGTAGGAAACATCCTTTCATAGTGGTATTATTGAGTCAACTCGACCTTGTGTGCCCACTAACCCATTCCCCCAAGGTCACATTGAAGATGGAAAGATATGGTTTTTCCATTTCACAAGGAACGATAGTCCATGACCTAGATTTGAATGCACTAGAGAGAAGGTGAAGCCAAACCTAGAAGCATCCATGTGGTCACATTTAATTATATAATCCATACATGACATTATCATCAAAATTAGATAGTAGTATCGATGCAACCATCCAAGGCTAACACAACTATATAAATAACAAAAGGCACCAAATGTGGAATATGACAATTATTCCATAACTATCTTCCATCCTAATTTTAGCCTATTTTGGATCCATATATACATTAATATCATATAAATTTAAGTATTTATATTATTTTTCATTTATATATCTATCCTAGTTGTACTTTCCATATTTAGACTATCTCGACATAATAAATTTAGTGTATGCTTATATATGAGTTTAAAATTTAATTGGCCTGCTATAGATTTGATTATCACCCTTATGCCATTTCATTTATATATTATTGACCCTAAGCTTAAATTGAAAACATAAAACATATTTTATTTTAGGATTAAATAACATACTAATATTCTTCTAAATATACATTATTTGATACCTTAATGAAGAAAAATGAAGAAGTGATTTTATAATCATTTTAAATATTTTTGGTCTAAAAGAATATGAAACCAAGTATTCATTAGTTTAAAATAATTAATATGTTATATTCAAGGTGTTTAAACATTTTAGGTCCTAGATTTTGAATTATCACACAATTGTGATGGTCATATATTTAGTGGTCAAATTACTTTTGACTCAACAATAAATTGGGTCAAAGAGAGGTAGAAAAATCACCAAATAATAGGATTATAATTTAGATATCAAAACTAATAATTTTGTGAGGGGACAAACCCTTTGTCATCTGATTTTTGAAGGTGTTTATTCATAGAGAGAAGAAAAGAAAGAGCTATCACTAGTGGTCTTTGTTGACTCCCTTGAAGAGTTGTATTCTGACATCACATACTTTCTCTCATATGGAAAATGTCCATCTCATCTAATTATGAAAAATAAGAATAAAATCAAGGTGAATGTAACTAAATACATAATATAAAGTAACACTCCATTCAAAAAGTCCCTAGATGGTGATTTTTTTAGAAATATGTGAACAAGGAACAATAAAAGAAACTATTGGAGGATTTTCACGACAGGGCATTGGGTGGAATATTTTTTTATGTTACAACATTCAAAATTTTAAAACCTAATTATTAATATCAACCTTATTTAAAATAAATACAACATGTGTCAAAATATGAGGCTTTCTAATACTTTTTTGGATGGCCTAAACTTGCAACATTGCCCCTCTACCCTGTAGTCATTGAAGAACCTTTTCAATAATGGAGAATAAAATTCATCAAAAATTAGAACCCATATTCCAACACAAGGAACCCTCATATTTTTAAAATAATTGATTACTTCACTAGGTGGGTAAATTATATTCTAATTAAATATACCACTTATGAGGTTGTTTATAACTTCATAAAAGAAAACATATTGGTTAGTTCCGGAGTTCCACAAAAGATTGTCATGGAAAATGCCTCCAAATTATTTTGTACAAAACTAATTGGTTTTTATATATAATATTAGTTTAAAAATCATATGATTAATACCCTCAAAGTAATGGTCAATACAAATATAACAATAAGTGTAGAAATCCAATTCCTAACACCATTTGTGTTGAAATTGTCAATCTTACTCGAATTGCACTCAAATGCATAATTTAGTCCAAAATCACTAAAAACATGTTAAATAATTTGAGCTTGTCATATAAAAGTGCTTATTTATCCCAATGTGGGCAATGCATTTTAGGTTATGCCTAACATTTCTTAAATCATTTCAAGTCAAAATGACAATTTCACCTTTTTGTGCTCTGGATGACTCTTTTCTTTTAATTTATTAGTACACATCACATAGCTTTGTTATTTTGTGTCAAAAACATCCTAAATGTGATCATGATCTATACACATCTAACATCACCTTCCAATTCTTCTCAAGTTGAATTATGAACCAGTAATATAACTTTCTGATCAATTAGATAAATTGTGCACCAATTTCTAAAGAATTGCACTAAAATTGATTAATCTTGTTTAAGCTAATTTATTCAAATTGAGAGCTCAAGTAGATTTTCCATGAAAGTTATTGATTATTTCATTATTGGAAATTTATTCTCAATATTTTCATCACCTAGTGACATGATCTATGAGGTAGCATCCTCAAGTCATAAATACAATAAATATCAAGATTATAGACACCCATGCCTAATTAATGCCTTTTATTCTAAATCATTATGAGGATATTTATAGATTTAATTGAAAATATTAGGTTAATTCATGGAAACACATCTCAATCTTGAGATGTATGGTCATGTTTGATCCTAGCCCATTTATAAAATCTATAAATAGAAGGCCTCTCACCCTCATTTTAAAGATAAAATATTGTAAATTTATAATGCAATATTATCTCTACAACCTTTCTTTGTGTTTATCATTGTGTTTTATTTATAAGATTCATTTGAAAGGCATATATTAGATTTATTATCTTGAACCTAGATTATTCATAGTGATCTTGAGATGATAGAGGATCTTGGCATCCATTTTCCATAAATACAACAACACTAGATCAAAGGGAAAAACATGTTTAGAGCCGCTCTTGGATGGTGGAATCACTTAGGAAGGTTATCGGTATTTGCTTTCTTTCAATTATTCTTCATTATCATTTGCAAACCCCTTTCGAATAGGTTGGCTTAGTTTGTTAATTTCTTTATGCATTCTTTGTCTTAACATGACTAACGTTTGACTAACCAACTTTTTAATCCAATCCTACATCTTGGCATACCCAATAGGACCATTGAGTCCATTCAATCAAGGAAGACATTATGGAAATTTTACATTTTCATTTTAGTCATTAAAAATTACTTAAACATCATTTTTTAAGCTCATTTCCCCATGTTTCTATTTTTTTTTGTTCACACACAGATCACATAGTGATTGGTGATAGTTCTTAGTAACTGACATCAATTAGGGATAACATAAGTCAATTAGGTTGAAGGGAAAAATACGGCTGAAAATTTGCATTTTAAGCTTGTATTCAAGTTTGTTTCTAACAATTTGAGTTTTATAAGTCTTTGGTCTAAACATAATCTTGATCTAGAAGCTTATACTTTAGATATTTTACCCTAACAACTATTTTTAAAATAGAACATTTATAACTTCGGGTTCATAGGTGACTATTATCAATCGTTTTCAACTAGCCACAGTTGGGTTTCAACTGGGAATAGTCTTATAGGATTCAGCTTCGATCAATAGTGATCAATGTTGGTCTCTATGTTTTAAAAAAAAACATAGACCTGAGAGCATGTTTTCCAAAGTTTCTTGTTTCAAACGTGAAAGTGCTTTAAAGCTAAACTAGACTATTTAACATTTTATGTAGGACCTGCATAGATAAAAGTGATAATTTTAGCACAACTAAGTCTTTTAAACTTCCATTTGGTGTTTAAAATCAAATTACATATTTATGTTGAATGTTTTGTGATTATTGTTCAATTTTTTTTTTGTAAACTAAGGCCAAGGGGCCAAAGAACATCACCAAACACTCTAATTCAGTGCTTAAAACTAAACTCACTTAAACTATTTTATTTTTTATAATTTATATATCACTTGTTTTGTTAAATTATTTGATCACAATGGAATTTGCACATGTATTCTCTCCCCCCATCCCCTATAGGTAACTTAGGTGATCAAAATCACCAATTTCATTACTAATTGTGTCTTTGTCCAAGGCATAAAAAGGAAGTTGTATAGGCTCTCTCCAAAACTTGTATGGTTGGGGTGATCTAAAAATAACCTATAAAGAATTTTTACTTAGATTTTATTTCATGTAATTTGTCTTGTGAGGGGTATGTCATTACCTCCCACAAGTTCTATAAGGAAGCTTTGACCTAGGGCTTCATCTCTTGACATTATATTTAGTCCCTCTCCATATGGGGTATACAAATTAAGATTGCTTCACTGGGATGGTGGTTTGAGTGGTTAAACCATTTCCATTAATGGTAAGCTAGCCTAAAATGTATGATCATTTAGAACATTACACTACATTGAGGAGTTGATGGATGTAGTGGTTGTGAAAAGGACTAAAAATTTTCATAATAAGTTGTTTGACATAGATTATATTGATGTGTTGCATTCTTTATGTTAACCACACTTGGAACCATCTAGATGGTCATAAATTTGTAAGTTTAAGATAAACCCAACTTTATGTAGAAATATTGTTGATGCGAGGTGCACCCCAAGGTCTATGTCATCATATTTTCACTTGAGAGAAAGGGGGTGTAAAATACCATACCATATACTGTGATTTTATTTTGGACAAACACTTACTTTCCTCTCAAGTGCATGTATAAAGATGGACTTCAACAATACATGCAACCTTGTCAATTTTAGGGCTTTATGATGATTACTTAGTTGTATTGGTCTATTTAGTCTTTTTATTTACTTTGTCCTTGAACTGAGTCAAAAATTTCTTGTAAACACGTGTCATAACCAATCACATTATCCATAATTTCTTGAACAAGAAGGTGTTACACTGTCCAAGTGAAAATCAATCTTTTCTTTGTTCAAATTTATCATCTTAAACATTGTGACATATCATCTAATTGGTGCAGTTATGCTACCCATTTGAGTCTAAAATAATTCCAAAATTATATTTAAGTCCTTCATTGATAGTTAAAATTCAAAATTTCACTTTTCTAAGTTCATAAGGTTGATGTGTTAAATTAAGTTTTCCATTTACACTTGACTTGATGGAACTTAGGTTCAATTTCCAATTTGGATTGAAGGCCTTTTATAGACTCATTATCATTTTCATCATTAGTGTACTTAAGTAAGATTGCATATCGCTCATGCTTTGAGTCATATAACATATTTTATACTACCATTCCTATTACCATATGGCAGTGTTGTGATGCCCATTTGGTTCTAGTTTTATAGTTAGGAATTATTGTATGTTTACACATTATGAGTTTCTTGGTTTGCATTGTCTCCTTCCTAACCTAAAGGGATTTCTTCTAGTTTTCTAGTAGCAACTCATTGAATTTGAACTAGCTTTTATGGTATTGATTTATCTCTTAATCTAGGCTTTGGTGTACTAGTTTACACTTTAGATTATTGAGTTATCATACCCTCTTCTAATTCATATGATTTAAACTTTACCTAAGGTTGAGTAATTTCATGAACACATTCTTCTAATTGTGTGTGGTTTCACACCGCCCTCCTTTTATAGTCTCTTTGGTGCCTTAGTCATTTTTTTGAGAGAAAGATAAAAATCCATACCTTATTTAAACATTTACAAATGTTATTCCAAATATATTCAAACATATAGAGTAACCCTTTCTAGACATGACTCAAATTTTCACTCAAAGTGGGGTCTCTTATGGCCCTAGTTATGAGGATGAGCAATTTTACGATGGTCAAGATGATTTTGTTGTCGTTGAGGACATTCCCACAATAGTAGGATCCGAGGAAGAAAATGTGTAATACCAAGAGAACCACGATGAAACAATCCTTAGGTTGATAGAATATGGTGTTAGACTACCCTCAAATTTTATTATGGATTAGTTACACACCTTAGTTAGGTAAGGAGAACAATAATGAGAGAAAGTTTTCAAAAACATTGCAAACACAAACATACCTTCTTTTTATAACAAAGGCAAGGAAATACTTATAGAGTTAAAACCAACCTATCAAGATCTTGTCACCAAGATTAAAAAAATAGGTCAATGATATGCAAACCATCTTATCATGGATTTAATTGACTCTCTAGTTGTTACTTCAATTCACAATGATGCTTCCAAGGAACAAGTAAATGTAATTAAACCTACACGACAAACATTGGTTGAGAACATAACAATGATTGATCAAGGAGTCTTAAATGAATAGATCAAGTCATAAGAGGTTGTCAAAAATGTTTTGATAGACATAGAACACACATTCTTTAATCATTAGGAACCTCTTGTCACTTTGAAAAATTAGAGGCCCAAACATTTGGTTAAAATTTAGAAATTCCTCAAGATAATTTGGCTAGTTTGTCTAAACCAACACATGCAATGGTAAATAGATAAATAACTCCCAAAAACATATATAACATGGTTTATTCAAGGCAATAGATTACTAGGAATTGACCACTTATCTACTTGACTTAATGAATGAAACAAAACTATGTTGAGGATTATAGGGTGTACATCCCTACCAAATCCATGAAACAATAGGGGTATATACCATCCCAATAAAAATAGTAGGCACACATACCACCCCAAAAACAATAATAAGGGCACATACCACCCCAATAGAATTATGTTTCACCCATGAATACATCAAACATACAAGAGTGGAACTCCATGAAAGACATTGTGACACAATCAGAGATGAATAATAGAGTTAAAAAATACAAGTTCGATGAGATATATCTATATCTATTTTATCTATCTATTATCCAAATATCCTTTTCATCTCATTTTGAGTCACCAAAGTTTGATAAATACAAATTAAATGGGGACCCATGTGAACACATTCAAGCATTTTTCATATTATGCCAAGAGGTTGATTATAGTAGCATGTACTTGATTTAATTATTCCCATGAAGTTTAATGGGGAAAGATTTAGATTGGTTGCTTAAGCTACCTAAGGGATTAGTTGTGGATTAGAATGACATATCTAAAAAATTCATCATCCATTTTTCATACATCATTGAGCATGAATTTACCATTGTTGACTTGTGAAAAGCCAAACAACATGATGGAGAAAGCTTGACTAAATATCTACAGAGGCGGAAAACATTAACAGGTTTCTTTTAACATAACTTGATAGACAAATAGTTGGTGGACATATTTACATGGAACTTACATCTTGAGGTTGTATACAATCTATGAATAGCTTGTGCTAACTCATTTGAAGAAATCATCAACAAAGGGGTACAAATTGAGAAAGTTCTTATTGTTAAGGGCCTTGCCAATATTTTTGCACAAGTTGAAACTTCAAATCAAACCCAATCACCTATTCAGATAGTTGCACACAATAAGCCTAAGAGCTTTAACAATAATAAGAACATGGTTGGAAATTGGGTGACTAAAACAAGACATGTATAAATAGTACATTTTTTGTTAGCCCCAAATGTACAATTAACTCCTCCTAATCCACCACCTAAGTTGCAGAGACAACCTCCATACAAGACAAAGCATAAAATTTTTAGGGTCTTCAATGAATTAGGAGAACCAATTGAAATAGCATTTTAAAAACTTCTAGTAGCTAACCTAATTATATGGCCAATATCAAGACCATGTCCTCAAGATTAACCAAAACTAGATTGGTACAAAGAGAATGAATGGTGCCTATCATTGCATCCAATTGTGACATATTATTAAAGATCTCATTTAGAGTGGATAAGTTGAGTTTAAACTAGCCCCTAATTAGGACACAAATCAAGATATGGGAATCTATAAGGACCCCTTTGCTTAACATAATCAACTGCCACAATGGAATAACCAAAACCAAGGATAGAGGCATAATAAAAACCAAAATTAGGGTCAAAATCATAATCAACATGAACATAATCATGATCATAATACCATACTAATAATTCGGGTTACAAAAACATGCCTTACGACTATAAAAATACCTTGGGATGTATTTCTCTAATCCACATTACCACTGTTATTATCAAACCATGTGAACCATCTTCATTCTCCTTGTAGTACATGACCCATTATGATAGGTTCAACACCCTCTCCCTCTAGTAATACTACATCAAGTTAACATAATTTAGTTGTGACTCCATTTAAATTGGTTACTTTGTTTAGACAACACCCTTCCTCTAATTATAATGGCTCCTTCCTGACTCAAAATTGTGTTAAGCACAAAATATACTGAGAGGGGGGGGGGGTGAATCAGTATATTATATATATTTTTTATTAATCTGATTTCTACTCTTTAACCACTCAATCATACATTCAATATATGCAATAAAAATGAAATAATAATTTACACCACACAAGAGAGAGAGAGAGAGAGACCAAATTTTTACATGGAAATGCAAAGTGGGAAAAATTATGGAGAACAATCTCAAGTATATGAATGAGCACCAGATCAAAATACAAAGTTTGCAAGCACCAACTTGTAGGAGCACTAACCCCTTACAAATATTCATGAGCACCAACCCATATGAGCACCAACCCCTCTTGTGTATAAAACACAACTATCTCTCAATGTTGCTTACTCAAAAAATGATAGAACTCTAAAATATCTCCTACTTTTCTCGCTTTTAAAAAAAATAAAAACCATGCACTCTATTGCATATTAAAAATGGCTTCTCAAGCTTTTATTTATAGCTTTCTAAATGACCTTTATAATTTACCCTTTGTGACCCTCCAATCCTCATGGAAAATGGTGCCAAACTTGCATGACCCTTCGTATCCTTGCATTTAAAAAGTCATATGGTGACCCTTCATAAGCAAAATTATCCTTTCCTCTTTTGTCTTTATTTTGGTGACTTTTCATATTCCTCAAAGTGTCATTTCATGAAAAAATGTGCCATACCTCTTTTTTCTTCACATGGTGACTCTTGGAATTCCTCAAGATGACTCTTCTTGAGAAAATTCATCCCATCCTCTTTCTTCTTTTACCCCATGAATCTTTGACTTCTCCATGGGCCCTCTTTTGACTTATATGGAACCAAAAATATATTCATTAATATTAGATAAATATTAACACACATTAGCCAAGATATGAATATTAAAAACACCATTAAATGTATTGAGGATTTTATCACCAATAATGCTAGACCTTTGACATCAATGATAATATTTCCAACAATCTCCCCCTTTGTCATTGATGGAAATCTCAAACTAAAACTGACACATCATAAAAATTGCACATACTACCATCTGAAAAACATATAGTAACTCCCCCTTACTATAGCAACCTATATCTATTCCCTATACCTATTTCTTCACTTGTACCTATACCTGTTATTCTCCTCCTTTGGAATCAATGACAAAGGTCCTACCTAGAGCTAACACTTAGCTCCCCCTCAACTGATACTGAACCTTAATGGCAGGAAGTAAAAGAAATTACTCCCAACTTCTCTCACAGATACTCAAATGTGTCTTTTGGTAGTGCCTTTATGAAAATATCTGCAGTTTGCTTTGTAGTACTGATATACTCCATCTTAACCTATTGATCTATAACCTGCTATCTCAAAAAGTGATATCTAATGGGATTATGTTTTGTTCTTGAATGCATCACTAGATTCTTTGAAATATTTATAACACTTGTGTTATCACAAAAAATAGAAATAGGTTCATCATACTTTACCTTGATATCTTCCAAAGTTTGCTTCATCCAAAGAACTTGAGTACAACACAATACTACTGTAATATATTCTACTTCAATTGTAGAAAGTGATACTAAATTTTTGTTCTTAATTAGCCATGATACTAAGCTGTCACCAAGGAAGAAAGATCCTCCACTTGTACTCTTTCTGTCATCCAAGCACCCTGTCCAATCTGAATTTGTATAAGTAACCAAAGTGAAATCTCTACCTGTGGGATACCATAATCTGTAATCTAATGTCCCCTTGATATATATGAATATTCTCTTCACCAACTAAACATAACTATCTTTTGGAGATGAATGATATCTTACAGCCATACCTACTGCATGCATGGTGTCTAGCCTCGATGCTATCAAATATAAAGGACTACCAATCATAGATCTATACAAAGATTGATATGTAACAGGTTAATCTTCATCCTTTCTCACCTTATTTCTTATACACATTAGTTTTCCAACTGGTGAAAAATCCTCAAAACCAAATTTCTTCAACATTTCTTTGGCATATTTATTTTGAGATATGAAAATTATTTTGTCTGACTGAAATATTTGCAATTGTAAGAAAAATGACAATTCTCCAAGTATGGACATCTTAAAATATTTTTGCATATTATCAAAAAATTATTTTGTCATATTTTCAATATTTCCTTCAAAAATGATATCATTTATATATACCATAATAATCAATTGATTTTCACTTTTTGTTTTGATGTAGAGATTACTATCAACAAATCCTCTTTTGAAACCTTGATCCTATAGGTACTTATCAAGTCTTGCATACCAAGCTCTGAGAGCTTGTTTTAATCTATACAATGCTTTATTTAATCTACATACATGGCTACTAATATTTGAGAGAATAAATCCCTCAGGCTACTTAATGTAGACCTCTTCTTCTAGATTCCTATTCAGGATGGCATATTTGACATCCATCTGAAACACTTTGAAAATTTTAAATGTTGCATATGCAAGAAACATTCTAATAGCCCCTAACCTTGCCACTAGTGAAAAAGTTTGTTCAAAATATATTCCCTCAATTTGAGCATATCTTTTACATACTAATCTTCCTTTATTTCTAGTCACTTCTCCATTTTCATTCAACTTATTTCTATAAACCCATTTTGTTCCTATCACATTGTGATCTTTTGGTCTAGGCACTAATTCCCAAGTATCATTATTTTATATCTAATTTAATTATTCATCCATAGACTTAACCTAATGCTTATCATGTCTAACTTTTAAAAAAGTTCTAGGTTAAATTTTGGATAACAAAGAGAAATCAACTTGCTCAAATTCACTTATCATCATTTTTTTGGTACGAATTCCTTCATTTATGTCACTGATAATATCACTTTCATTATGATTTATCTAAACATATTTATATGGAGTTTTGGTTCCCTTTTTCTTCTTCTTCTCATCTTCATCTGATTCTTAAAAAGCTTCCTCTTCAATGATTTCAATAATGTCTACTGGATTAGTTATTCTTTGTGTTCCATTTTCTTCTATCTTGACACTTGCACTTTCAACAATTTTTTTGGTTCTCTTGTTATAAAATTTATAAGCTTTAATTTTTCAAGAATAACCAATAAATATACCGTCATCTTCTCTATATTAAAACTTACCAATTTTTTCATTGGTTCTCTTTATGAAGCATCTACTACCAAAAACTCTAAAATAATCAACTGTTGCTAGTTATTCTTTCCATAGCTCATAAGGATTCTTGTCACTATTGACTCTTAATAATGATCTATTTTGAATATGCACTACTATAGCAACTGCCTCTCTCTAATATTTATTTTCTATCTTAGATTCATTTGGCATTGTCCTCGCCATCTCCTGAATTGTTCTATTTTTCTGTTCAACTACTCCATTTTATTGTGGAGTTATGGCTACTAAATAATGTCTCTTTATTCCATGGTATTCACAAAACTTAATAAATTGATCCGACATGAATTCTCCTCCTCGATCTAATTTTAGACACATAATCTTCAAACTAGTTTCATTCTCAACTAATGCTTTGAAATGTTTGAAAGCTTCTAAGTCATACGTGAAAAATCATCAATAAGAAACATGAAATACTTCTCACCTTGAGTACTTTGATTTTTCATAGGTCCACACAGATCAGTGTGAACAAGCTCTAACATCTGAGTAGTTGAGTACTCTTTTGTTTTGAGCCACCTTCTAACCTGCTTCCCATGCTAACAAGGTTCACAAAGCATGTCAGATAGATTTGTAATCTTTAGAAAAATTTTAACTGATTACTTCTTGCTTATGTTGAAAAGATTTTAAAAATTTATGTGCCCCATTCTCTTTTACCATAGCCAACTTTATTTAATTTGACTCAAACAACATCTTTGACCTTTGATGTCTGATAGTATATACAAATTATTGCCAGTTCTCTAAGCATCTGTAACCAACATATCTGAATTTTTTCTTCTAATTTCACAACCTTATTCATAAAAATTTAGTGTGTGCCCCTAATCACACATTTGACTTACACTCAAAATATTATGCTTAAGACCTTATACATACAAAAAAAATTATTTTTAGTTCTAACATTATCCAAACTTAGTGTACCTTTTCCAGTAATTCTGTCAGTAGTATTATCTCTAAATTTCACTATACCACCATTGATCTTCATCAAGGTTATGAACTTGCTCTTGTCTCTTGTCATGTGCCTTGAACATCCACTATCAATTAACCATGGCTTTTCTTCATTTCTTGCATGCAAAGCTATCTGCACCAACATAGATTTTTTAGGGTGTTTCTTTTGCCATGAACCTATCTAAACTTTATTCTTGATGAATGGAACCTTAAAACTCTGGTCCTTCTTGACTGACTCAAACACACTTATACAATACCAAGATATATGTTCAAATTTGTTACACTTGTAACACATTATGGCCTCTTCATTAAATCTTGATAGAGGAGCAAAATAGTAATGGCTTCTGCTTGACTCTGCATGACTTTCCTTCTCCTTATTTTTGAAATTGTTAGCTCTTTTTCAACATTCTAATTTCTTATGACCATATCCATTACAATAAAAATAGTAACCATAAAAATAGGACCTATTTTTGTATCTCTAAATTGATTGCCTTTTGTAGCTCTGTTCCCTCTAGTCTTCTTTATTTGAAATGTCCTCTGTATTCTTAACTTCTTTTTATTTTTTCTTTTATAAGAGCTTAAGCATAACTCTTTTATTTTTCCTTGTCTATGAAATTAGTGACCTCCTCTTTCTTCTTTTCAAATCCAATACCTGTCTTATCTGACATTGATCTTTAACTTTCTAATATCTTATTCAACATATTAGTGTTATTCTCAAATTTTGAATCATTGGCTACTCTATCATTGATTACTTTATTTATTTTCTCAAGATCTAATTTTAAAGAAGCAATTTCAATAACATACCTTTCACATTCTTTACTTACTATTTTCAACTGTGTCATTAGATCTTATTCATTCTTTTTGGCTTCTTCAAAGTGTGCTTGTAGATCTGCAAGTATTTCCTTTGACTCCTTTTCTTTTTTCTCGATCTGGAGCTTTAATCTTTGATTCTTCTTTTCAAGATCTTTTAACTATTCTAAGGCACAAATGAGTTCTCCTTCCAGATTCAATTTAGCTTCATCACGTTCTTCTTCTTGATCATCTATACTTTTTATTATAGAGGTATCTTCATGTTTGGCCATGAATAGAATCTCTTCTTCTAAGTCATTGACTTCACTATCTTCAGCTGAGCTAGGATCTTTAGAATACAAACTCTTCTTCTCGAATCTCTTCTTGAATTTGCCTTTTAAATTATTCTTGTATGTAGACTTTCCTTCTTCATTGTCATCATTACCCTTATTTGGGAATTTATCTAAAAAATGTCCAATCTTTCCACAATTAAAACATTTAAAAGGTAATTTTCTTTGATATTTACCTATGCCCTTTTTTGGCTTGTGAATGAATAGAGCTCCATTGTCATCTTCATCATCGCTAGAATTATCACTTGATTCTTTAATTTTAGCCTTCTCTTTCTTTGATGTATTGAAGGCCACTTCTCTCTTTGAGGGTTTATCTTGTTCAATATACATCTCATATGCTATAAGAATACCATGAAGCTCATCCATCTTTAGCTTGGATAAATTTTTCATCTCTTCAATTGCCGAAACTTTTTCATCATATCTCAATGTAGATATCTTAAAACTTTTTGAAGCACAGTCAATTCTTCTAAATTTTCTCCAAAACCTTGAATCTAATTAACTATTTGATCAACCTACAAGAGATAACTTGCTATATTTTCTTCTTATTCCATCTTCAAACTCTCAAACTATCTTCTGAAAATTTGAAGCTTAGCTTGTTGAACCTTTCCATCACCTTTGTAAATATTCTCAAGTTTTACCCAAGTTTCACAAGTAGATTTACATTTCATAACTTTAATAAATTTAGAGTCATATAAACCACATAAAATAGAATTTAAAGCTTTAGCATTATTTTCACTTGCCTTCTTTTCTACTAGAGTAGTTACAAGTGTCTGTGGCTCTTCATATTCCTCCACCACTGCTTGACATATGTCAAATCCAAGGGCCATCAAATAAGTCTTCATCCTTATGCTCCAAAAAACATAATTCATTCCATCAAACAAAGGTTCCTTATTTGTATAAAATCCTTCATGTGATCTAGCCATCATGCTTTCCCGATCTTCCTTCAAGGTATAAAACTTTTTCAAAAGGACCCTGATCTGATACCAATTGTTAAGCACATAATATACTGAGAGGGGGGGTGAATCAGTATATTATATATTTTTTTTCTTAATCTGATTTATTTTCTTTAACCACTCAATCATACATTCAAGATATGTAATAAAACTAAAATATTAATTTGCACCACATGAGAGAGAGAGAGAGAGAGAGAGAGAGAGAGAGAGAGAGCATATTTTTATGTGGAAACCCAAATTGGGAAAAACCATAGAGAACAATCTCAAGTATATGAATGAGCACCAACTTAAAATACAAAGTTATCAAGCACCAACTTGTAGGAGCACCAACCCCTTACAAAGATTCATGAGCACCAACCCACAGTAGCACCAACCCCTCTTGTGTATAAAGCATAAGTATCTCTCAATGTTTCTTACTCAACAAATGATAGAACTTTACAATATCTCCTACTTATCTCTCCTTGAAAACAAATACAAACCATGTACTCTCTTGCATATTACAAATGGCTTCTCAAGCCTTTATTTATATCTTTCCAAGTGACCTTTGGCATTCACCCTTTGTGACCCTTTAATCTTCATGAAAAATGGCACTAAACTTGCATTACCCTTTGTATCCTTGCATTTGAAAAGTCATATGGTGACCCTTCATAAGCAAAAGTGTCCTTTCCTCTTTTGTCTTTATCTTGGTGACTTTTCATATTCATCAAAGCGTCCCTTCATGGAAAAATATGCCATACCTCTTTTGTCATCACATGGTGACTCTTGAAATTCCTCAAGATGACTCTTCATGAGAAAATGCATCCCATTCCTCTTTCGTATTTTACCCTATGGCTCTTTGACTTCTCCATGGGCCCTCTTTTGACTTATATGCAACCAAAAATATATTCGTTAATATTAAATAAATATTAACACACATTAGCCAAGATATGAATATTAAAAACACCATTAAATGTAATGGGGCCTTTATCACCAATAATGCTAGACCTTTGACATCAATGCCAATATTTCCAATAAATTGTAGTAATGCAAATAAATGCCCACAAGTCACTTTCCAAGGCCCTTTGCCTTTGTATTTCGATTATATTAGCTCCTTGCCACCTATAGGTTGTGTAGTCACAACTAGATGTTCATGAGTTACTCTCAAATTCCCTTTTCCTAATTCTTCCATAGAAACCAATGTGAACATTGAACCAATAGATCCAAAGTTGACTACTATGCTAGCCAAAGCCAAGCCATCTTGTCCCAATGTTGAAAATACTTATAGTCTATCAGACTAATTGAGTAAAAACCCTATACAAATTTCTATTTTGGATCTCTTGTGAACATATGAAGTCTATAGAATAATCCTAAATAATCTTTTGCAACAATCCAATATTCCCAATGATATAAATCCTAAATAGTTCCATAATACTATGGGACATTTGTCTTCATTTCATGAAGTAATGTTTGATCAAAAAGACATGTCTACACTTGGGCCAGGCCATAATAACCCATGGTACATTAAAGAAATCATTGAAAATCATAATATCAAGTGGTTTCTTATATAAAATGGTTTAGGGATAAACATCATATCTCTTAAGATGGCACAAATATTAGGTTACATTATGAAAGACATTCAGCTAGAGATGATCACCATCAAGGATTATGATAACACTAAGAGGGAGTCTATTGGTACTATTTGGTTGCCAATCATTATTGGGTCCATTTCACATCATACATTGCTTCAAATTATGGACATTGAACTACCTTATAATGTACTTCTTGGTCATCTTTAGATCTATGAAGTACAGGTTGTTCCCTCTACCTTGCATCAATTCCTTAAGTTTCCCCATGATGGTATCAAGGTTATTATCCCCACTGATCAAAATCCTTACTAGTATTGCAAACATCTTGAGGATGAGTTTCACAATTATAGATATTATCTAGGTTCTAAATTTGTTGTGAAGAAGAACAAGGCTATAGTTTCACATCCACCCCAATCCAGTTATATCAACACTAGTGATCTTGCTTCCACTTCAGGTAATCCATTTCTCATAACTCTTGTAAGGCAGGATATTACTAAAGAATTGGGCTTTTCCATGTAAAATCTTAAGGATGCCTTCCATGTTACAAAGTTTCCTAAATCCCCAAAAACATTTGGTAATCTTAAAAATTCAAAGAATCTTAATGGACCCAACATGATTTTCCAATAAAATAAAAAATAAAAAAACCACCTTCAGTTTTTATACCTGTTATTGCACCAAAAAAAGATCAAGAGGCTTTTACCTAGGGAGACTGGTTATATTATGAAGGCCTTATTGATTACTTTTGGAATCCAAAGTATCCTATACCTAACTAGATCATGGATCATATTGATTATACATAAAAAGGTCATGGCTAAAAATCACAAGGAATCTTGGAACCCTTATCAACTAGTGTATCTAATTTGAATCATGGTCTAGGATTTATATTACTTGGGGGTGACCTCATAACTTTTGATAGTGATTCTTTTGAATTGACTAGTGATGAGACTCTTGGTAATGACACAACATCCCATTATAACCTTTTTGGTAAGCTTGCTGACATAGACCTATTTGATTCTAATGTCATATTGACCTTTATTATTGGATCTTTCTATCGGAGTTGTTGCCATAATCCTAGCAGCTGCTCCATGTAGATCTCCTCCTCTAGAACTCCATGAAGAAAGGCACTCTTCACATCCATCTAGTGCACATCCCAACCATGTGATGCGGTAATAGCCAAGGTGAGTTAAATAGAAGTCATCTTTGCAACGGGTGCAAAGGTCTTTGAGTAGTCAATGCCTGCCACCTGTGAGAAACCCTTGGCAACTAGTCGCACCTTGTACTTATCAATTGACCCATCTACTACAAACTCGGTCTGATATATCCACCTACATCGAACCATCTTTCTTCCCTTAGGAAGTGAAGTCAAATCCCAAGTGTGATTTTTGATTAAGGAAGAATATTCTTCCTCCATAGCACTATCCCACTCAGGTACCCCCGATGCCTCTCAAAAAGTCTGTGGATCTAAAATTAAAGTAAAGAAGGCATGTGGATCTCTCTAAAAATACCCCCTAGTACTTCTATCATCTACAGGATCTCCTACCCAAGTGCCAGCACTCTCAAGTGTCTGTCTGGCCCAAAGTGGCCCAGAAGTGGGCGAGTCAGGGGCTAACTCCTCATCCTTTGAATGACTAGAGGTGGATGACATTGTATCACTGTCCTCACTATTTGAACTCGAAGAAGAAGAAGATGTCTTTGGATTTAAAACCTGACTTGTCTGATCTAAATCTGATGAGGGAGAAGAATTGTCAAGTGTTGAGTCTTTAGGACTCTACTAAAAATGGACACTTCTCTCAATGAACAACTCATGAGTGACTGGATCTAGAAGATGATGCCCCTTAATACCATCCAAATATCCTACAAAGATGCAAGGCTTGGACTGACATTCCATAGATTTGTGTTTCTTCTTCAAAATGTGGGCCATTGATGGGGATCTAAAAACCCTAAGGTGCTCAACATCAGGTTTCCTTTTATGCCAAGCTTCAAAGGGTGTTATCCCTTTCAAAGCTTTATGAAGAACCCTATTTTGAATGTAGCAAGCACAATTGATGGCTTCAGCCTAGTAATGTGGTGCTAAGGATTTGGAGTGAATCATATAGCTACCCATCTCTTTTAAGAACCTATTTTTGTGTTCTACAACCCCATTATGTGAAGGACTATAAGTGACTATGCACTACAAATCAATCCCCTCTGTGGTGCAAAATTGCTCAAACCTGTTGCTGACATACTCCCCTCCATTATTAGTTTAAAGAAACTTAATGGATTTCTCACTATGTTTCTCAACAAGAGCCTTGAAGTCTATAAAATTTTCAAACACTTCAGACTTTTGGTTGAGAAAATATATCCAAGTGTACCTAGAGAAATCATCAATGAAAGTGAGGATGTACTTGGCCCTTGTGAAAGATGCTTTGGGAAAGGGTCCCGATACATCACTGTGGATTAACTCCAAAGGTTGTGAAGCCCTCCAAGCTTTGCCTTTGTCAAATTTTGCTTTAGGATGCTTCCCAAGGGATCACCCCTCGCAAAGTCCTTTTGAGAATTGGACATGAGGCAAGCCAATGACCATGTCATTTTTGCAAAGTTGCTCAAGGTAGCGGTAGTTAAGGAGGCCAAACCACTCATGCCATAATTTGCTAACTCCAGTTGAATGAGTTAGCAATGCTATTGGAGAAGAATCAGGTGTAAAATGTGAGAAGGTATATAACCTTTCTTGGTGATCTTTGCTACCCACTACCACTGTAGTATCACTATGCAACTCCCTGATAGCCACTAAATCTGGTGAAAACTCAACTCTCATGCCCTGACCAATGTGAGTGATTGGGTACACTAATAGGAGATTGGTTGAAATAGAAGGAAAACTTAGAACATTATTGAATGTTCCTCTTTCCATTTCAACTGACCCTCTCCCTGCAATGGAAACTGATGTGTCATCACCCAAACTAATTGAAGTCATGCTACAAGGCTCTAAAGATGAAAACTCAATTAGGGAAGAGCCCATGTGGTGAGAAGCACCCGAGTCAATGGCCCATGAAGATGTAGAAGCTATTGTTGCTACAAGGGCCTTGCCCTTTTCTTTCTCCTTACCCTTGCCTTTTGCCTTGGTAGAATCTTGGGTAGATGAATTCTGCTTGATGGACTCAGGAACACCTATGTTGTTCTTATCTAGAAGATGAGTTAGTTGATATATTTATTTCTTCATGAATTTGTGTTCATCATGCCCTATCTTCTTACAATAGGCACACTTAACCTTCTCCTTCTTAGGTTTAGCATTGGAGGAGGAAGACTCAGTGTTGTTTTTGGCAGGATTGTTTTTTTCTTTCTTCTTCTCCCGGTCCTTGTTCTTTTTCTTCTTCTCCTTTGTTGAAGTCTTATCCTTACCATTTCTAGTTATCAAAGCTTGGGGTTGAGTAGAATTCATTTTGCCCATTTGAATTAGCTTATCTTGCTCCCTAGTCAAGTAGACAATGAATGAATCCAAAGAAGGCATTTTCCATGTAGTGCCAAGGGCACTTTTTATGGCATGGAAAGTGGAGACAAAGACTGAATAACTTAGACCTAACTTTGTGAGAATAGAAAGGATGAGTCGATCATCTTTCTTCTCTATCTCACATTATTTCAATTACAATCTAAGGGCTTTAAACTTAGTGAAGAAGTCCTATAGGGTGTCAAAGTTGCTGGGACTTAGACTTATGAGTTTGTTTTCGAGCTCATGACCTCTCATCTCATCAAGCTTCCCAAATAAGAGTTCTAAGGTGTCCCATATGTCTTTGGGAGTCTTGGAGGTTTCTAAATCGAAGAGAAGTTCTAGAGACATAGACAAGCTCAGTAATCCATAGGCTTCATCACTATAGTTGTACCATTTGACCTTTTCATCATCAGTGTTGGGTTCTACTTCAGTACCCATGGTGATCCTATACAACCCTTTGCTTCTAAAAATGATTGACATTTTAACCTTCCATTCATGATAGTTGAAGGGTCTTAGGGGTTTAAGTTGAAAAGAGTCCATTTTAAGCTAAATTTAGGTGAAGTTGTGTTGATTGTAAGTTGTGAAATTATGCAGAAAGGAGAATGAAAGCAAAGATTTGCAAGTTGTGAAAAGCAATCACACCCCCTTGAAATGTTAAGCCCCCCCCCAAATATGCAAGTGCATGCTCAAAATATGTTGAGATCAGCTGAGAATGCATCTTAGAGAAATTAGTGCAAGACTTTAAGCAAACAGGATGTCAGACTCAGCCGAAAATGCATCCCAAGAGACCCAAATTTTAGGCACTTTATAAACGAGTGCATTTTTGACAAATAAAAATTTTACACTATGGAGAATTGAATTACAAACACTTTTGAAAAAGATGGCACCCAAATCTGAGCTACTGTTTGCAAGATATTAAAGGTTTAATTTTCTCATAAACTAGTGTTTTTGCAAAAAAAGCACTAAAATATTTTAAAAATGCCTATTTTGAGAGAGAAAGTGGCCTTCCAACCACTCATTGGATTCAACACAGAGTGAGGAATCCAAAGGAGGTTTGTGTGAGGGGGAATTGACCTCTTGCCAACCCAAGCCTCACCCTTCGCCTTCGTAGGTTGAAGATACAAGTTTTTTTTTAAAACCTCTAAATTGCTCTTTATAAAAAATGTTTTCAACTTACTTGTTTTCCAGTGTACTAAATGACACTGTAAGGTCATTAAAGTCAAAAAACATTTAAAAAACAATTACCAATGCCCAGTTCAAGTTGCCATGGACTTCTATATGATTTTCTCCACCCTCCACGTGGCTTCAACGTTCAGATCCATGACCAGAAGCTCAGGTCGCGACTGTCTACATGGCATTGCTATAGAACAGTTTGTGTGGTGTTGCAGAAGGATTCTTGACTAGAAGAGTGTCTAGTGTGTACTTGGGGCGCAACGGTTGACCACTGTTGGAGAGCACCTGCCTCACAAGATTATAGATGTGAGTGGGCAGTGCCTAGACTGACTGCATGGCATGCTTCTCCTCCCTCTTCTTGCTCCCTACACACAAAAATGGTGTCCAAGTGCAAGATCTAAATGAAAGCAAGTAGGTTGCTCACCAGCTTTGAAATGGAGAAGTCAATCCATACAAATTCAATGTAAAAGCTAATGCCTTCAGATTTGAAATGGAGAAAAAAATAGTCCAACGCAGGTTTACCTCCTTCAATGTAGATATCTAAAGGGTAGATTTGGGTGGCTCTCAATAGAAGTAATTTTTTTTTAATAGAATTTTGTATGGATTTGCATGAGTTTTCAAGAAACTCTACCAAAACTCTCAAATGCAACAAAGTTAAACAAAAAACTACTAATAAATCAAACTAAGAATTTCAGAATAAACTAATAGCATAACCAGACACACGATTACTAGAGTGGCTCTGATACCATATCAGAGTTGTTGCCAGAATCTGGATAATGTGAATGTAATGGAGATGTGATCACATGAGATGAAGTAAGTGCACACCACATAGATGCTAAAGCAATTTGAAATTATACAAGAAGATAAATTGCACAAGACAAAATGAAGAAAACCAAAATCTGATTAACATGAGATGGCCAAAGTGAGGAATACATATAGGAGAGCATGTAAGTAACTCCTCCACAAAAGGTGGTCAAGGCACCCCAAGGATAGATTGTAACTCCTCCATGAAAGGTGGTGACAAGGTGCTAAGAATAGAGAAGTAACTCCCATTAAGGGAGTTACTTATGACATTCTTATGACACCTATGACACATCTATAACACACACCTCCACATAAGCTAGCCTATCCCATAAATGTAGGAAAACTCCATGTATGCACAAAAATACAATTTCCCTAATTAAAAAATAGGGAAAAATAAAAACCTACACTAATACTTCCCATCCTGAAGCAAGATCTACCATTGAAGCTTCTCATAGTAAAGCAAAATGCCATATCTTTATTGGAGATAACCATCCTGAAGTAAACCCTCATTATTCCATATGCCTTTACCATCCTGAATGCATTGATTAGGACTAGAAATTTTTTGTCATATGGCTTGATGTGTTTCAAATTGAAGAATCAATTGTAGAATACATGGGCCTATCAGATGGATTTGCCATTGGCGATCACAAACAAGGATTTGATTTTTCATTAGATCCTTATACCTACTTTTGAGAGTAGACAAACTTTCTTAGTCATAATAAAAATAAAAAATCAAGATCTTTGGGTGAAAACCTCTTCTAGGCACTCATCGATTAGGGAAAAAGTAAAGAAAAAGGGAAGCCTTTGAGTGAAAACCTGTTTCAGGTGCTTTCAAGTGAGAAAGTTTTCTCACCCCCTCAAGATGTAGAAGGTCCATTTAACACAAGTTCTATAACTAGTATAAGCATCTCTTCAAAATAATAGAAAATGTTTGAACATCTTATTCTTGAGTTTCTAGAGGTTTTTTTTCTTGGCCTTTACCTGAGTGAACTTTAGAACTTACAAGGATCTTAAAATTGTTTATCTTGGAGCTTCCCTTATTGAAGTGGAATGTGAACATATTATATCCATGTTGAGAGATTATATTGACATCTTTTCATGGGCATACTCTGACATGCTAGGTTTAGACCCAGAATTGGTTGTGCATCACCTTGTTGCCCATACAGATGCGAAACCAATCAAGCAAAAATTGAGGAAGATGCATCCATGCATCACCCTATTAGTTAAAATATAACTAGAAAATTTATTATAGTCAGGGTTCATTAGACCATTGGACTATTATGAATGGATTTCAAACATAGTCTTAGTAAGTAAAAAGACACTAGGTATACATCTTTTTACTAATTTTAGAGATATCAATAAAGCATGCCCCAAAGATGATTTTTCTCTACCCAACATTGACATGATTATTGACTCAACTATTGGTTACAAGATGTTATCCTTAATAGATGTATTTTTTGGATACAACCAAATCAAGATAGCCTAATAATATAAACACAAGACTCTGTTCACCACTCAATGGGGAACATTTTATTACCAAGTCATGCCATTTGGATTAAATAATGTTGGAGCCACATATCAATGTGTCAAATCTATCATCTTCAATGACATGATACATGACATTATAAAGGACCATGTTGATGACATTCTAGTAAAATCAAGAACAAGAACTAGATATCCAGATGTTCTATGAAGAATCTTTGAAAAGTTTCATGAATATAAAGTCTACCTGAATCCTAAAAAGTGTGTTTTTGGTGCCACTTTAGGTAAGTTGATAGGGTTCATTATATAACAAAGAGGGATCAAAGTCTACCTTGAAAAATTCAAGGCCATTGGGGAAATGCATCCACCAAACAATCCTAAATAGTTGTGAAGCCTACAAAGAAAGATCCAATCTATATACACGTTTATTTCTCAACTAGAAGATAATTACCACCCATATACCCATCTCTTGAAGAAAGGGATCACACTTAAATGGGATGAATATTGTAAGATAACATTTGAAAGACTCAATATATACATGGCCAATCTACCAGTCTTGAGACTACCAATAGCTAAATCACCACTGTCTTTACATATCCACAATAGATCATGCACTAGGGAAAATTTTGACCCAACATGATGATCAAGGTAAAGAACATGCAGTATGTTATTAAAATCACACTTTAGTGGCTTATGAATATAATTATACAAATATTGAGATGGTGTGTTTAGCTATGTTGTTTACTACCCAAAAATTGCAACATCATATGATAAAAAAACAAAACTATTGTCATCACCAAGGTGGATCCTCTCAAATTCCTATTGTCTAAAGCAACTCTTTGAGGACACATGGCTAAGTGGGTTATGTTCCTAAGTGAATTTGACATTGAGTATCAAATTTAGAAAGCAATCAAGGGGCAAGTTATTGCTAATGAACTTATAGAAGCCCCTATTGAAGATACTTGAGTGCTCAAATTTGACTTTCCAGATGATTCTATTATGGTAACAAAATAAACATCATAAGAACATGAATAATGAAAGCTATATTTTTATGGTTCTTTTACATCCCACGGATCTAGATCTGGCATATTATTGATTACACCCCAAGGGATCTGATTCCTAAGGCATTTCATATACAATTTCATTGTACAAAAATTATGGCTAAGTATGAGGCATTGATTGCAGGGCTTTTCCTTATTATATAGTAGGATATTCAAAACTTAAAAGTCTATGGTGATTCCTAGTTGATCATCAATCAGACCACTGATCAGTATCAAACCAGAGATGATAAGTGTGTTCCTTACAACAAAATTGTTGATAACCTCAAAGGTCATTTTATATTTTTGTAGTTTGAACAATTTCCAAGAGCCAACAATAGGTTAGTCGATGCAATGGCAATGATTAGATCTATGATATAAATTGATGACAATGCTAAAGAGTATCATTTTTTTATTGAGAATATTCTATAACCTACACATATTATACCAAATTCAAAAAGGGTATGCACCATTTTTGGTCCCAATTCCCCACCTAACTTACCATGTTTCTAATATTTTTATAACTACTTTCATGATCATGTTTTCCCAACTAACCTATCCAATAATAGACATAAACTCTTCCTTCACAATTTCTCACATTATACCCTCCTTGGAAACATGCTTTATTATAAATGCTATGATGGAACACTTCTTTATTTTTTATCTTTAAAAGAATCCAAGATAGCATTGAGGGAGGTTCATGAAATAATGTGTGGGTCCCACACCAATGGTGTAGTCTTAGCATAGAAGCTCCTCAGAATAGGCTATTATTGGCAAAAAATGGAGATCGATGCTTAAAATTATGTAAGGAAGTTCATTCCTTGTCAACAACATGGTAACTTGATACATGCACCTTCTATACTGCTACAGATGATCACAACACCATGGCCAATCTCATCATGGGGCCTCGATATCATCAAGAAAATAAACCCAACATCTTCAGATGGCCATAAGCACATCTTGACTACTACTAAGTATTTTACTAAGTGAATTAAGGCCATTCCTCTCACTTAGGTCACTATGAAGTAGATATCCAAGTTCATTCATTACTATATCATTTGCCAATATGGCATTCTAGCACATATTATATCAGATAATGGTAGATCCTTTTTAAACAAAGATGTGAAAGACCTTTCTATAAAATTCAAGATCAAGCACACAAAATCAACTAAATATAACCTAAAAGGTAATAGATAAGATGAGTCATCAAAAAAGACCATTTTAGACATTCAAAAGAATATTCTTAATGATGTTGGTCGTAATTGGCACTTACAAATCTTTCCTTCCCTCTAGGCTTACAAAACTAGTCACCAAACCCCAACATGAGCCACTCCATATTCCCTTGTTTATGGTACATAATATATTATCTCAATAAAAATTAATCTACCATCATTATGAGTATCTATAGAGCATATTGAATATGATGAAGAATATAGAGTCTCAAGGTTGAAAAAGCTAGAACTTCTTGATGGTAAGAATTTGGCTACCCTAGAAAACTTATAGGCATATCATAATAGATTATAGAGAAGATATAATAGGCACATTCTCCTTCAAGAGTTTGAGATTGGTGATTTAGTCCTAAAAGAGAACCAAAAAAACACAAATTTTGAATGCAAGAAAAAGGTAAGTTTTAACCTAATTAGTTGGGACCATATATTATCATGAAAAACTATGGATTAGGGGCATATCGACTCGCTACTCTGAATAGTGAATAAATTCTAGAGCCCATGAACATCATGCACCTTAAGAGGTTCTAAATGTGAAAATATTCAAACCATTGTCTACAAAACCCCTTACTTAGGGTCAACTTGTGTTGAAAGTAATTTTATCCTACCATTTTATGTTACCTTGGACCGCTCTCACATGAACCCTATTACTTTAACGACTATGGATAGTGAAATATTTTAGACCATTGGCACTCTAAACACATTTTATCCTACCCTATGTAATTCTCTTTGAGAAACATATTCTTTGGACTATTCTCTTTGAGAACCTCATAGTTTATCCCACCCTAGACCGTTCATCTGTTGGACCCTATTATTTGGATTGTTCTCTTTGAGAACCATATTCTTTGTTATGTCTTAGGCTTGTTGTAACCTGAACACTTTTGTCCCTCGACCAACTATGATGTTAATTATGTCTCATCAACATTATGAACACCTTTAACGTTAGTTCTATAAATCAATTTAGCTAGAAAAATATTTCACAGCTTCTTCTACAAACAAGTGAACAAAGACATCTTTTCAGCTCAGAATCTTTGTCTACCACATGATTCTTCAAGTTGATTTCATGCTACACACTATTATATCATTATTTTTTTCTCTTTTTTTAACATTTTTATATTTTTATGACCCTCACTCTCACCTATGTACGAGCATGGGCCATTGTAACTAGCTTAGTTATTTATTGGAACTTCTAATCTTAGATGAGCATCTCCATGACTAGTTGGTTCCCCTTTGTACATATTTTATCGCAAAACATCAAAAACATTATAAAATGATCCAAAAAGGAACAAAAACATTAACTTACACTTTTGTACATTATATCCTCATTCTCTTTCCATTTTACAAGTAACCATCCCATCGACTTGCCATTTCGCAAAGATCATTCTCCTTCATCTCACCAGCTTATTACTTGCAAGACCATTCTCATTTGTCTCACTGATTTTATTTTATTCCATTTTATTCTATAAAATTAATAATATGTTATATTCATCACCTTTTTATTTTATCCCACTTCTTTGAAGAACTACATTTGGCCTAAAGCTCATGTTGGAACATGCATCCATGAAATTATGTAGGTAGCATCCACTGGTCTTGTACATCTGGAGTCAGTGTGGCCAACCCCTTCCTTTTCTTCTCTTCCCCCATTTCTTATACTATTGTTATTATTTAATTAAGGAACAACTTTATATCCTTATTATTTGTTATGTTGTGTTGGAAAGTAATGCCTCTACTACACATACATGAACAATTATGTTTAAACTACACTAAATTGGTTTTTGTTTATGTGTGTTTATTTAAGTTTTATTAGTTTTTTGTTTTGATTTCATGCTTATTTATTAATTTTTTCTTATTTTATCCTTTTTATTACTTCTTGTCTCACTTTGGTCTTGTGTTTCCTTATTTGATTTTGTTCTTCTCTTTGTTTTCAAGAACATGTTGATGGTCCACATAGATCTTGATTATTTATATCTTGATCTCATGATATTAAGTTGTTCTTGTTTTATTTTTAAACATGTTTGTTCCTACTTAAGTCTTGATTATTCATATTTTGATTTTAATTTGGATTCATTTATGTTTATATTTTTCTCTATCTTTGATTTTTTGTTAAAATGTAAATAGTTGTAACTCTAGTTTTGGCCAATGTTTTACTATTATCCTTAGTTATAGGTATTCACATTTGAACCAAATTTATGCACTTGAAATGCCATGTTATTATGATTTATTCATACATATGATACCTAATTTATTTTGATATAGAAAGCACTTTATGCTCTAGATTCAAGTCTTAACATCAACACATCTCTGATAAACAAATCTCAAGATCACTATGCACAAACTAGGCTCAATATATTTAAAGCTTGACTCTATGCTTAGACGTGCATATTTTCACATACATCATGAGTCTAATCGAATATTTGGTCAGTTTTCATGATCCCTCATTCTATTCGTTCCCAATTTCAGGTGAACTACATTGGCTTGAGGTATATTTGGACTATGTAGGTAGTACTCAATTTCTATTGAGGTCAACTCAGCCATCTTTATTCATATTTTCATCTATTTCATCCCTTTGTGCATCCTAGTATGCTTGGTTTTTATGGATTTCTAATCCATTACACCATTCCATCTATGTTTGCGCCCACTCATTTTTTATCTATGTTTTAGTCTATATCCGTGAGCTAATTGCTTGCCAATTTCCCCATACTAGGGGCACACATTTGAACCAAGTCACAAATCTAAATCAGCCTTATGGGGGCAAGAACATTATTTATTCTTTATCAATGATCAAAATTAGCTCTACTAGGGTAAAATTGTCTTATCATGATCAAATCTACTCTACTGGGGCACTTCTTATTATCATCTCTTTAGTGACCATGTTCTCCTTTTCTTGTAATTCTAAGATCTCCACACTTTATACCATGGTGGCAATGTTTTAGTGTGAAACTTGTCTCAGGATTGATCAATATCGTAAGTATGTATCTTGCACTATCAAATTGGGTGTGTTCAAAGTGCGTCACTTATATGTTTGGATTGAATCCTTCCCATTCCCCTATCTTTAGGACCCATTATACCTCTAATTATATTTTGATCATTCATGGTAACCATGTGTGCAATCATTAGCTCATATAGATGTGATTAATTCCATGGGTTAATCTCTCACATTCCCTCTCTTTTTGAGAGTCCATCCTTCTCTTTCATCCTAGTATGTCCTCTTAAGGGGGCATCATGGGTAATTTCCAATTTCTTCTTAACAACTTTTTTCTTTAAAAAGATGTTGCTTTGCCTAAATGTCTCACTACACCTTCTCAAATAGGGGTAAAATGTTAGACATCCAATTCCTAACACAATTTGTGTTGAAATTGTCAATCTTACTCGAATTGCACCTAAATATACAATTTAGTACAAAATCACTAAAAATGTGTTAAATATTTTGATATTGTCATATATAAGTGATGATCTAGGCCAATGTATCCCTAAATGGATTCATGCATTTTATGTGATGCCTAACTTTTCCTAAATCATTTTGCGTCAAAATTATGATTTCACCTTTATGTGCTCTAGATCATTCTTTTCTTCTAATTCATTAGTACACATCATATACCTTTGTTATTTTGTATCGACAACATATGAAATAGGATCATGGCCCATACGCATCTAACATCACCTTATAATTCTTCTCAAGTCAAATTATGACCAAGTAATATGACTTTTTGATCATTTTGATTAATTGTGCACCAACTTCTAAAGAATTACACTAAAATTGATTAATCTTGTTTAAGATAATTAATTCAAATCAAGATATTAAGTGGATTTTCCACAAAGGTTATTGATATTTCATTATTGAAAATTGATTCTTAATATCTATATCTTCTAGTGACATGATATATGGGGTGGCATCCTTAATCCATAAATACAATAAATATTAGGATTATGGACATCCATGCCTAATTAATTCCTTTTCTATTGAGTGTGGAGCCCTTTGGGTCTATCACATGACCTTAAGAGTATATTTTTGGGGCCTAGAGAGCTCCATAAATGTGGGGAGTGCAGTTTTCCCTACTCCACCTTTTGTGGAACCTTGCTCCACTGTGAGTGGAATATTCTTTATTTTATCTAATTTTTATGTTTCCATGTTTTATGAAGTTAGTTGTTAGATGCCTATTTTCCATGTTGACTTTTCGATCTGAGGGAGTTAGTTGTTCATTAGAACAGGGGATGCCTTCCTTGTTTTAATGACTTGTTTATGATCACATGTTGTTATAAAATGTGTCTTTAAAGGTGAAGAGACAAACTTGGCATGTTCCTCTTTAGATGGGTTTTTAGATGAGCTTGATGAGGTGACACTGAGGATTCTTTTAGTGGATGATGCTTATCTTGGATAAGCATGGTGATTTTCTCATCCTTTTATGGTTTTCCCTCATTTACTATATATACAGGTGTGGTGTGGCCTTTAGAGGTTGATGATTTATTTGTAGGGTGTGGCTTTGAGGATCAGAGTCAAAGCATAGATGCTTTTACAAAGTGTAGGTGTTTATTGCAAGGTGGTATAACATCTTATAAGATACAATATTGTGCAAGTGTAGGTGAAAGTGCAACATTTTCTACAAGAGATTTTCTATCTCTATGAGAGTTCATTGTAATATTTTTTTTGGATTACATTTTTTTTAGGACTTTCTTGGTGGATGTAGCCCACATTAGGTGAACCATGGTAGATCTGTGTTATGTGTGATTGATTCTTTTTCTCTCCATTTATGATTTCATAATATCTATGATATGAGGAATTTTTTCATGATGCATGCTATTACATAATTTAGATCTGATTTATGGTCATATTAAATCTAGTTTAAAGTTTTTCTTAATTCCCAACAACTGGTATTAGAGCCATTGGTTTTGTTTTGTTGAAGTGGTAAATCACAAGAAAGGTTATTACCTTGAGTGGGATCTATGGGAGAAGAGATCAGATTAGAGTGGAGAAGTTTGATGGTAAGAATTTTGGTTTGTGGAAAATATAGATGGAAGATTACATATATCAAAAGGAGCTTCATCTCCCCTTGGAGGGGAAAGGAGAAAAACCTATAAGTATTAGGGATGTGGATTGGTCATTTCTTGAAAGGAAGGCATTAGAATCCATACGGTTATGCCTTGAATCTTATGTTGCATTTACTATTTTTGATGAGAAAACCACAAAAGATCTCATGGATAAACCTAGAAAGTTATATTAGAAACCCTCTGCTTCTAATAAAAATTTTATTATGAAAAGATTGTTTAACATGAAAATGTTTGTGAATGGTTCTATTGCTAATCATCTTAATGATTTTAATATGGTTGTAAGTATGCTTACTTTAGTTTGAATTAAGTTTGATGATGAAGTTAGAGATTTGCTAATTTTGTGTTTTTTGCCTGATAATTGGGATAGTTTGGTTATGGCTATGAGTAATGTAGTCTCTACCAAGGGAAGCTTAAATTTTGAAGATGTTTTAGGTGTGATTCTTAGAAAATAAATGTGAAGGAAAAACACTAGTGAATCATATTTAGGTAATGATTTTTTTGTTGATATTAGATGAAGGCAAAAGGATAAGAGCAAAGGCAACCTTAGAAAGTCAAAGGGTATATCTAAATCCAAATCTAGATCTAAGATGCTATGCTAACATTATGGGAAGAGTGGACACTCAAAGAAGGATTGCTAGTCACTTTGGGATAAGAATTATAATAAGGAAGAAATGAATGAGGTAAATATGACATTAGCTAAATCATGTCAGGATGCCTTAATTATTTATATGGATAGTTTTTCTAAGTCTTGGGTATTAGATTCAGGGACTTATTTTGATGCCTTAATTCTCTTGGTTATGTTCAAGAGAATTTAGGACATGTTTATTGTGGTGACGATAAACCATGTGAGAAAGTAGGGAAAGGTTGTTTTTAGGTTAAAATGAAGAATGGGAACACATGCATACTTAAGGATGTTAGACACATGCCTATGTTGAGATGGAATCGGGTTTCATTGGGGAAATTGAGATGTGAGGGATGTTCAGTAATGTCTATTGTAGATTCTTGAAAAGTTACTAAAGATGTTCTTATGATTTCAAGAGGTAATAAGTTGGAAATTTATATTTGACTAGTAGTGTTGATTCTCTTGATTTAATTGTTGTAGATGAAAATGCAATTATGTGGCACTACAAGCTAGGTCATATGATCCATAAGGGCATGGAGATATTAAAAGACAAGTTACCTGGATTAGAAGACATAGATCTAGACTTCTATGAGAATTGTGTGTATGAGAAATAGAAGTGGGTTAAGTTCCTAAACGTTGGACCCACAAAGAAAGAGCACAGTTTAGAGTTGGTACATTCAGATGTTTGGGGACCAACTTAGGTATATTCTATTGGTTGTTCTAATTATTATGTCATTTTTATTGATGATGAAACTAAGAAAGTTTGGGTTTATTGTATTAAAAATAAATTTGATGTATTTGACACTTTTAAGAAGTGGAAAGCCGTAGTTGAGAATGAAATATGTCTCAAGTTGAAATGTCTCATATCAGATAGTAGAGGTAAGTATTATAGTATTGCTTTCTTTGATTATCATTCTAAAAATGGAATCTGTAGGAAAAAGATGCTTCTAGGAACTCCATAGTAGAATGAAGTATCTAAAAGGATAAACATAATAATAATGGAACGTGATCGGATCATGAGGTTACATACAGGGTTGCCTTTATAATTTTAGGTAGAAGTAATTAACATGATAGTATATCTAATTAATAGAGGACCTTTTATGCCTTTGGATGGAGGTATTCCTGAACAAGCTTGGTCTGGTAAGAATGTTGATTATTATTTTCTTAGAGTCTTTAGATGTGAGATTTTTGCTCTCATTAAGAAAGAGGACAGGACCAATTTAGAGGCAAAATTAGAGAAATTCACATTTGTTGGTTATGGTGAGGATGACTTTGGTTTTTGTTTATGGATCATTAAAGATAAGAAAATATTTTGGTCTAGAGATGTAGTCTTTAATGAAAAAGTCATGTATAAGGATTAGTTGTAGGAATAAAAATAGGAATAGAAAGAGTACATAGTATTGGATGACAATGTGGATGGCAAAGTATATAATGAACTAGTTTAGGAACCTTATACACAATGACCCAAAACTCCTATGGTCAGAAGGTCTTCTAGGGTAAGAAGAGCATGTGAACATTTTTTCCTTCTTTAAATAATTTATTACTCACCAACAATTGATAGCTAGAGTGTTATGAGGAAGCAATGCAAGTAGATCCTAGGATGAAGTGGGAGCAAGCCATGGATGAAGAGCATAGATCTCTCATAGAGAACTAAACATGGGATTTGGTAAGGTTACCCAAGGGTAAGAGTACATTTCCAAACAAGTGGATCTTTAGAATAAAATAAGAGGATGAAGGGAGAAAAAGGTATATGGCCAAGATGATGGTCAAGGGGTTTTCATAAAAATTAGGTATTGATTTTGATGAGATTTTCTCTCCTATTGTAAAAATGACTTTTATTAGGATTGTTCTTGGTTTAGTTTCAGTTGAGGATTTGAACTTAGAATAGTTATATGTCAAAACTACTTTTCTTCATGGTGATTTGGATGAAGAGTTGTATATGAAACAACCACAAGGATATGAGGTCAAAGGGAAGGAGAACTATGTGTGAAGACTAAATAAGAGCTTGTATGGCCTAAAACAAGCTCCATGATAATGGTATAAGAAATTTTATTATTTTATGTTGGAATAAGAATATCAAAGGTGTAATTCTGACCATTGCATGTACATTAAACATTTTGATGATGGTTCCTTTATTATTTTATGCTTGTATGTGGACAACATGTTAGTTGCAAGAAAGAACATACATCATATTTATATGTTCAAGAAATAATTTAGTGACTCCTTTTTTATGAAGGATTTGGGTGAAATGAAACAAATCCTTAGTATGAGGATTACTCATGATAGAAAGGAGAGAAAGTTGATCTTATCCCAATTAGAGTATGTGAAGAAAGTCTTGGAAAGGTTAAACATGTTGGATGCTAAATCTATTGGCACTCCTTTGGAAGACCACTTTAGATTATCAAAAGAGAAGTATCATAATATGGAAGCTAAAAATATTGAGATGTCCAAGGTACTTTACTCATCAGTAGTTGGCATCTTGATGTATGCCATGGTTTTTACTAGGCCAGATATTGCCTAAGTAGTGGGAGTTGTGAGCAGGTATATGAGTGATCTTGATAAAAAAGCATTGGCAACCAGTGAAATGGATTCTTCAATATTTGAGAGGAACCATGGATTTTTCATTATGTTATGAAGGATTTGGGTGTAGTGAAACAAATCCTTGGTATGAGGATTACTCATGATCGAAAGGAGAGAAAGTTGATCTTATCCTAATTAGAGTATGTGAAGAAAGTCTTGGAAAGGTTTAGCATGTTGGATGCTAAATCTATTGGTACTCCTTTAGAAGACCACTTTAGATTATCAAAAGAGCAGTATCTTAATATGGAAGCTGAAAAGCTTGAGATGTCCAAGGTACTTTACTCATCAGTAGTTGGCATCTTGATGTATACTGGTTTGCACTAGGCCAGATATTGCCTAAGTAGTGGGAGTTATGATCAAGTATATGAGTGATCTTGATAAAAAAACATTGACAAGCAGTGAAATGGATTCTTCAATATTTGAGAGGAACCATGGATTTTGCATTATGTTATGAAGGATTTGGGTGCAGTGAAACAAATCCTTGGTATGAGGATTACTCATGATAGAAAGGAGAGAAAGTTGATCTTATTCTAATTAGAGTATGTGAAGAAAGTCTTGGAAAGGTTTAGCATGTTGGATGCTAAATCTATTGGTACTTCTTTGGAAGACCACTTTAGATTATCAAAAGAGTAGTATCCTGATATGAAAGCTGAAAAGATTGAGATGTCCAAGGTACTTTACTCATCAGTAGTTGGCATCTTGATGTATACCATGGTTTGTACTAGGCTAGATATTGCCTAAGTAGTGGGAGTTATGAGTAGGTATATGAGTGATCTTGATAAAAAAGCATTGGCAAGTAGTGAAATGGAGTATTAAATATTTAAGAGGAACCATGGATTTTGCATTATGTTATGATGGATCAGAAACCACTTTGCATGGTTATGTGGACTTGAATATGGTAGAGGATATTGATAGTAGAAGAAGTATGACAGGATATATATTTACTATTGGAGATACAATGGTTAGTTGGATTTTTAGGATATAGAAGGTTATGGATTTGTCAACCATGAAGGCAAAGTATGTTACTACCATAGAGGCTAGTAAGGAGATGATTTGGTTATAATAATTGTTTTGAGATTTGTGGCATGAGTAGGAAGTTGGGAGACTAAACAATGATATTTAGAGTGTTATTCATTTGTCAAAGAACTCTGATTTTTGTTCGAGGATGAAACACATTTAGTTATGTTATCTATTCATCAAGATAGCTTTGAAGGAGAACTTGGTGAAGATGGAGAAGATTCATAATAGCTATAATCTTGTAGAGATGATGAACAAGGTGGTCACATTAGACAAGTTGAGACTATGTTCAGATTTGGTTGGCCTTAGTGTTCTTGGAGTAGTGATAGATTCTATTCAGAAGAAATGGTCACTAAGTGGGAGATTATTGAGCGTGGAGCCATTTTGGGCTATCACATGACCTCAGGAGTATATTTTTGGGGCCTAGAGATCTCCATAAATGTGGGGAATTTAGTTTTCCCTACTCCACCTTTTGTGGAACCTTGCTCCACATGTGAGTGGAATATTCCTCGTTTTATCTAATTTCTATGTTTTCATGTTTTATGGAGTTGGTTGTTAGATGCCTATTTTTTATGTTGAATTCCTTGATCTAAGGGATTTGGTTGTTCATTATAAAATGGGATGCCTTCCTTGTTTCAAGGAGTTGGTTGTGATCACATGTTGTTGGAAAATGTGCCTTTAAAGGTGGAGAGACAAACTTGGCATAATCCTCTTTAGATGGGCTTTTAGATGAGATTGATGAGGTGGAATCGAGGTATATTTTAGTGGATGATTCTTATCTTGGATAAGAATGGAGAGTTTATCCTCCTTGTGTGTATTTTCCCTCATTTAATATATATACATGTGTGGTGTGGCCTTTATAGGTTGATGATTTATTTGCAGGGTGTGGCTTTGAGCATCGGAGTCAAAGTTCAAATGTTTTTGTAATGTGCAGGTGTTTATTATAGAGTGTGGACTAGAAAATTGTGAGATACAATATTATGAAGGTGAAAGTGAAAGTGCAACATTTATTTTTGTAAGATTTTCTATAGCAGATTTTCTATTTCTGTGAGAGTTCATTGTAATCTTATTTTTAGATTATAGTTTTATTTGAGGACTTTCTTGGTGGATGTAGCCCACATTGGGTGAACCATGTTAGATTTGTGTTATGTGTGATTGATTATTGTTCTCTCCATTTATTCTTTCATAATATCTATGATTTGAGGAATGTTTTTGTGATGCATGCTATTGCATAATTTAGATCTGATTTATGGTCATATTAAATCTAGTTTAAAGTTTTTTATAATTCCTAACATTTTCCTCCAAATCATTATAAGGATATTTATAGATTTAATTAGAAATATTAGATTAATTCATGGCCACCCATCTTAATCTTGATATGGATGGTCATGGTTGATCCTAGCCCATTTTAAAAATCTATAAATAGAAGGCCTCTCACTTTCATTTTTAAGCTAAAATATTGTAAACTTATAATGTAGGATTATCTCCACAACCATTCTTTGTGTTGATCACTATGTTTTATTTGAAAGCATAATTTGATAGGCATCAAATATATTTCTTATCTTGATCCTAGATTATGCATAGTGATCTTGAGATGATGGAGGAGTTTGGCATACATTGTTGGCAAAGAATAAAACACTAGATCAAGGGGGAAACACACTTGGAGTTGTTCTTAGATGGTGAAATCTCTTGGGAAGGTAATCAATATTTGCTTTCTTGCAATTATTATTCATTATCATTTACAAACCCCATTGGAATAGGTTGGTATATTTTTTAAAGTTCTTTATGCATTCTTTATGTTTACATGACTAATGTTTGACTAAACAACTTTGTACTCCAATCCTATAGTATGCCCTAGTTAGGAAACCAAGATTAAGATTTAAAACAAACCTTATTGGTTAATGGACATAGTTGGCTTATGGAATCAACATTGGATGCCAAATTTTGACACTCAATGTGACAAGATTGGGTGTTTTACAATTTGGATTTATTTATTTGGCCTTCCTATGGAATATTAGATTAAGGATTCCTTGATGGCACTCAGTAATCTCTTTTGGGAATTCATTGAATTGGATTCAGTTACATAGGAAGGTGTGTTAGCTTCTTATGCCCAAATTGGCATTTTTATGGACTTGGATGTCGAGATTTCAAAAATATTAATATCAAAACTCAAAAGAGTATTTCGAATTAATATTTTTGACATTGATAAAATTTACTTTAGATGCTTCTTGTGTAGGAATCTTGGGCATAAAAACAAAATTGTAATTCTTTGAAATGGCCTCTCTCTACCAATCTATTTTTTTCTAATAAAGTTTAGAATCCCAAAGTTAATCCTAGTCCCACTTTCATAGAAAATAATAATGGTATTTTTCGTCATCTTTAAAGAAGGTTAACAAGGTGCATGTCCTAGTGGCTAATCTCAAAATTAAAGAAATGGAGTTTCTTCTGGTGGCACTAGAAAAGTGGGAAGCATTATCCCTAACTTCAATGGTTAAAGGATGCGAGTTAATTAATAATTTGTCTTTGGATATTAAATATTTTATTAAAAAGGCCTCCTCACCTCTAGTGGCTTCAGAGACCCTTCCTCCATTAACAAAATTAGTTAACATGGTCACATATGGGGAAGAGGAAGTTGAGGATCTAGTTGATTTGAATGAAGCCTAGTATGAAGAAGAGTTGAATTATCGTAAGGTGTTGGGTATTGACCAAACTAAAATTGTGATTACACACCCTAATTGGGGATCCTTAAGTAAAAAAAGTAGGAAATATTTTAAATATCAATGGATGGTAAGTAGGGTAGAATGGAATATTTTTTTAATTTTGGGTTGCAAGGGGTGGAATTCCCTTTTCTAGGTATATGAAGATTATCTCTTGGAATGTTAGGGTCTGAATTAACCTAATAAAAGGTGGCTCATAAAGCATTTATGCTATGAAAATAAACCAGATATCATGATCATTCAAGAGTCTAAATTGAGCTTATCTAAGGTAGTGAGTTTTTTAAAATCCAATCTTAAGCTGTGAGAAGGTAGTTTTATAAAAGTAGTGGGAGATTCAAGGGGTTTAACATTGGCATGGTCTCCCTTTTTGGTTCAAGTGTATTTTATTAGGTCAAGTTTTAATTTGTAGCTTTATCAGGTGTTTAGTTTCACTTTAAATTTAAATTTCATTTTGTTGAATGTTTGTGTCCCTTCTCTACTTGATCTAAAGAAGTTTCTTTGGTCTAGGGTATCTAATTTTTTGGCTTCCTTTGTAAGGGGAAAAGTGTATTTTATAGGGGTTTCAATGCTATTATTTATATAAGGGAAAAACAAAGGGGGTTCGAGGCTATCATATAAATCCTAACTTGATTTTTTTAACTTTTTAGCAATCAATGAACTCTTGGATTTGGCTCATAGATAGGGTAAGTTTACTTGGTTCAACAAGAGATTGGAGGAAAATAATATTATCGATAGGTTGGATCTATTCCTTGTTTAAACAAATTAGTTCTCTCTTAGTTGGTCTTTAATAATCTAAATCTTGCCTTTTTTTGGCTTGAACCACTTTTTGATGGAATTATTAATTTTGGTTGGCAGTGCTCTGGTGTGGTGTCCTTTCAAATTTGAACTCATTTGGTTGTTTGATTCACTAATTCCTAATCCAATGAATACATGGTGGGATTTTTAGTTGGTGATGTTTGGTTCCTTAAGGTTACAAATAGGCAAGAAATTTTAATTTATCAAGCAGTTTCTTAAAAAATGGAACTCGATTAACTTCAAAAACATCTTCAAGGAAAAAGTAAGGGTAGAGGCAAATTTGGTTGAAGTGAATAAAGTTGTCATGGCCAATGGGATGTCTACACAATTATATTAATTAGAGAAACAAATCTCTTTGGAATATGATGAATTATTGTAGAGGGAAGAAATAGATTAGAAGTATAGATATAGGGAAGGTTGGATTAAATATAGGGATAGAAACATGACTTTCTTCCATAATTATACCAAATTCAAACATGGTGTATCCCAAATCTCTAGCATGTGTTCCTCTAGTCGGGTTCTATTAGAGTCTAATTAATCTATTAGTAATGAAGTAATTTTATCATTTCAACATTTTCTATGAGATGAAGATTGGTCTAATCTCTTAGTCCATGAGGAAAATATGGTCTTCATTCCCAAGGTAATCTCAAAAGCACAAAATGAGAAGCTTCTAGTTCCCTTTTCTCTAGAGGAAGTATAGTAGAGATGTTATTTATGGACAAAGATAAAGCTCCCAAGATAGAAAATTTCCATACAACATTTTTTTAATTATTTTGGGAGATAGTGGGTCAAGATGTTTTGGAAATGGTGGATGAATCATGCTACAAAAAGGGGTTCTCCTTGATTTAAATATCACCTTTCTTTCCTTGTTCTCTAAGGTGAATTCCAACTTAGTTTTGGGGATTTTATACCCATTTATATTTATAATACTATCTACAAAATCATCTCTAAATCTATGAGAATGTGTTTAAAGCCTCTTCTAAATTTTCTAATTTCCAAAGAACAAGTTAATTTTGCACCAGACATAAATATTCAAGAAGGCATAATTATAGCTCATGATATTTTTATTTTTTTGATTATTAATCAAAGTAAAAGAATGATGATACAATTGGATATTAACAAATATTATGATATATTAAACTAGTGCTTTTTTTTATTAAAGTCCTATAAATTTTTGGATTCAATAAAGATTCGAGTGACTAGGTGTTTAGTTGTGTCTCTAGGATGAAATTTTTAGTCTTAGTAAATGGTAGTCTAGTTGGTTTCTTTGAAGCATCTCAGGGGATCAATCAAGAAGATACCTTATCCCCCTTCCTCTTTATTATTATGTAGAAGCTTTGGGTTGGGTAATGAACCAGGCCCTTTTGGAGCATTCATTATCTAGTTTGAAAGTGATTGAAGGTCTGGAACAAGTTTCTCATCAGTAATTTATTGATGACACCTTTCTCTTTGGACAAGAATCAGTTAGGGATGCTTGGGTATTCAAATTTATTTTATCTAACTATGAAAAACCTTCTAGGCAAACGATCAACAAGATAAAATCATAAATGTATTTTTTAATATTTGGTCCATCTCCAACATGAAATTTCTAGGGTCTTGTGCTTCAAAATTGGCAAATTATCAATAAAATACTTGGGATTACCTCTCTTTTCTATTCAAGGTAACATATTTATATGGAATTATTTAATTGACTCCTTTAGCTCTTATTTATCTTCTTACAAATGGAAATGGCTTTATTTGATAGGTCATCTTATCCTCATCAAGTTTATCCTTAGTGTTATTCTTGTCTATTTTTTCTTGATGCTTTAACTGGTAGCTAAGGTTTTCAAAATGATGAATCAAATAATGAAATATTTTATCTAGTAAGGGTTAAGTGATAAGAAGAAAATTTCCCTTATCAAGTGGGAAAAAGTGTGTAGAGCTAAAAAAGAGGGGTGGATACAGTGAAGAGTTTAGAACTATAGATTTAAGATCTTGGTGATAATTTGATTTGGGGGATGCTTCATCTCCCAAATTATCTATGCAGTAGGCTTATTTGGTACAGGTATCTAAATAAATATGACCCTATCAACATTATGACTATTGCCAACCTACCACATGGTTCTCACATTTAGAACTTCTTGTTCAAGTGTCATTTAATAATCATGAATAAGTTATCATATATTATATTAAATAAAGGTAGGCTCACTAATTTTTGGCATGAATCTTGGAATGAACACAAACCTTTAATGGAAATGCAAGGTTTAGGTGAGGCTTGGGATATCTTGCACTAAGCTTTGGGAAATAAGGTGGATAAATATGTGAATTAATCATAAGATTCAAGGTTCTTGAGTTGAAAATGGAAAAGTTGGGATAACTTGGTGATTCCAAAGTTACAAAGTTCTTAGCTCTTCTCGATTACTAAAATGGAAAAAAAAAACCTCAATTAGAAAGAGGACAAGCTTTTATAGATTGAGTCCAAATCTATAAAATATTTAGTCAATATCAATGATCAATTAGGGGTAGCAATTTATTCTACTATGACCTAGGGTAAGAAGATTTGTTGCAGTAAGGAAGGTTTACAAAGGGATAGGGTATTTGCTTGGTTGGCCTCTAAGAGTAGCATTCTCACCTTTAAATTTTAGGGTCCATCTAGGTGTATCTTATATAAAAATACAAAAGAAAACTACAAATAATCTTCTTTTAAAGTGTTACTTCATGACTTGGTGTTAGGTATGGTTGTGTGGCAAATTGGACTAGCCTTGGGCATGGTTGGCTTCTCTTTAGGAATCCTTTTTCTTTGTGGCCAATTGGTGAGGAAAATAATGCTTTATTTTGTTTATGGAGAGTTAGCCTAGCTATTTTGATTTGGTACATCTAGAAAGAAAGGAATAAAATATCTTTAATGGAGTGGAATGGTCCCTACACTCAATTCTCCATGATGTTGAGGTCTCTATTTCTGAAGTTTTCTTGGCCCATGTAAATAGAAGGGATGGTCTACTAAGTTCTTGGGATATGAGAATGGGAGATAATTAGAAGTTGATCAAATTTACTATCATTAAAGGATTAGTGGTAGATTGTAAAGGTAATCAAATAAAAGATCATTTAAAGTGGGTACTTTCCCCCTAGGCTAGTTTAAAATGAATTTTTATGGAGCCTCACATGGTAATATTGACACCTCCAGAGTGTATTATATTATTCATGATTGTAGTGGCTCTTTAATCTAGGCAACTTTGATCAAACTTGTTGATAGAAACAAAAATAAATTAGAAGTGCAAACTTTAGTGTCTAGTCTAGAAATGGTAAAGATCAATGGTATCTCTAATCTAATGATTCAAGGTGATTCTTATGTTATTATTCAAACTATGATCAAGGGAAAGTCAAAATCATGGAATTTAGCTTATATTATTTAGAAAGCTTGGCCTTTGTTAAAATCTTTTGAAGATTATAAGGTTAGTCATTGTTTATATGAAGAAAATAAAACAACCAATGCCTTGGTTAATATTTGAATTGATCAACCTCCGTAAATCATGATGGACAATCATTTTTAAGCATGGGAGAATAGATTAGAAATTGATATCTCTAATCACTTTTTATTAACATTTTTTATTTCTCTACCACCTCTTTATCTTGTTGTCCTTAGAGCATGAAAATTTATTTAAAATAACCCCCAAACCAAAAAAAATTGGGATTACCTTTAGAGTGCACAATGAGACATCATTTAGGACCCACTACATAAATTTCATGCATCATAATGCATTTAATCAACAATCAAATACACAAGTTCTAATAACCCACAACTAGTATCCCAATTGTCCCAGATAGATAAGGCTATAAAAAACCATAATGGTATTAAGCACATCTAAGAATATATAGTTAGCTAATTTCTATATAATAAAATAAGCCATAATAGAAGTGCAATACTAAAGTATGGAGGTCCAAATGACCAAACAAAAGGATTCAACACACCAGCTTACATAGGAAGTCTTATCACATCATGAAAATAGTAAGTATATATCTCTAAACCACTATTATAGCCACCATGGCAAGCTATTGAGTTACAATTATGCTTTGGGACTTAAACAACCAAGGACCAGCCTTGAGTTACCCCAATTGGATCACTATACCATGATCTGAGTTCCTTAGGGAACATTGCACCTTCATTATATACTTGATGAGGGTCACACATAGGATATAACTCCATAATGAAGGATTGATCTCATTAAATTATATGAGATACAATATATGTAACTCAAGGTGGGTGACATCACAAATGTGATCATCCTATTAAATAAACATATAATTGGCATTGGAAAATCAATTACTTATCATGATGTAGGATAACCATTCCATAAGCCAGCCATATGAGTCTTACACCTAAATGTTGCTTATTTATCCTTTGGTTATCATACCATATTATTTTTATAAACATATTTGTTCACATCATTCAATTACCATGCATATGACCACATTAGGGTTCATTACTTAAGTAGTTTCAACCATCAACATGAGTGACCAAAGGGAAAAGGCATATCTTGATAACTTGAAAATCAATGTGGTTTATTTAATTCATATATCCAAGTGTAAACACTACGATTTCCATAGATTACTAAATTATCATCTTCATTTTGGGATAAATTAACAATCATAAGGATTATTCACATTGTAATAATCACACCACAAGGTATAATAGGAAGTTCATTGACAAGGTATGCTTATAATTTTAAGCACAAATATCCATTATAAACCCATGACCATATGTCTCATGAAAGAATTAATGTCAATATGGACAACCTTCCATTAACCAAGGGTTGCATTATAAATAACTAAAATTAGAAACTTTCAGAAACATGCCACATATGTAAATCACTACAACACTATTATTGTTATAATCCATAATATAGGCCCACAAAATGAGATCATTAATCCAACTTACTACAGTGTTTAAGCAATAGAATTAAGATCACTTAAAATGATACTACAACCAATAAACATTCTTTTCCATAATATAGTAATGAAAACATATTGATTTTAGTCACCAAAGAACTATTTGTATAATTCAATTTTAACAACTTGATTTCAGTTAAGGTTATAAACATTATAAATCCATAACTTTAATTAACAACACCTCACAACAAGGTTAGATAACATCATGCCCATGTAATCAATGAGAGGTTCATCTATATTTTAGATTGGCATTCTAATGTCACTAGGGAATATTCATCATAGAATCTACATAAATATATACACAAATCTCACAATGAAATTAAAAACCTCTAAATGTTTCTAGCATACCATAAGACAACACTATGTTACTTCCATATAAATTCAAAGCTAAAGAGAATATAGTTATAACTATTCCAATAATAACCTTTTAACAATTTCATGCATACTATCATCAACAAGTATATCGCTAAGTCATGTGCATACAACAAAATATAAGGATTAAGGATAACATCATACATTCTAAATACACTACCACTCATATGATAAATAGAGCCCAATATAAATGTGTACCAAAGAAATAAATACAATTGGATAAATATACAAAAACCAATCCACCATCATCAATAGTGCCACCAATATCAACATCATATAAAATATTATACTTTCTCATAATAATGCTATGCGACTTCATATGGTAAGAAGATAGAGCCCCCACATAGAATGGGTAACCACTTACAATTAAACACACTAATATCATACATCAATAGGCATGAACAAAGAACAAGCTACCATAAAAGATCCATATACATGAATAGAAGAGGACAAATATGGTGAGGAAAACACCCCTCAAAACCAACCCTATGAACCCAACCATCGGTGTCCTTTACCATCCCAGCCATTAGCTTGGTGGACTATTTTGGCAACTAGGTACTTGAGCAAGGTAATAGGTATACACAAGATAATAAGCCACCAAAAAACACTTATGAAAATAGTCAATAAAGATGAGGAAGCAATATAGTCAACATGAAAACACAATACTCATCCAAACTAGTTGCCCTGAGTAATGCCTAAGGCATACATTAGATCTTTCTAGAAGATGAATTACACTATAAATCAGGATCTATTATATCTAAATAGCAAGACCAAAAGTTATAGCCAAAGTCCACTGCTCAGCCCAAGAGGCTTATTTGAATATAAAATAATTAAATTCAAGGGAATCAACCCACAACAACAACATTAACTCAATCAATTCAAAAGAGGGAAAGCATAACACTCATTAAAAGAAAAATAAACTCAATTGGGATTTAAAATGGCCATGTATGGCTAACATTTAATTCCTTCAAAAATCTCAAGAGATATGAAACCAAAAGAATAATAATATAATCCCCATTCCATCAAGCATAATAAATTAACAAGTATTCTAAAACTGGTAATATCCACCCAACCAAATTGTGGAAAATCCCACTCCAACCACATGAGAATAATAGAGGTTTACAATCAGGAGGGGTACATCAATTTTTATTATAAACCATAACTCAAAGTCTAGAAGGGAGATATGCATAGCATAAAATAGAAGCATGAACATAATCATATAATGGAGAGCTTCAAAGATTCATATAATTTTACCACCTTTTCCATATGATATCCACCAACATGAGCTTTATACAAAATTTTATAAGAGGTAGATGTCAAGTTTTAGGAAAATATAAACATAGGTTAAAACCCCACACAATTGAATTAGTTTAAATAGGTAATATAAAATTACTATGCCTAGGTGGGGTTAAGGAAATTAAGAAACATTCCCATTTAATCTAATATTTGGGGTTGAAACCCCCACAACCCATAACACAAAAATTTAATTCTTGATATTTTAAAACTCTACCTTTTTTTGTTAAAAAACTGTCCCAATTTTAAGTCAAAGGGTCTTAAAGCTCCCAACAAGGGATGTATTTGATTTTTAATCCAATTTTGTCCATTATATATTTTATTTAATTTTTTTGGATAAAATAAGCAATAAATCATTTACCCATAAAAAAATCAGTCATGTGCCATACCTGAGATAATTATAGATTGCCATGGAAAGAAGAGTGGTTGCCCTCTCCAGCCAGTTGCTCTATTTTCCATAGCTCCTCCATATTTTCCATCATAGGCCCACTCTTTATAGAGTAATAAGATATCTGAACCAAAAAAACATAATACAAAAAATTGAAGCCAAAACATCAAATTTGAACTAGCATTTTGATCATGTACTAAGAGGAAACATGATCTTCTTTCATACATATACTTTTTCTTTCCCAAACGACGTATATGAAGCATTCTAACATCAATTATAGATAAGGGGTGAATACAATATTTTCATCATTTAACTTATTTTCATTTTCCTGCATAAGCATTCAAAGAATACCCTTCTGCAGTCCACACCAAGTTCCCAACCCTTGCTCTTCCCTTGGGGTTTCAACACAACCACCATTTTATGTAGGCTAATAAGAGATCTAAATTAACAAACTGTAGACCAAAATATGAGGTAAAAATAAGTTTCCAACCAACATATTTAGTATTCCATATAAATGGAAAGCTTAGTCACATCCAATTTCCCTTGTGTCCTACTCCATGCTTTTGAACCCTAGCTAAAAGAAATAAAACTAACTTAATACTCCCACCCCTACATTGACCCCTTTTTGCCACTCTTTACAAGGTAAAAAGAGATCTAAGCCAAAAAAATGCAATACTATAATTTGAAGTAAAATAAATTTTGATCTAACTTTTGATATTGTATTAAAGAGGAAACTATCTCCTCCAAAAAGGGTGAAATACAAACTATATGCCAGAGCACAAGTCAACACCCCAATGGCTACTTACATAAGCTAAAACAAAAAATAAAATAATTAAAAAATAATAACAATCCTCCAATCCAAAAGCATGCCTCAGGACAAAAAATAAATGAATAATATAATAATAAATTAAATTAATGAAAGGGGCAACCAAAAGAAAACATAAATTGGTCCCCGAACAAGAACAATCCCCCCTTAAGGAAATAATAATAGTAGTTAAAATAATAAATAATAAAATTATTAAATAGATATTAATTAATTATTATTAATTAATACATTAAAAAAAATCCATAAATCAAATAAAAATAAAAATAAGGTCATTAAATAGTAAAATTAATAAAAATCCTTAAGACAATAACAATAATAATAAATGAAAATCATTAAATAATAATAAAGAATAAAAATCATTAAAATAAAAATGATTAACAAGAGTCATAAGTCAACACAAAGCTTAGGATAATTAATAATCCATGAAGGGAAGTCCTAAGATGGTATCCAAAGCCAAGAAGCCCAAAATAGTCTAAGTGTACCCAAAAGCATAACTGGCTAGTAAGATAAGCCACTACATTATGACTTAATCATCTAGTGCTCATGAAACCCAGGTAGGATAACCAAAATAGTAAAAATGACCTCAATCATGCAAATATTGGTAAGAGGAAATAATGATGCCAAAACCTGATAATATTAACAAGGAATAAGAATAAAACATACATGCTCAAAACAGGGCAAGACCAATAATGACAAAAAGCAATAATATAATAAAATATAAATGATGGTGGCTCAATAGCCTATAGTACACGTTATACCTATTAAAGTGACATTCTGACTGCTCAATCACCCATAATTATACCTGAGATATCCAAACCCATTACCAAGCATAACTCATGGCCTAGTGCCTACATCCACCAAATAAGACATCAACAGTACCTGAACGATATCAACTTAATAATAATAATAGTAATAATAATAATGTAGAATGAATCATTAGACATGAAATAATAAATCAAGTAGAATTATCTATAGTTTGAAAGGGACAAGAGTTAATTCTAATAACCATGAACCTGAGCATGCCTTATGAACATATCCTATAGCTTCAAGAGTAGGTAATGTCAAACCGTATCTAATAAAACATGATATATTAATAACATATTACAATATACCTAACTGAAGCAATATATACATATAATAGGATAAAATGAATCTAGTGTAGGAAATATGCATATCAAAATATAATGAACCCAATGCAAGCCTCAATCATGACATAAAATATCACAATGGCTACCCAAGGTAACTTGCATCATGACCATCTAAAATAGAACCAACATCAATAGTCATTAGTTCAAGTGCTCTCAAAACATACTAAAGAAAGATATAATATAGTATATATAAGGGGGAACACATTTGATTTATGACATCTTCCCATCCTTATAAAATATTTATCCCAACAACTATCAATAGTCAAACATAATGTTATCAAAAAATGTCCAACCAAACCAATTAACACTGCTACACACTATCTCCACCTAATGAGGGGTGGCTAATGCCTCAAACTAATATTATGTGTATTCCTATTTCTTGCCATTAAGACAACCACAATTTTCTTATATTAGTCTAAGTAACAACCTCCTTCTAGTCTTCACATGTCCTTGATGACACTAAAAAGGAAAAACAACACTTATACAATACTATCTCAATAGAAAATTCCACCAAGTATCTCAACTTGGTTGGAACTTTTCCACTCTTATGCCTTAAAAAGTCCATCAAAAACATTAAAATCCATGAAAACTAGCTACATTAGGTTCACTGAAACCAAAATGTCAGGATCTTATAGTACAATTGATTACTTTTGTATAAGCAACTAAACATGAAATTAAACTAGAAGTAATAAGTAACTAGAAATCAGAAACAACAAATAATAGGAGATACAAGAAACAACCAATCTTGTATTAAACTCTTCCAAAAAGAAATACAATGAAGAAATCTCTCTCTTCTCACACCTCTCAGATGTACAGTAATTCTCCCTCAAGAGTTCTCTCTCTCTCTCTCAATCAATTACAATAAATTCAATTACTGAATTGTATCCTAGCAGATCTTCTTGATCTTGCTCCCTTGCAGATCAACTTGATCTTGCACCCTTATTACAATACTGCCCCATGGGTCTCTTAAATAGAATTGAAAGGAAACAATAATTAGAAAAACAAACTCAAGACTAATTTTAGTCTTTACATGCAAACTAGTTGTTCTCCTAAAAATAACACAATTCTAATTCTGGAAACCCCTGGAAATGCATAGAAGTCAGTGTCGGTCTACAGATGACCGATGCCGGCTGACACCTAACTAATGTCAATTGGTTCTGACCTATTCCACCAATGTTGGTTGACCCCTAATCGATGTCAGTTGGTTCTGACTGATGCTGGTTATTGTGTAAGCCCAACAACCTCCACATTTGCTCATTAGTGAAACTTTTAGCTCCACAACTCAACAATCTCCCACTTGGAGATAAATAGTTGCACCTGTACCTATACAGCAACATCCTCTAAACATTTTTGGCTTGTTTCTCCATCTTCAAGTTTAATCTTGAAGACCAACAAAATTTGAATGAAGATTCAACTTCTCCTTTGTTACCAGCTTTGTTAACATATCAACAGGGTTCTTATCTGTATGGATCTTTTCCAGCTTCAACTGTCCATCCTCCAATACCTATCTAATGAAGTGGTACCTAAGCTATATATGTTTGGTTCTTGAATGAAAGGTTGAATTCTTTGCCAAATGAATTGCACTTTGACTATCACTGTACAATATGCAACACTCTTACTCCTTTCCCAACTCTTCCATGAACTAAGTCATCCAAACCTTATGTCTCATTTGTCCATTCTCTCCTTCTTTTAACCTATATACCTATTTTTTTTCAGTGCTTTCTTTCTGGTTGGCAACTCAACCAAATCCCATGTATGGTTCTCTTTCAAGGAATCAATTTCCTCATTCATGCCATGCTCCCACTGTTTCTTGGATTCTACCTGCATTGCCTCATCAAAACTTTCTAGTTCTCCACCATCAGTGAGCAACATGTAGTATAAATAAGGGGAATAATGAATTAGAGGTTTACTTACCCTTTTAGACCTCTTTATGGGCATTTGAGACTCATTTATAGCTTGCTATCTACCCAAATTTTCTTTTGACAGTGACTGATCACGGTCATCTCTGATCAATGTCGGTCTCCACCCAATCAATGTCAATTCCACCTGAACGACATCAATTTCTACCTGACTGATGTCGGTCTCTACCTAATCGATGTCGATTTCCACCTGACTGACGTCAGTCTTTGTGTTTTTCTGTGAGTGATGATTTTTACCCGCGAGCTCATTGTGGATCATAACCTCTTCTAAATCAAGATTGCCCTGCTTAAAATTATTCAGCCTCTTGAGCTGATCACTGTACATCACCTTCTCATTAAAAACTACATCACATCTTCTAATAATTTTGTTAGTTTCTAAATTCCACAACCAGAATCTGAAATCTCCAAAACTATAACCAATGAAAGTGCACCGCATAGATTTAGCATCCAGCTTCTTTCTATTTTCTTTATCAATGTGCACAAAAGCTTTAAAACTAAAAACTCTAAGAAATGAAAGATATACATTTTTACCTGTCGAAGCCTCTTCTAGAATTCCACCATCTAGTGCAGTAGAAGGTCCTTTATTAATCAGGTAAACTACAGTATCTACAGCTTCTGCCCAAAACTATAAGGGCAAACCAGCATGCAACCTCATACTCTGTGCACACTCCATTATTGTTTTATTCATCCTTTTAGCAAATCCATTTTGTTGAGGTGTCCTTGAAACCATCCTTTCCCTGTGTATTCCACTCATAGAACAGTAACTATTGAATTTATTTCTGTATTACTCACCACCATTGTTAGATCTAAGGCACTTCAATCTCAAACTTGTTTCATTCTCAACCAAAGCTTTCTATTTCTTAAATGTGTTAAAAACATCAAATTTCCTCTTTATGCAATAAACCCATACCTTTCTTGTAGCATCATAAATGAAAGAAACATAATACTATGATCCTCCAATAGAAGCTACCTGAGCTGGTCCCCACACGTCTATGTGAACAAGCTCTAACTTGTGCTTCTTCTTTGTTGACCCAGTTTTGAGAAACCTCACTTTCTTTTGTTTCTCAAAAATACAATGCTCACAGAAATCTAGATCTATGCTTTCAAATCTGAAAGCTTACCTTTTGACTTAAGAACATTCATTCCCTTCTCACTCATGTGACCAAGCCTACAGTGCCACAACTTTACATCTACATCTGAAGTAGATAAAATAGAAAGATAATAATCAGTAATACAAGTAGATAGATAAAGTGTACCTACTCTCTTACCTCTTGCTAATACAAGTGCACCCTTGGAAACTTTCCAAGATTCAGCTATGAGAGTTACTGTGCAACCCTCATCACCCAACTTTCCTATAGAAATCAGATTCCTCTTCAGGATCGGTACATGCCTGACATCTTTCAACACCCATGTGTTTCCATTCTATAATTTCAGCTGCACTTTTCCTTTGCCAATAATTTTACAAGGCTCATCATCCCCTAAATAATTTTTTTTGAAATCTCCATGGACATAATCATTGAAAAATTCTCTATTTGGGGTTGCATGGAAAGAGGCACCAGAATCTAAAACCCATGATTCTACTTTATTATCCAAAGAAAATATAAAAGCATCTTGTGCAACAATACTTGCAACTTTTGCTTCTTTATTACCTTCATGCTAATTTTCTTTGTTATCCTTCAACCAACAATCTTTCTTTGCATGCCCTTTCTTTCAACAATTCCAACAGGTTATTCTTCCATTTTTAGATTTGGATCTACTTCCCATCTTTGACCTTGATTTCCCTTGCTTGCCCTTCTCTATTTGCCTTCCCCTGCTTTCAACACTTAAAGCATTACCTAATGTTTCCCCTATGCTTTTCTTGCGAATTTCTTCATTCAAAATTACAATAACAACATCATCAACTTTCAAGATATTTGAAGTAGATGCAGTATTACTAACTACCATTACCAAACTATGCCAACTTTCAGATAAAGAGCATAAGATTAAGAAAGCCCTAATTTCATCATCAAAAACTATTTTGACTAAATTTAACTAATTTACTATTGTATGGAAATCATTAAGATGACTAGATACAGATCCACCTTTCTGCATTTGCAAATTAAATAATTGCTTCATAAGATATACCTTATTCAAAGCTGAGGGTTTTTCATATAAATTTTCCAAAGTATCCATTAACTCTACCGTTGTCTTTGTCTGTGATAAGTTGGAAATCATAGAAGCTGCTTGGCTCAACCTTATAGATCCAAGAGCCTTTCTATCAAGAACATTCCATTTTTCATCTTCCATATCTGTGGGCTTCCTTGAAACCCCACCCAACGGTAAATACAGATCTTTTTGATACATATAATCTTCAATCTGCATCCTGCATAATTGATAATTCTTGCCATTGAATTTATCCATTCTTAGTTTACTTTCTTCTGCCATTGCTTTGCTCCCACTCAATCAAAAACCCCTATGAGTGAATTCTATAATCAACAAACACTAACACACTCTAATACCACTTGTTAGTGTATACACATAGCTCTGATACCACTTGTTAGGATCTTACAATACAATTGATTACTTTTGTATAAGCAACTAAACACGTAATTAAACCAAAAGTAATAAGTAACCAGAATTCAGAAACAACAAATAATAGGAGATACAAGAAACAACCAATCTTGTATTAAAATCTTCTAGAAGGAAATACAGTGAAGAAATCTCTCTCTTCTCACTCCTCTCAGATGTACAATAATTCTCCCTCAAGAGTTCTCTCTCTCTCAATCAATTACAATCAATTCAATTACTGAATTGTATCCTAGCAGATCTTCTTGATCTTGTTCCCTTGCAGATCTTTTTGATCTTGCTCTCTTGTAGATCAACTTGATCTTGCACCCTTATTACAATAATGCCCCATGGGTCTCTTAAATAGAATTGAAAGGAAACAATAATTAGAAAAACAAACTCAAGACTAATTTTAGTCTTTACATGCAAACTAGCTGTTCTCCTAAAAATAACACAATTCCAATTTTGGAAATGCCTGGAAATGCACAGAAGTCTATGTCGGTCTACAGATGATCGATGTCAGCCGACCCCTAACCAATGTCGGTTGGTTCTGACCTATTCCACCGATGTCGGTTGACCCCTAACCGATGTCGGTTGGTTCTGACCGATGCCAGTTACTATGTAAGCCTAGCAACCTCCATATTTTCTCATTAGTGAAGCTTTTAGCTCCACAACTCAACACAAAATGCCTACATTGGTCAACAAAATTTCAAGATAATTATTGTTAATTAAAATACAACACCAATGATATTAATCATTCTAACCATTTATGACATTGGTTATAAAACATCACAAGTATACAATGTCTCAAAACATAGTAACTTACACTTACCTTAATACACTTCCCAATAAAGGTGCTAATGACACTCCAAAGTAGGAAAACATAACCATAAAATACAAAATTATAAGTTGATGTCTAAACCATATTAACAATCTAAATATATAGCTTGACTAGGGTCATCAACACTTGTGTCAACACACACATACCTATAACATGAGGTCAACAATCATAAAATCATTCCATTCCACCAAATTGTAACTAAAATCCAAAGTAAGAGTGGAATCTTTCACTATAACATTATGCTACATGCATAATCATAAGAACATTCATTATAAAATGTACCTAAATAAGGGTATGAATTTATATTATTATGGTTACTCTACTACATCAACAACCATCCATGGGTTAGTGCAGCATCCCACACCAACAATAGTAAACACCAGAGAAGCCATATTAGGCATCACATGCAACCCAAAGGCTTACAACATGTTATCTAATACATATGAGCTCACATGATGGTCTATGGATACCAATCCCACCATCCAAAATTAGCCATCTAAGGGCATTGCCCAGGTTTTATCACTCTAACAAAGACTCAAGTGGATACCTAGGATTTTAACACCACTAGATCAGGTCTTAGTGTTGCTCTATTAGAGCACAAAATCAACATAAATTTCAATTATGCTTCTAAACCAAAATAGAAATATTCATCCCAAAGTATTTTTAATAGATATAGAAAAAATAATACCTAAACCATAGCATGTTAGTGCCTACCATCCAATGTATACATGAATCTCAACAAGTATCACCTTGTTGATCAACATAAATGTCCAAATTTTAGGACTAGGTAGTGCTTCACAAGGTTTAATAATAAAATTTACATAAAGGTTGCTTTTACCACAAGCATCAAGAGGTGGATAAAAGAATGCTAAATCCATAAAATGCCCATTATACACTAATATCCCATGACCAACTTGTGGCACACATGGTGCACACTCTGAATGAATCATGTGACTACTTACACAAAAGGGGAAAAGTATATTTTTAGCCTATGAGAGACTCCACTTTCTAACCCATACCCAATCAAAATCATTATTGATGTAGTCCTTCTCTACCCTTAACCTCATACTTGCACCAACACTCAATACTAGAGTAGTAATGCAGAATTACACCACACAAAAAAAAATTATACCTCGACAGATTTCAATCAATAGAAGTTGTTTTCAAGTGAGAGAAACACACTCAATACTAGAGTAGTAATCCAGAATTACACCACACAAAAAAAATTATACCTTGACATATTTCAATCAATATAAGTTGTTTTCAAGTGAGAGAAACACATCACATGGGTAGCTTATGGCCACATTACCACATACTAAATATTTTAACAATATGAGTCATTTATTCCAAGGTATGTATATAAAATATTCATACAACAATTTTAAAAACATAAGATCAAAGTAAGGTTCACATGATTGATTTGGGAGATCTCTTACACAAGTAATTTTACCATTATTCACACAATCCTAAGTCAACAAAATATGATCATGTATATAACATGTGCATACAATAATGTTGATATCAGAAAGAAATTATGAAAACCTAAAAGGTCAACTACATACACATAGTATGGTGTAAATACCATTTCTCATGATTTAACATAATCAATTTAATGTAATAGTTTACACACACAACAATTTTATGTAGAAGGAGGAATCAAATGAAAGAGACCATGGATATGTGACTTAGGTGTTCTAATAACTATGCCAAGGTACTTTCACATCATGATAATCAACACACATGATAGTGAAGCATAAGGGTCCATGACTACCATTAGGTCACCCAATGTCTATATGCCATTTAAAAGACATCAAATATCCATCATATAGTACACATAATCAACCCTAGGGATCTCAAAATTATGATCACCTTCCTTCTAGGAAGGTTGTATCCTAACAAGGCCTAAAATCTATCTCCATGAGTTTGATAATTTTACCAATAATTTTTGCATGCCATGGATAGATGGCTCACGCTAATTGATAATAATAAGATATCCCAAAATATCTCTATCTTGCCCAAGCAAGTCAGTCGTACTCACCCCATCAGGCCCTCCAAGCTTATGCCACACCCTTGGACCTCCTAAGACATTATACCTTAGCATCATTAGATAGCTTTCTCCTACAAGTTATCAATGGCCACCAAGGCATTATCTCATGATTTTAACAACAAGCTTATAACTCTATTCTTCTAATTGATTTAATCCAATAAGTTAAAAGTTAAATAGTAATGCTTATTTTGATGCAACATCTTTTTTGGGAAAGGGTGGGCCTAGCCAAGGCACAAGGTGAATATTATATCAATATCATGGGAATTATAATTTCTAGCAATCATCAATTTCAATCAAACTTCACACTAACAACCTCATGGATGTAGACATAATCAATAACACAATAAACATCCTCATGGGTGTAAAAGCATAGTCAATTTCCATGTAAGCAATCTCATAGATGCATAACTCAACCAAATTAAACTCAAATATCCCCATAGACATTAACATATCCATGGTTAACATCACATCCTCATGGAAATCAACCTATCCATGATCAAACAACCATCACAGATGTAGACATATCCTTGATCAAAATAACATCAAAGATGTAGAACAAGAAATAAACATCCCCACACACTTATTTACTTTAATTCCTTTGGAGTTACAAATCCACATGTTTCTCTACCCAACTCAAAATAGACTTAATATATAAATAAAATTAGGGTCTTATTTCATCTCAAGATGTACCTTCAAAAGAGGAGATCCTAAGTCTCACTGATCTACCCAAGTAAATATGACACCCTCACCCTATATAGCCCTCTAGGTTTAAGCCTAACCCTTGATCTTTCTGAGATCATGATGTTCTGATCATTTAATGATGACTTTCCCATACATGTAAATAACAAATACCAAACATCATTCCCTCAATTTCAAGGGTGAAGCGGTTATCACCAGTCTTCCATTGACTTGCCCATACAAGCCAATAATTGATATTTGATGCTTACCCTAACACAAACTAATGAGGTAAATGTTGACCCAACTAGATCTAAAGGTAAACATCACAATATCACTTGTAAAAATTTACTGATTTCCACATACACACACACACACACAATATAGGAACTTTCAACACTTCAAGCTGACATAAGCAAAGTACTAATTAAAGTACTATTTAATTTATTAAAGAGGCTAAGTGGCTTTATAAATGTCACAACATATCTTACTCAAGCTAATAAGACATATATTATTCTATACTAAGCATATAACTCTAGCCATGGTCTAGTATACACACTATCATACAAGGTTTCAATTCATCCTTAGCAAGACAACATAGTCATATAGGTGGCATTCATCCATCACAAGGCACACACATATCAAATAATATAAATGAGCCTCTATAAGGATATGCACGTCTACATTATGTGTATTTACATCTACTCAAAATAAATTATCCAAACACAATCCCTTGCAAGGGTAGGCACAATCACACAAAATCTCAACCAACCTTTCAAAAAAGGGCTAAAATCAACTCAACTTGACAAAAACTCACCCAAAACCTTAAATCACAAGCTCTGATACTAGATGAGATAACCCCCAAAAAATAATTTGGGATTACCTTCAGAGTGCACAATGGGACATCATTTAGGACCCATTGCATAACTTTCATGCATCACAATGCATTTAATCAACAATCACATACACAAGTACTAATAACCCACAACCAACATCCTAGTTGTCCCAAATGGATAAAGCTATAAAAAACCAAAATAAGATTAAGCACATCTAATAATATTTGGTTAGCCAATTATTATATAAGCAAATAATTTATAATAGAAGTGCAATACTAAAGCATGAAGGTCCAAATGACCAAACATAAGGATTCAACACACCATCTTACTTAGGCAATCTTATCACATCATGAAACCAATAATTGAATATCTCTAAACCACTATTATAGCCAACATGTCAAGCTATTGAGTTACCATTATCCTTTGGGACTCAACCAAGTAAGGACCGGCCTTGAGTTACCCCCATTGGATCATTATACCATGATCTGAGTTTATTAGGAAATATTACACCTTCATTCTATACTTGACGAGGGTCACACACATGATATAACTCCATAATGAAGGATTAATATCATTAAATTAGATGAACTACAATGTACTTAACTCAAGGTGAGTGACGTCACACATGTGAGCATCCTAATGAACAATCATACAATTGGCATTGGAAAATTAACTACTTCTAATGATGCAGGAAAACCATTCTATAAGCTAACCATAGGTGTCTTACACCTAAATGTTGTTTACTTATCCTTTGGTTATCATACCATGCTATTGAATAAACATAGGTATTCATGCCATTTAATTAGTATGAATATGACCATGCCAAGGTTCATTGCTTAAGTAGTTTCATCCATTAACATGAGTGACCAAAGGGAAAATTCGTAGCTTGATAACCTGAAAACAAAGGTGGTTTATTTAATTCATATATCCAAGTGTAAACATTAAGGTTTCCATATTTACTAAATTCTCATCCTCATTTCTAGATTAATTACCAATCACAAGGATTATTCACATTTTAATAATCATAACACAAGGTATAACATGAAGTTCATTGATAAGGTACACTTATAATTTTAAGCATGAATATCCATTATAAACCCATGACCATATGTATCATGAAGCATTAATGTCAATATGTCCAACCTTCCATTAACCAAGGGTTACATTATAAATAACTGAAATAATAAACTTTCAGAAAAATGCCACATATCTAAATCACTACAACACTATTATTGGTATCATCCACAATCTATAATATAGGCCCACATAAGGAGATCATTAATCTAACTTACTACATTGCTTAAGCAATATAAGTAAGATCACTTAAAATTATACTATAACTAATAAACATTCTTTGCCATGATATAGTAATGAAAACATATTACTTTTCTTCACTGATGAACTATTTATATAATTCAATTGCAACAACTTGATTTCAGCTGAGGTTATAAACATGCTAAGGCCATAACTTTAATTAACAACACCTCACAATAAGTTTATATAACATCATGCCCATGTCATCAATGAGAAGTAAGTCTATATTTTATCTTGGCATTCCATGTTATAAAAATGTCACGAGGTAATATTCATCACAAAATCTATATAAATATATACACAACTCCCACAATGAAATCAAAAACCTCTAAATGTTTCCAGCATACTGTAAGACAACATCATATTACTTCCATATAAATTTAAGGCTAAAGACAATATAGTTACAACCATTCTAATAATAACCTTTTAACAATTTCATGCATATTAACATCAGTAAGTATATCACTAAGTCATGTACATACAACATCATATAGGTATCAAGTATAACATCATACATTCTAAATACACTTAAATGTGTACCAAAGAAATTAATATAGTTTGTTAAATATAAAAGAAGCAAGCCACCGTCATCAATGTTGCCACCAATATCAACATCATATACAATATTATCCTTTTTCATAATAATGCTACAAGACTGCATAAGGTAATAAGATGGAACCCCCACATAGAATGGGTAACCATCTATAATCCAATACACCAACATCATACATCAACAAGTATGAATAAGGAATAAGCTGCCATATGAAATCTAGATGCATTAACAAAAGAGGATGAACATGGTGAGGAGAACACCCCTCAAAACCAACCTTATAAGCCCAACCATCGATGGCCCTTACCAGCCCGAGCATCATCTTGGTGGAGGGTTTCAAAAACTAGGTACTCAGGTAAGGTAAGAGGTATATACAAGATACTGAGTCACCAAAAAAGACTTATGAAAATAGTCAACAAGGATGAGGAAACAATGTAGTCAACATGGAATCAAAACACTTAGCTGAATCAATTGGCCTAAGTAATACCCAAGACATACATTGGATATTTATGAAAGATGATTTAGAATATAAATCAATATCTATTATATCTAAATAGCAAGATTAAAAAGTCTATCTAAAGTCCATTACTTAGCCAAAGTGGCTTATCTAAGCATAAAATAATTAAACTCGAGAGAATCAACCCACAACAACCATATTAACTCAATCAAGTCAAAAGAGTGAAGACATAACATTCATTAACAAAAAAAAAAAACTTGATTGGGCTTTAAAATGGCTATCTACGGACAACATTTAGTTCCTTCAAAAATCTCAATAAATACAAAACCAAAATAATAATAATATAACCCCATTCCATCAAGAAAAATAAAATAACAAGCAGTCCAAGATTGGTAATCTCCACCTAACTGGATTGCTAAAAATCCCACTCCAACCATAGGAGTATAACAAAAATTTACAATCAAGAAAGATAAATTGATTTTTATTATAAACTATAACTTAAAGTCTAGCAGGGAGATATGCATAATATAAAAGAGAATCATGAACATAATCATATAATTGAGAGCTTCAAAGCTTCATATAATTTTACCCCCTCTTCCATATGATATCCAACAACATGAGCTTTGTACAAAATTTCATAAAAGGTAGACATCAAGTTTCAGGAAAATCTAAGCATATGTTAAAACCCCATGTAGTTGAATTAGCTTAAACAAGTGAGATAAACTTGCTACCTCTAGGTGGGGTTAAGGCAATTAAGAAAAAGTCCCATTTAATATAATCTTTTGGGTTGAAACCCCCACAACCCAAAAAACAAAAATTTAATCCCTAATAATTTAAAACTCCCCCTTCTTTTGTTAAAACGTAGTACCAATTTTAAGTCAAAGGGTCTTAAAGTTCCCATCAAGGGATGTATCTAGTTTTGAATCAATTGCAGTCCATTACATATTTTATTCCATTTTGTTAGATAAAATAAGAAATAAATCAATTACCCACAAAAAAAATTAGTCGTGTGCCATACCCGAGATAATTGCAGATTGTCATGGAAAGAAGAGTGGCTTCCCTCTCCAATGGGGTGCTCTATTGTCCATGGCTCCTCCATATTTTCCAGCGTATGCCCACTCTTTGTAGAGTAATAAGAGATCCAAACCAATAAAATGTAATATGGAAAACTGAGGCCAAAAAAATAAAATCGAACCAACATGTTGATCATGTACTAACAGGAAACATGGTCTTCTTTGATACATATTCTATTTCTTACGTATATGGAGCATTTCAACATCGATTATAGATAACGGGTGAATACCATGTTTTAATCATTTAACTTATTTTAATTTTACTGCATAGACATGCAAATAATACCCTTCTTCACTCCACGCCAACTGCCCATCCCCAACCACCATTTTTATGCAGGGTAAAAAGAGATTTGAACCAACAAACTGCAACCTAAAAATATGAGGTAAAAATAAGGTTTCAGGAAACATCTTCGATCTTCCATATAAAGGGAAAGCGTAGTCCCCTCCAACTTCCACTACATCCTACTCCATGATTTCGACCCCTATCCAAAATAAATAAAAGAAAAATAAAACTAGCTTAATTCTCCCACCTCTACGTCAACCCCTTTCTGCCACTCTTTGTAGGACAAAAAGAGATCCAAACCCAAAAAAAATGCAATATTGTAATCCAAGGCAAAATAAACTTCGATCCAACCTTCGATCTCATATTAAGAGGAAACAAGCTCCTCCAAAAAGGGCGAAGTGCCAGCCATATGGTAGAGTATGAATCAACACTGAAATGGCTTCTTCCATAAGCCTATATATATATATATATATATATATATATAAACAATCCTTCGATCCCAAATCATGCCTCAGGCCAAAAAAGAAATGAATAATATAATAATAAATTAAATTAATAAAAGGTACAACAAAAAAAACATAAATTAGCCCCCGAACAAGAACACCCCTCATTAAGGAAATAATATTAGTAGTTAAAATAATAAAAAATAAAATTATTAAATAGATATTAATTAACAAGAATTATTAATTAATACATTAAACAAAATCTATAAATCAATTAAAAATAATAATAATAATAAACTCACTAAATAGTAAAATTAAACAAAATCATTAAGATAATAACAATAATAAGAAGCAAAAATTGTTAAATAATAAAAATCGTTAAAATAATAATGATTAACAAGAGTCATAAGTTAACTCAGTTCACAGTAATTAATAGTCCACAAAGGGAAGTCCCACGATAGTAATTCAAAGCCAAGAGGCCTAAAACAGTCTAAGCATACCCAAAACCATAAATGGCTAGTAAGATAAGCCACTACATTACGACTTAATCATTAAGTACTCACGACACCCAAGTAGGATAACCAAAACATGAAAAATGGATTTAATCATGTGAGGACAAGCAAGAAGAAATAATGATGCCAAAACCTAAAATATTAATAGGGAGCAAGATTAAAACATATACACTAAAAATAGGGAAGGACCAATAACAACAAAAAACAATAACACAATAAAATATAAATGACGGTGGCTCAATATCTTATAGTACATGTTATATCTATCAGAGTGACATTCTGACTGCTCAATCCCCTGCAAGTATCCTTGAGATGTCTGAACCCATCGTCAACCCTAGATCATAGCCTAGTTCATGTATCCACCAAATAAGACATCAACACTACCTATATGATGTCATAATAATAATAATAATAATAATAATAATAATAATAATAATAATAATAATAATAATAATAATAATAATAATAATGTAAAACAAATTATTAGGCATAAAATAATAAATTAAGTACAATCATCTATAGCTAAAAAGGGACAAGAGTTAGTCCTGACAACCATGACCCTGAACATGCCCTATGAACATATCCTACAATTGTAAGAGTAGGCAATGTCAAACTATATCCAGTAAAACGTGATATATCAATAACATATAACAATGTAACTAACTAAAGTAGCATATATGTATAACATGATAAAATGAATCTAGCATAAGTAGTATGGATATCAAAATATAATGAACCTAATGCAATCCTCAATCGTGACATAATATATCACAATAGATACCCAAAGTACCTCACATCATAACCATTTGAAATGGATCCAACATCAACAGTCAGTAGTCGAAGTGATATCAAAACATGCTAAAGCAAGCTATAGTCTAGTTTCCATAAGGGGGTCACATAGTTAATTCATGATATTATTTCCTTGGTGAGGAAGATTTTAATAGTATTTAAGGTATCCAAGTTTCATATTCATTCCTATTGTTTACTATTGTGAAAAATGTGTAACAAGTTTCATCTAGGGTGTTCTATGAGTTGGGGTTGGTGTTTTAATGGAGCTTGCAGTGGTAAAAGCATCATCACCACCTTCAATAGTTGGTTTCTACAATGTAAGGGAGATGGCCTTTACTAGTAAGGTTTCATAGGGAAGATTGCATAAAATATTTTGGGTTCCATCTGAAGAGACTTTCAGAACCATTCAATTAGTAATTGGGGAGGAATTTCTTTGTGAAAGTAGGATGGTTAAAGTCAATTTGATGGTAGTTTCTCTCTTTGCAAGTAATATCTTGTTTCTTGTCTTAGATAAGGATAATGTGAAGTATTTGGTTGATTTCTTTGTGAAGCCAATTTTTAGGGTGGGTTTAGATGAAGCTTTGGAGGTAGTTGATGTAGGGAAGGAAGAGCCTCTACCATTATTAGGTAAAGATAGTCTTAGGCTAATGTTGATGGCATCTTTTTGGGATTTGGAAAGGAAATTATTTATCCTCCATGACTACTTTCAATCCTTGTTGTATGGCGTGAGGATTGAAAGTTAGTTTGGGGTTTGGTTTCCTCCTCACCCTAGAGGAAATAATGGCACCCCTACCCACTTCAGTGTCTAGGTGCTCAAGAAGGCAATCATGAGTGAGTATCTAAGTATTGAAATTTTTATCTAGGTTGGTTTCCCATGGTATTGTTGCTTCTCCTCCATGGTTGGTGAAATAGCCTTAGGTGGAAGTAATAAGGGCTATGAGGTCTCGTCTAGTGATGGGAAAGTGTAAGCTAAGACAAGTTAGTTCCTTGAGTGAATTGGAGGATCCTGGTTTCAACTTGGCAATAACAAGCTTAGTTTTAGGTAAGCATTAGTTGGAGGATGGTAATTGTTCTCATTCTATGAGTGGTGTCACTAAAAATGAAATTATTCAACTGGATTAAGGCAAGTAAAGCTGTTGAAAGTGGGTTTTGTTTAGGTCTGTGTTTTTGGTCTCTAGCTCTTGCTTGTGATAGTTAAAGTTGGTGTATGCTGAACCAAACTAAAATGATGATGTAATGCTTGTAAGCCTTTTGGCTAAATAACAAATACATAATTTTTGTGGATGGTTGTTGCAAATTCTCTTTATATTTATCTTTACATTTTAGGCAAACGTCCCATAAATGCTATATCAATCTAAAAAATAATAAAATAATAAAAATTAATTATTAATTATTAAAAATATATTAGATAATTAATCATTAAATATTATTAATTTTTAAAATAATAATAAAACCATATTAAATAATTATTAAAAATTAATCATTAATTAATATTAATTATTAATAAAATAATATTATACTCCAAAGCTCATAAAAGTCATGGAAAAAATTGAATTATATTTCAAAATAGTCTTAACTCGTTACAAAAAAACCAGGACTTATTAAAAAAATGACTTACAAAGAAAAGGGGCTAACAACAAAGTAAAGAGACTTATGACATTTTAATAAGAAAAACAATGTATTGTTTTTAAATTTCATAAAGTTAATTAAACTAATTATTAATGGTCGATGTATAATAATAAACTAATAATAATTAATAATAAAATAATTTTAAATAATTGTTAATGATTAAAAATAATATTTAATAATTAGTAATTAATTATTAAAAATAAAAAATAAAAAATAAAAAATTAATGATATTATATAATTATTAATTATTAGAAATAAATAAAACAATAAATAATTATTAATAATTAATCATATATTAATTATTAATAAAATAATACAATAATTCGGAGCTAGCTCTAAAATCACTACAAGCACCCATGTAAACACTGAAAAATAAAATAAAATTAATTAATTGTTAATTATTAAACAAAACAAAAAAATGTCTTGATCATGGTATATCTAAAGTTTTAAACTAACAATAAGATCATGAATACATATATGTATATATTTTATGTGTGCGTATATATACATACCTATGTACATGTATATATGTATACATACATACACATATATGTATACATATGTACATACACACACACACACATAAATATACATACATACATACATATATTCATGATCTTCCCATTAGTTCAAAACCTTAGATATAACATGATCATTCCTTTTTTTTTTTGTTATGTTTAATAATTAAAAATTAGTTAATAGTTTTTTATTGTTTACACAAATACCTCCATTAATTTCAGAGCTAACTCTAAACTATTATATTATTTTTATTAACAATTAATATTATTTAATGATTAATGATTATTTAATATTTAATTTATAATTAATAATTAATAATTATATAATATCATTATATATATTTAGTTAAGTTACACACCATGTGGAGGATAAAAATTTCCCTACCAAAAGATCTATATTCACAATACCAAGGAACATAATAAGTTAAGATAATGACTATATTCACAATACAATATATATCAAGAAAACCATAGAATATTGATAATTAGTCATAGAAACAATGTACTATGTGGCATCTTATCCTACCATTGTAGTCATATACCTATATATGCTAGAGATATAGGTTTATTAAAGTAACAGCCTTGACTGGAATAGGTGCAAAATATAGGGTATGTGGATATATTTATTCTTCATAACATAATCTTCTTTTTAAATTTCTATATAGGGTTAGGGCTAATCATCAAGTTTGTTATCAAAATTACCTTCATCCCTTTTATGCAAGGACCCACAATGGTGTAAAAGAGTAAACGTGTAGACCAAGTGTTCCCAATGAAGATAAAACTTATAATATTTGACCTTACTATAGATCATGATGACTCCAAACCTAATTATGTACTACTAGTGCCTTGGGATTTTTAAGGTGAAGGGTATGCTTGAAAATGTATGTAGCTATCCTTTAAATGTATGGTAGTAGTGAATTCCATGCTAGACATGTTTAAAAATTGTGGAATCATAATGAAGGCACATGAAATATTTTATAGAATTTAGAATCATAACTAAAGGTACATTTTACCAAAAAATCATGTGCCTTTAATATAATTCCAAATTTTTCCCATAAATTTATAGCATATAATTCAATATGAAGACCTATAATAACACCAATTATATTACACTAATTACATTCCCTAAACCAAATAATATTTGAGGCATTTTATTAAACAATTAAAAATGGTGTCATCAATATGGAATAATTTGTCATACAACCATTGATATTATTAATTTATTCATCCATACCACCACTATTACAAAACATCATTTATGAATCTAATATCCCTATTAATATAAAGGTAATAACAAATATCCACCATGTTGTTAATAGACATAATTGCCTACCAAGGAAAGGATTATAATTCATTGTCCACTTAGGAGTGTGAGCTCACTTATTCACAAAACAATATCCCTCATATTTATGATAATACAAGATAAGAGACGTATCTTATCAAAATATTCACACATCATTCAGGACATCTAGTATTCGTTGATTCAATGCCAAACTAATAATTGATTCTGAATTAAAATAAGACTAAGAGACATTATAACAATGAAAATGGTGCTACATGTCAAGATTATATACTTAAATATCTAAATTAGGGTTCTTTGCACCTTATTCAATCTCCCAATTATAGATACTAATGACAATAAAGTTTAACCAACCAATATGCAAATAACCTCATGCATGAAATCCAAATATTAACACCATCACTTCCATTTATTAAACAATAATAAAATATTTGAGCGTCACTAAAATTGAGAATCTCACATGAGTGGTTCTCACATCAGAAGATTTTATAGCCACATATCATATCTGGTTTGATTACCAACATGCCAAATTTTATTCCAAGTAGAAATAAACATTAAGTATTTTATAGATAACTAAATAGTGCTACCTGTCAGGATTTCATAATAATCCTCAAATTTTAGGGTCCTTGCACCATGTTTTCCTTCCCATTTATTTTCATAATAATAAATAATGACTTAACCAATGAATCTAAAAATGACATTATCCAATAAATGATTGACAATAGTTGACCACTTAGCTAATCTTACAATCATGGTTAGCTATAGACCTATAATTAATTATTGGTAAGCTATCATATCACATAATGATTTGGACACAGTCTAAAGATTACCAATATGAATCATTATGTTCAGGAGGAATTAATGCAAGATATAACATAATATGTAAATAAATTGAAAAATTGATATCCCATTTAAGTTATCATATAAAACATGATTTAATGAATATACAATGTATGATTTTACTTCTAGTGACCAGTACACATTTATCAAGACATATAAATCTAACAAGTGCTCACTTGTAACATTTACATCACTCTGGTAATAAAGTAAGGCCTCCATACTTTTAAATTTGGAACTGGTTATGTTTAAATAATGAATTAAATAATCAACAATAATAAGCCTTTCATAACTTCTACCTTTCATGCTCAATATACTAAGAAGCATTAACATGTCTATCCATAAAGAGAGGATATTAATTGACAAAAAAAACCATTTAGCCCATTAATACTAATCAAATAAAAGATAAATAATTGTAATCATTAAATTTCTAACATTCCTCTTTTACTAAAAATGAGAGAATAAAAACCATGAATAACAATCAAACAATCTTAATACTTTGACTTTTCAAACTTATACCAACTAAAGTTTTAATTATCCATATTTATCATATTTATAACAAGATAGTATTAAATGACAAATGACACTAATGTGGCCTTTAATAATGAGTCATTTAAAACATATACAACTGCAATATTGAGTCATCAATATGTTTCCATATATATATATATATATATATATATATATATATATGAATGTAACACAACTTTGAATAATTTCTTATAAATTTCATTAAGATGAATGAATCTATTCATGAATTGTGTATTTAATCAATCTACATTTATTGCTTAGGTAATGAAATGTACTCTTATAATTTGATTTGAAATAATGAGCAACAACTACTATAATAAATGTTAATAATAAATAAAATGGCATAAATAACTCTTTGTGATATATTCAAACAATGTAACCAACTATATATCTCTTGCATCATTTGATATTGTATTTAAAACACCATTTATAATAATACAATATTTCCACCATATATCGCAACAATATTAAATACATCACAAGAAATTAAACAAAACATAATACCTTTGTAAGCAAACTTCAACATGAATCATCCACCACTCGAGGGTCAAAGCAATGAGAAAGATAAATATATAATAAGAACAAATATACATGCCTATTCGTATGAACCTATTAATATGGTGGCCCAAACAAACCTATCCATTAGCAGGATGGTGGAGTTAGGCATCTAGATTTTATAAGGAACTATGAGTATACCACAATTGATTTTAACTTACAATCTAACTTGTACTGCAATCAAAACAAAACCAAGGGAAAGTCAATAACATACAACCACTTCAACTGGATTAATTGATCTATAATCAAATATACCAAGTAATTAAAATTATATTTCAAATGTATGTAGTCATACCAACACAAAAAAATAGCATTTAAAAATGTATGTGCAACCATACTAGACCACAATCTTAACCCTCACAAATGTATGCACAAATCATATCAAAAGTATACTTAGCTCTTACAATGTATACATAAATATGCTAAGCAATAAAATAAGCCTTGTAAATGTAATTAGTCATGTACTTGCATATACTCCATCATATGCATGTATGCATAAATCATAAAATATAAATATTTAATCATGGTTCTAGTAGATAAAAATTAGTCTTACAGGGTTATTAAACTCAGCCCAGACAATCGTGCATAATCTACCATTAAAGGTGTAGTAACTTATCCCATTCAATGCATAAAAACCATCGTTGAAGTTATATTTTCATCTACACAAAGAGAGCATAACCAACCATTAAATCAACCCAAAAAATGTTCATTTATGGCCATTGTAATGCATATAGATATTTTGACAAACAGTTTTGATGTAACCTTAAAAAGTAATCAAAAGACCAAATGAAACCTTTCACTTTATACATATAGACATTTTGTTAAACAATTATCATGCAACCTTCACAAGGCTTAAAAAATCAAGCATACAAATGTATATTTCTAGCCATAGCTTGGTATGAAGACATTTTGTCAAACATTTAGCATGTAACCTTCACAAGTATGCAAAGGAACAAATTAAACCCTTAAAGTGTATAATTTCAGCCATGGTTTTGGTATAAAATGGTAGCCATAAAACATTTTATCTAGCACTAAAAGTATGGACAATCATCTAAGGTATAAACAAGGTTTTATTATGAGAAAATCAGCCATGGAATGTGTATATCCAGCCAATGTATTCAAGGTTTAAACCCATCATTTAAAAGTATTTTAAACACTACCATATGAGCACTAAATCCATCACTTTAATGCATTAAAACTTATCCCATAAAATATTAATATCATATCATTCAAGACTATAGTTCTGCCATGGTTTTTAGAGTGACAAAATAGCCATACAAGTTTTGTTTTTCAACCATGGTTTTATGCATAAAATTAGTCCCATAAATAGATTAAATTAATCCATGTAAACATATAAGGTTTTTCAAATTACTCCTTACCTGATAGAGAATTTATATGGCCTACCATGGCTGCATTTTTATTTATCCAAGCGCACTCCTTCCTCTTCATTCTATACCTAACTAAAACAAATAAAAATAATGCTAAGTGTGTAGCTTCATAGCCAAGATTTTATCCAAGAGGGAAAAAGAATACATCATTATCTTCATGGATTCCCTTCCTTTCCAAAATTATTTTCATCCAAAAAAAATATGGCATCCCCCTTCCAAGATAAAAAGATTACTAAGTCACAAAAATTGTCGTTTGGCCAAAATGCACCCTTATTTTTATCTCACTTGCACATGAAGTAAAAAAAAGTGTCCTCCTTCACATGCATTCTCCCTCCATTTTTTTTCCACTTGCCCATGAATTTTACAAAAAAGGTGACACACTCCTCCTTAGGAGTAATAATTAATGAATTTTCCTCTTATTTCCAAAAAATCCTTACTCCAACACCCAACTACACTTTCATCCTTTTTCGACCTAGGTTAAGCCCTTAGGTTTTAATAAATTGGCATGGTAGGGTTTGTAATTCAATTTTTTTTCTTTGTTTTTAAAATTAATTTAAATTAACATGTAACCCACATAAACAATAATCATGGCCCAAATCCAAGGTAAAGTCCTAAGGGTAAAAAAACAAGACCACCAAGGGGCCCAAGAAATAAGGGTGGATAAGTCTCCCACACAATACTTACTAAAATTTAACAAGATGTAACCAACACACAAATCAGACAAAAATAAAACAATACAAAAAGAGGAAGATGGAAAAAATCCATCAAAAACATAATAATGATCACGAAGATGACTACAGTAATTTAAGCTTGATCAATGGATTATAATCTGACATATGCCAATATTACCTATTGGTGTCAATTCTAACTTTCTCATAATTTCTCCCATTTTGTCCCAGTTGCCAAAGTCCACTATTGAACCTAGATAATCGAGCTATTCTACGATAACATAAGGGGAATTAGTAGTATCTGAACAAGGTGAAATTATCAATAATAAATAATAATGAAATCTCAACTAAGCAATTTATAAGCATGATTAAAATAATTAAATATAATCATCTTCTGCAATGATAATAAACTATAATCATACTAGTTAATCATTTTATCAACATGGAATCTAAACCAAAATAACATCTACATCAAATAGTCCAATGTCAACCATATTTAAGCAAAACATGCTATAAAAATTCTCACAACATCTATAAAATGTCATAAAGTTAGGTCATGACATCCTCCCCCCTTAAAGAGGAGTCATATTTGTGATTAATAAAACAACCATATGTAACACTATTTTAAAATATGTTCAACTTCCCAAGTAGAAATTTTTTCATAAAACATTCTATGATCATGGGCAGGCCATCATTATAAGTTTTCATACATGAATAAATCATTCTTGGAATTTTTTTATCAATTAAAATCAACATAGTGTCATGCTTGTTGCATACTTACGCAACCCATTACTTTAAACAAGAGAGATTACCTCATATTTACCTCTTTTTATATCATGCAGATATATCAAACCTCTATAGTAATAATATTTAGCCTTATCTGGCTAAAATTTCATATACTTCCCTTAAGACAACCACATCTTTATTTAAACCATGCAATAAGAATTTGACTTTTTAGCTTGGGTGTCCCTTTTGACACTAAAATGAGTAAAATAGGGTGATGTGTGCACTTTTTCCAAAACTATATCTTGTAAATATATGAAATTGGGTGCACAAGTTGTTGTTTTTATGACTCACAAGGTCATTTTTTAATCATAATGTTATTAACCACTTTTTTACAATAGGCTTTCTAGCCCAAACATTCTTTTACCTTAGTAAAGTTTATCAACAAGCTACTATTTTAACACAACATTTATAAATTTTCCAATTTTCAACCACCTATATGGGTTTCTAATTTAAAACATTTTGTAATCACATGTGTTAAAACTTCAGTAATTAAACTTTACCTTAAAAATGTTTACCAACTAAAGTGTTATCAACACTTTCAGGCATGGATTACAACCATTAGATCTAGCAAGGATAAAAAAACATTCATAAAATTTGAATTTAGTTATTGAATTTAGAATTAGAAGTTTGAGCACAAAATAATTTTGGTGCTATTAATTTTCTTGTATTGTAAGGAGGTTTTACTACACACAACCCTGAAACTTTAGGACAACAGTTGCAATAATCATAGTTTTAATAAAATCCTAGATCTCACATGGAATTCTTCCAAAATATGCATTATATCTTATGCTTAATCACATCAACATTCATCACAGAATGTTAGAAAAACAAAGTAAACCATACCATTATAGTTACTTCTATTTCAATCATTAACCATTAATGGGTTGGTGAAGCATCCTACACTAACCACATGTAACATCAAAGAAGCCATTCCAAGCATTCACATATAACCCCAAGGTTTCTAGCATGCTCTGCATTTCTTGTGAGCTCATGATGGTCTAGGGATACTAATCCCATTACCTAATAATAAGCCATCTGAGGGCATTCACCCATATTTTATCATTATTTCAAAGAGTTAGGTAGGTGCCTAGGATTTTTAGTACTACCTAATTAGGACTTCAAGTTGTTCTTTCTATGCATATAATCAACATACATTCTAGTCATGATTTTAAACAAAATAAAAATATTCATTCTAGAATATCCCTTTCTAGTATATATAAAAATAATACATTATCCATATCATCTTTGCACTTATAAGCCAACACATGAATGTGTTTCAATAAGTACAACCTTGTTGATTTTTAGGACTCATTTCAACTTTAGATTACATCATGGATACACATCAATCAACTAAAATAGAATATGTAGCCACCAATCATAAAAAACTATGTACGTATAGTATCCAAATGTCACTTCACAATAGATTACTTTTATTCCATCTAAAGGTGAGTTATCCTTGGAAACAAACTTGCCCAATAATGAGCAACATATTCTTGTTAATATATTTTACTTAGGTTAATACTAATTATCACAAAAGAGTCATATCAAATCAAAGTTTATGAATTTGATATTTTTATCCAAAGCCAACTATACAACAGATCATAATATTTAATTTTAAATAACCAAATATCTTTTTAGTGTTACATTTAGCACACTTTTTATCATTCTTCAAGCAAAATAAGCTAACACCACAATGGTGTTATGATTGAACCAGGTTAAAAACATAAACCATGGTAACTTCCTCCTTACTTAAATCATGAAAAAAACATGCCATCACAACTTTTATTACTACAACATAACTGCTAGCAATAAAACTATTATCACATATTCTAACATAACTCCTAAAACCAATTACTAAACACAACATATATGAAAATACCATAGTAAAAATCATTATAAATTATATTAATATACAAACATGTTCCTTTAGGTTATCATAAAATAATTTATACATAAGGTAAGCCTTATCATAATTTGCTTAGGTATCACCAAAATATTGCCTAAACTAGGCAATGAAAATTCTTGACTTAACAACCTCTGACATTTTTTTAATCTTATGATGGTTAACCAAAACAATAGTTTGATACAACATACTCAAGTCTAAGGATCTTTTGTACCACATTTTCCCAAGAAAGGGTGTATTCCAACAAATCCCATTATTATATATCCATGCATCTGAGAAGGTTACCAATAATTTTTTGTGTCTCATAGATTAGATGGCTTACAAAATTTATTTATAAAAAATGATCCCCAAGATTTTTGAATTTCCTAAATAAGTCATTTGTGTTCACCCCACTAGGCCCTTCATTATTGAGTCACACACTTGGACCATCCAACTATATCATATCTCAAGATCATAATATTGGTCACCCATGTAAGCCATCAATGGTTACCAAGGAATTCTTTCCTTATTTACAATAACAAGATTCTATCTCGATTATTCAAATTAAATTATTCCAATAAGTCAATGGTGGACTATTGATGCTTGTTTTGATGAAACATAGCTTTTAAAAATGGTGGAATTAGCCAAGGCTCAAGGTGAATATAAAAAAATGATTCACATACTTATTGGCTTCCAGCCTTTTGAAGTCATGGAACAATATATTACTCTGTTCAACTCAAAAGAGGCAAAATGATTATAAAAAGATCAATCTATAATTCAAATCAAGATTCTCCTTCACAAGTGGATATCCCAAGATTTTTTGATTTAATAAAGTAAATCATATACTCTCACCCTATTCAGCTCTCCAAGTTTAATCCAAGAACTTAATCTTCCCAAGGTCATAATGTCCTAAGCATATGATGATGACTTGCCTATACAAGTAAATAATATATACTCAATAATATTTCCTTAATTAGAATAGAGAAGAGGTTATCAATAACCTCCCATTGACTTACCCATATAAGTCAATAGTCAAAAAATAATGCTTACCCTAACACAACTCAATTTTAGGAATGGCTAACCCAACCAATGCTATGGCTAGGTATAATAGTGTTATTGTTGAAACTTACATATTTCCAAACATACATTAATTCCAAGAAATTCAAAGAATTTACAACACCTCAATATTTTATAACAAATCCTTATATTATTCAACTCAAGAGGCTAAGTGCCTTTATAAAATTATATCATGGCCTTGTTCAAATGAAATAGTTCATTAGTTCTATATTAGCAAAAATCCTTATCACAAAGATTCTTAGAGCTAAAATTTAGAAAAATTCAATGGTAAGTACAACATGGTTCAATTTCAAAGAAAACCAATGCTTATATTACTTTACAAGAGTGAATGATTAATATTTTCCCCTAAAAATATCTAGAGCATAGACTCTAATACTAGATGAAATGACCCCAATTTTTTTAATTTTAAATATCGAGATCTACTTGTGTTTATGGTAAAAGTCCCATAGAACTCAATAGAAAAAATCTCTAAATATATTGATGAATACCATAACTATGTTAGGTCCACCTAGGTACTTAACTGAGTTCCATTAGGAAGTTGATTATTCATATTAGATATGAAGATTCAAGTGTATTAGTGTACTCCACATATAATCATAAACTATAATATAAATATGCCTCTTTATGGTCTTCCTAATAAGACCATTTAAAAAACTTAATATTTCTCAAGTGCCAAGGTTAACATAATATATCCTATTACAAGGTTCATCAAGGACAACTTTTTAGTTATCAATCAACAACACTGGACAAGCACCTAGGATTAAAAATAAAACCATCAGTTAGAAGTGTATTAAATCAATAATATGAAGAGTACTTTGGCTATGTAATTTAATGTATTAATTAACCAAATAACAATTCCAACAATAAGGATTAATTCATAATCCATTCTAATAACAATAATACACTATTAGACAATGTAAACATTTACCAAGATCATGGGTGCTAGTAATCTATTGCTATCAGCGTATGATACATAATTGATCACACAATTATGATCTATAGACTTTAGATCATAGTATAAACATCTAATTTCCATATACCAATTATATTTTTAGTTTATTCATCCATACAACCACTATTCCAAAACATTATTTATGAATTTAATATTCATGTTTATATAAAGGTAATAACAACTATCCACCATGTTATTAGACATAATTTCCTACCAACGAAAGGATGATAATTCATTATGCACATAAGAGTGTGAGATCACTTATTGACACAACAACATCCCTCATATTTATGGTAATAAAATATAAGATAAATATCTTATTAAAATTATCATATATCATTCAAGACAATTTAGTATTTATGGATTTAATGCTAACATAATAATCGATTCTGAATTAAAACGAGACATAGAGATATTGTAACAATGAAAATGGTGTTATCTATTAGGATTATATACTTAAATATTTGACTTAGGCATCCTTTTACCTTATTACATATCTCAATAATAGATAGTAATGATAATAAAATATCCAACCAATATGCCAATAACCTCATGCATGGTATCTAAATATTAACACCATCACTTCCATGTATCATGTGATAGTAGAATATTTGAGCATCAATAAATTTAATATTATCACATGAGTTTTTCTTGCATCATAGGATGTTATATCCACATATCATATATGGTTTGATTTCCAACATGCCAAGTTTGATTCGAAATAAAAATAAACAATAAATATTTTCTAAACAATTAAATAGTGATACTTGTCAAGATTTCA